>JAUBNY010001146.1:6465712-6495879 GCA_032275445.1 Crypturellus soui
TTTCTTTCTTTCTTTCTTTCTTTCTTTCTTTCTTTCTTTCTTTCTTTCTTTCTTTCTTTTCTTTCTTTTCTTTCTTTTCTTTCTTTTTCTTTCTCTCATTTGTTTGTTCATTTGTTCTTATCTCTTCCTTTGCCTCCAGTTGGAAGACTCTGAACTTTATCTGGACAGCTCAGTTCCATGGCAGCTAATTACCTAACATTCAGGCTGTCAGATGTAATAATGCTTTATCCAGATGCATGATAGGACCCAGTTCTTTATGATTATGTCAGATGACTGGCAGTTTGAAGCAAGCTGTTGTGTGGAGCGTGCTCTGTGTAGCATGTTCATTGCTAATTTCTCATAAAAGAGTTTGACACTAATGAACACAATTCCACTAAGCAGCATGATTTTCTTGGAATCATGTTTTCTGACTGAAAAGCATCCTATTGAAATATTTTTGGCTAGCGCTACTTGAGAGGAATGAGGCAAAGAAAAGTCTTTCATTTTTTTCTATAAATAAAAAGTGCCTGTCTTTGAACATATTTATGTCATCCCAAGTCTGCAAGGGTTTTTGTCATTTCAAAGTGAGCAGCTGCTGAAGTATTATGGGCTTGATCCAGAGACAGTTAATGCTACTATAAAAGCAGCAGAAGAGATAGAGTGAAACTGTTGAAAATGATAGCTCTGAAAGCCATGTTCTAAGCTATACCACTTTCCTTAGGAACAGAGCATTAGTCTGAAAAGACAACTTTGACTTCTGAGATAGGAGTGAAGCACTGCCAATTGACAAACTTACTATTCCTGTTCCTTACTATTCATTCTAGTGGTGTTTGTTCCTTCAAAATTTTAGCAGTGAACTGAATATAAAATAGTTTTCAACTTGTTTTTATCAGTTCTTTGGTGACCAGTGAAAAGGAGAAGCAAATGCTGCCAAATCAAGATAGCAAGGATTTGCAAACATTTGGCACTCTGGGTAAACTGACGGCATAGATGCGAGGCAGCCTGAAGCTTTTGCAATAGAATCCAATCTGAGAACTGAAACCCTTCATATGGATCCTCCATATGGATACTGCCTGGTCACCCCAAATCATCCTCACATTTCTCTGCAGTAGGACAGTATTATATCTCCTGTAGCTGCAGGAGTCTGCATCTGCAGAAGGAATGTTTTCCTGTAGGTTCATGCTCTCTGGTCTCTCCTCCTCTTGAAAAGACAACCTTTTCAACAGATATTTGTATGACTTTTCTTGCCTGGGAAGAAGATATATTTACTGCAGTTAACAAGGAAGAAGAAGAAAGCAGTTCCTGCACAGAGATCCATAGGGGGGTGATTATTCTGGTGGTGAAAGTAACTGTCTTTCATTAAACAATATGCAATTCCAACCTTCAGCACCACTTTCTTAGCAGCTATGTGGGAATTCAAGAACATTTGAAAGTTATATTTAATTCCAGTGTCTAATTTTTTTTTAATCTTCTTTTTAAAAGACCATTGAAATAAAGGTCACAAAATGTTAACTGTAAATTTCCCAGGTCACTGCCTTTCATTGGCTGTTGCTAAAATGAGTAAAAATGATGAGAGCAATATGGATTAAATATTCCCAAATATGTTTTTACTCCTACTATCCTGGTAAAAATGAATCTCATAGGACATAATGATTTTCTAGACATTTTCTGTATTTTAGTGTGACCATCAAACTGGTTAAAAATGCCTTTACAAATACTCTTGCTAGCAGTAATAGCAATGATAGACGTTTCTTTCTATCAGCTAATGAGTTAGTTTCAGAGGACACTGGCAAACACAGTGACTATACTTTTTTTTTCAAAGGGAAATGCAAAATAAATCATTATTAGAAATCTAATCCTTTAAAATGCTGAAGAGAGAGATATCTTTGTCTCAGAGACAGACATTCCCTTAATTTTGTGAAAACGGCACACAGAGTCCAAGTGTCTTCCCAGCTCATAGTCTTAGACAAACTTCATTATTTGTTAGGTTATACTGCACCTCTAGCAGAAGTAAAATGGGGAAAAGTACTAGCAAGATGAAAAGTTTAAGTCGTCTGGGCTTGCACTCTTTGTTTTGGGTTCATGTTGTATCTCTCCTGGCCAGTAGTGACCATAAGCATATGACAACCTACATTACAGACCATTATGTCTCATGTGGCAGGGAACAGCGTTAGCACTCTCATAATTCTCTATGCAAGAATTCCAGATGGAAGGGGTAACCCAGAAACTGAGGAGATGTCTATGGCAGAGATCCGGATGCGAGTTGCGCAGGAGGTTTAAAGGATCTGGCAGGAACCTGACATCTGTAGAAAGAAGTGTCTTTTTTCTCAGGTGAACCCTTTGAAAGATAAAATAGCTACTTACAGTGCAGCTCTTCTGTTGATGAAATAGAGAAGTAGTATTTCAGAGGCTGATATTCTAGAGCTGTCACTCAAAAAAAAAATGAAATCTCTGCCAAAAAATAGATAAGAAATTCTATTTAATGTCACTGAATGACAACTACTTGGTACAGGTGAGTTTGCTGAGTCAGAAGAGAGCAAATCTTGGGTTAGTTTGTTGATAGCAGCAATGCTTGCTCAGAGCAGAAGAGGCTGAAGTCAGTGGGTGGTGAGGATACGCAATGCTCTTCAGAGTTAAGCATAAAAGTGTAGCAGATGATATTGCCTTAATTATCTTTTTTTTAATTCATCTATACCATTCCTCTTGTCTCTCTTACATTGGGTTTGACAGATGCTGTGGTTTATGGGAAGTTTAAGTAAGAAGCTAGGCTACAGACCCAGTAGAGCTCTTCAAGGTCAGCTACTGTGCAGCAGTTGTCTATAAACACTATCATGCAATGCATCAAGATTCATGCCTGTTTCTTCACAGCAACTGCCACTTTCTCCTAAGAGTAACTGGGGAGGTAAATCAAGGGCTTATGAAGCCACAAAAACAGAGCTTCACTTCTGCTGCTAGGTACTTCTGCTACTTTGGTTTGCACAAGCACTGAAAAGCAGTTAATATGATACTCGAACTAGTACATAAGTGTGCTGGGATATCACAAAAAAGCACCCAAATTCAAGAGTAGAAAAAACTATAGCATGAACAGTGAAATCCCATATATTTTGGATGCACATATAATTCAGCTGAATGAAGTTTGGAGATTTTATTAAAGACAGCAGTAGCAACAAGAAAAACCAGTGAGAGACAGGTATGTGAAAAATACGGTGGGCGGGCTGTAACAGTCTCAGTAGAACAAATTTAAATAGGATTAAACTCCTCAGAGCAATCTGTAACTCCAAGATTTGACCTAAACTGGAATAATTTTGCATTAGTATTAAGAAAAATCAGGCTGCTGCACTGCTACCCTTTCCTGAGCCTTCTAGTGCTGAGACAATCTGGGCACAGGACAACCCCAGGCCTAATCGTGAGGCAATGATCTCACTTGAAAATGCTAAATCGCTGCCAGCCTACGATGACAAGAATAAAAAGCAAGTGTCAACAGTTTTCTTGCTGTCATGGGCCAGAAGCCTCAGCAGGGTGGGCAATTCACCCACAAGGAAATACAAAACTAGCAATGCTCCATGTTGGCTTCTGGCATTATGCATGAGCATTTTATTTCATTTTCCTTTCATACTCTAAGTCATTAGGCAGCAATGAGCCTGGTTTTCTTTTTTTCTTTCTTTCTTTTTTTTTCTTTCTACCAAGAAACCAGCAGTTCCTGCGCAGGCATCTTGCTCCTATGAGGTTTCCTGTGAAAATGTAAAACATTTGAGCGACTGAGCCTGCAGTATCTGAGATCTGAAGGAAGAGAGTTTGGGGGAAATAGTCAAATAAACCTTGCATTTTCTTCTAACCTGTTTCTTCTTCAATGTAGAGAGCAAATTGCTGTGAACGAATCTCCTCAGACTGAATCAGAAACTTCTGGAAGGTAATGGGCTGGACAGCAGAGCCGGGGCCACCGTGTACACGGGTAGTATCTTGGAGAGGACCTGTCAGGCCGAGGGAGGCAGTATCTGAGCAGCCCTGCTAAGGTGGGCAGTGGTGCCCTCTTCCCTTGGCCTGTAGCTGGCACTGCTGGCTGGAAATGTCGGAGGACATTTATCTCCATTTCAGCTCTTTCTCTTTGGCACTAGGACTAACATATGCTGTTCCTGGGCTTCCTCTCAAACTGCAAAGTCAGGAAAGGCTTTGCTTTTACACCATAGCTACCTTAAGAACAGTCAAAGTATGGAAAGTGTAAGCTGAAAAGGAATTTAATAAGTAAGGAGTGTCTTCAGTTAGGAAACTTTAATAACTTTTGGCAGTTCTGATTGTCTTTTTCTACCTGCAAAAGCTGAAATGAAACAGCTTGTCTTTAAGGCCAGGTTTCCTTCCTGAGCTCTTGCTGAGTTCAGCTTGTTATACATGAGAATATGAGAATATACATGAGAATTCTTCTGAGTGGAACAGAGCGATGGCCTTTACAGAAGTGAAAATTGGGCAGGCTTGTACCTGATGGCAATCTTTAAAGACACACTAGTGCTGAATCCTGTATTTAAAAAATGTATCCTGGAAGATCAAATGATGAATCTGATCCTTCACGTCTGAGGGTTTTCCTCATGCCAAAGTCAGTTTTCAGTTACTCTGGATTGTGCTTGCTTAGGGTCATCTTCAAGCACGAATGATTGATGAGGGTGCCAGCATTTTGTTGCAGGAAACGTACACTTCAGGTTCAGAGACAAAACAACTGCAAGCGTTAGCCTGTTTCTGTGCTCCCAGTCGCGAATGTGTCCTGTGGGGAAAAACCACTGGCTGACTCTGGGCAGTAGAACCGAGAAACTGTTCTTTCACTTTCTAATGTCTGCAGTCTGAGGTACAATGGGTACAGTGGTATTCCCTCAACTCTTTTCTGCCGGCACATGTGTGGCAGCTAAACCCGGATGATTGGGTTGTCAGCTGTCGGTGGAGAGATGTTAAAAAGCCTTCACAGGTAGCACGTTGCTGGCAGCTGCATCAGACATGCAAGGAAGTGAACTGACCTGAAGCAGTCTGAGTGTTACCCCCTGGCAGAGGTGGAGCACGGGGCTGCTCAGCAGCAGGGCTAAATCTGTATTTGAAAATCCTAAGCACTGTTTGCTCATGTTATGGGAAGAGAAGAAGCAAGAAGGAACACAGCTATGACCAGAGCCAGAGGAAAGGTGAGAGACCATTTTGCCTTTCCTGGTGCTGCCAAGAGGTTGGGAGGATCAGCAACAACCAGAGGGAATTTGTGTTCTCTTTCCTTCTCCTCCATTCCCCCATCCCTCTCCTCCCGTCCTGTACTGCCCTTTCGTGGCAAGCGGTACGTGTCCTTAATGAAAGGCCTGGCTTTTCATGGATCTGGTGAGGCAAAACAGTCAGCAGGACCACAGACATGTCAGGGCCTCCAAGCAGTCCTGCTGTCCTCTCTTTGACCTTAGGCCTCAATCTAGCCCCGTGTTGATTAACTGAGGGAACTCATGTTCCCACATGGTTAGAGCCTTTTAGTGTCTGTTTGGCAGCTTCCATGAGCTCCAATGCATACTTGGAAACAGATACTTTTACTAAAATGATCAATACCTTGCAGCCTGTCCCAGAGAAACAACCTCCTTGGCAGCACCTATGCATCAGCTAGTGACTCTCTTGATGATGCCAACCTTTACTCAGAAATTTAATCTCAGGAATATATACACTAAATGCAGTCAGATGAACAGTCAGGTCCTGGTTCCAGTCATTCTGCGAGACTGGGGTGACCTGAACCCACCTTTGACCTGTGGTGAAAGGACCCCACTTCATTAAGGAATTCCTAGATGGAAGAAAGCTAGCACAGCCTCCAGGGCATGGGAAGTCTTTAATGGCATCCTCAATGTAATAACATCTGCAGCCATGATTTAACATATGACTATTCAATCACTTCCACATTTTCCCCTCTTCTTTCCCCTGAATCAGAGGCATGTTCTGCAAAAACAGGTTCTATGGTCTTCACTTTTCTGGGTGATCCTGGTGAGTCAGGAAAAGAAGTTTCAGAGAGAAGAGCAGGAGAAAGAGGGGGAGTGTTTTGAGTTACACCTGCTTGTTTTCTGCAGTTGAGCCTGTGGGGAGACATAGAACTGTCAAGAACTTGAAAGGTAGATTTCAGTGACAGAATTGGAAGGTTTCTTGCAGAACAAAACCTTCCAGTAGCAATTACTGAGAAAGCTCCTCCCCTTAGAAATTCTATACTTTATGATAGCTGCAGGCTTACTAGTGCAAAGGAAGGGAAGGAGAGAGCAGGAAATGCTGCTTGAAGGTTTTATTAATATGCAGAGCTATTTAATAAATCAGTACATGTATCTATTTAACAACCTGACAGCTGCTTCCGTTTTCTCCATCCCACTGTTTGTTGACATCATGTCTGTTTTTTCATTTCCAAGAGTTTAACATAAAAGCAGTAAAAAATGGTGCAAAATGTAACAGATATTGGGAATAATGGAGCTAGTGAAAATGAAATCTCTCATTGATTTTTTTCTTGAAAGGAAAGGTGACCCTACTCCGTGTGAATCTGTAACCATGGCAGCAGAACTAGTTACTGGAAAAAAAATGCTGCTCTTACAGTAGGAGGTGGAAATGGACACTCTGAGTTTTCAAGTCCGTGACTGGAAGGTTGGGCCATTTTCATTTAATAAGCTTTGACTTTGAAGATGGATTGTGTTACTGTATTGCCCACAGACCAAATGCCAGGGAGAAAAGAACCCGCTCGGTAATTGGGCTGCACCAACGCCAGAGAAGCTGGGGACCCTTGTACTAGAAGAAAGCTGAATCCCTGATGGTAACAGTGATCAAATAACAGGCATCGGAGATACAGCAGAGTATCCCAGATATATAGACTCCAACTGTCACTTAGATGAAGGACCTTTACCTCACTGTCTGCATAAAGAGTTCTTGAAACATCAAAGATGGGGCTTGTTGTAACAAGGAATCCAGTGCATAGCGCTTATGGGGCACTTAAAATCTCTGAAGTGCTTTACAAAGAGCTAATTCTCATTATCATCTGGGAAAGAGAGCAGCACACACTGAGCCAGCAAGGTCAGCTTGTTTGCTCTACAGCCAGAGAGAGAACCTGCGGCCAAACTAGTGCTGGAAGGAATGATTTTTCAAGCTTGTGTTCAGAGCACAGGCTCCCGCACTGCCTGCCCCACAGCTTCCAAAGTCATTCCAAGTCATTCCAAGCCGTTAAGGCAAGGTCATGTTAGCCGCGGGTGCACCTTGCCCTGAAAAACTGGACATTTTCATTTCATGCAGATGCAGTTTCTTTTTAGATGTTAGAGGGACTCCCACACATGGAGACCAGCGAGGGCTTCTGAGCCAGCAGCTGGGCACTTGCTCCAGTTTGGCCACAGGCAAGGACAGCATAACTTGGCACTTGGGTACATGCTGTCTTTTTCCTTTTCATCTATGGTGAGAGTTGGCCAACACTGACAGATTCCCATGAAAAACGCAGTTCCTGTGTGTCTTCCCAGCCATGCTTCAATCAGATTTCAAGGGCTTTGCTGAGCACTAGTGAGTAAACAAAGTGGGCCGGGGTGCCTATTATTCTTTGAACAGGAGGAAAAAAAAATGTGTATGTAGTATTACCTTATGTAGGAGATATAGCTGGTATGCAATTTGCACAGTGTAACTGATTCTTTTGGTTCACCACAAGCCAGTACTAAAGCCATGGTTGTTTGATATACTGGCACAGTTACTGGGAAACAGCAGAAATTAAGCCAAACTTTTCAGAGGAAAACTTTTAATTAAAGTAAATTTACCTCTGTATGAACATCAGTGATGGCACTATAAACTGGTGTACAGTTCTATAGCTCAAAAAAACCACTGTTGATTATACTAAATTGTTAAGACTCTCAGGCGCTTGTGTCTAATTTAGGATCCCAGTCTGTAATTACATCAAGAAGAGTTGGCTTGAACTTCAGAAAACAGAATGCTTTTTTTTTTTTTGTAGCAATACTTTGATTCAAAAACCATTTTATAATCCCAAATGTGCTAAATATCCACTCTAAAATTAAAATCATGTGTACTTGTAATGCCATCTAAGAGAGTGGCATATGTATATGCCAGTTGTTCTGCTTGTTTTTCATAAAGGTTGCCCTTCAGAAGTAACTTGTGAAGTAATGCAAGTTGAACTGAAATCCACAGGAAATACAAAAGAAATATGCAACTGCAAAAGTAGCCCTTAAAATACAGAAATACCAGCAAATGTCATAGTTGGCATGTTGAATGTTTTCACCAATGGGTTAGATCCTTTCAGTACCTAATATTACAGGTTTCTCTTTTTGAACTCCAGCATGTGATCCCAAACTTTCATACTGGTTTTCCAAAAGACTGTGGCCTTGTTCATGCATCCTGGAGACAGGACAGCTGTAAGACTTTCTACAAAGAAGCCAGTCAATAGAGCCATTAAGAAGCCTGTTTCTTAGCAGGGGTCTCTTATTGCAAACCTATTCATATTCCCAAAAGGACATCCACCTAGCCCAAGCTGTTGATTACAGTGAAACTGTGGTATCCTAATCTTTAGGATGCATTACAGAAGCCTGCTCTGGGCTCAGAAGTCATATCCTCACTATGTTTTTTACCAGATTGAGCCTGAGTGGGCTTTTGTGGACTTTCCCGAACTGTCGCTGGGGGAAGACCACGCTTACCATGGTGAGCACCAGGTGTGTCAATCTCATGTAATAGATACAGCTGTCTAGCTGAATCTTTCTTCATTGTGTGACTTTCTGTAGGCAATAGGAAGAGAGAAGAAATTGCTCAAGTAAGCACTGAGGAATGAAAGAGCCTTGAAGGCAAATCTGGTTTCAAGGTAAAGATAAAAATGAGAGAAGCAGAGGTCAGAAAAAGGGTAAGCGTGAAAGCTAGAGGATCAGAGAATGGGAGAAAAATCAATTAAAAATTTAGAGAAAACTCTGTAATGATCTTGCTTGTGGATTTCAAAGGAGGAGAAGGATTGGATTTCCTTCAGTTCTGGGGCTTTACTGGAAGACTTCAGTCGAATCCTCAGAAGGCTGCACTTCTGTACTTCCTGTTTTGACACCTAATGAATGATGGTACAGGTAAACTGGCAAACCTTCTTTTGAATAAACTTTTTTTTTGTAGAAATAGGAAGAGAAATGGAAAGAGGAAAAAGGGCAGATGTCCACTTTTCCCACTTATTTTTCCATGTGAAATCCTTTTCTCCCACTTTGCAAATAGTTCTGGTTTTGTGTAGGAAATATATATCTAGATAAACAGAAGATGTTTATCTGGTCTTGGTAAGCAGAAGCGGGAGCAGGGAGAACAAACTGCAGAAAAGGAAAATTGAGAAGAATAGAACAAAACAGTTGATGAGAGAAGAATATCCAGGCAAAGGAGGACAATGAGGAAAAAAAAAAGAAGTAATTTTTAAGTGAAAAAAAGCAATGTAAATGGACAGAATTTAAAAAAAAAGGAGAAAATAAGAGACTTGAACCATTTGAAAGTAAAAGATTAAGCAAGATTTTGTTCTAAACATCCATTTGATTGGTAGGCAATATTTCTATTTCAGTTTGATCAGCTTGTTAAAAACAAAAAACAATACCTCTCAAATAAAAAGCTTTAAAAATATATGAAGATTGCTTTTGCATATCTTAAGCAGAATTAACAAAGCACATTTCTAAATGGCTAAAGAAGCTTCTTAAAAGTATTTGGCAAGACTAACTTTGTGTGAATCAGATTAGCATACAGAAAAGGCATAATTATATTCCCCAAATGAAATGAAAACGTCCGGTTTTGCCAAAATCTTTGATTTTCCTTTATAGCCATCAGCTGCACATTGTAGCCACCTTGTGCCAAAACTGCATTAATTGTGAACTCACAGAATGTAAAAATGCCTTCTAGTGGCACATATAGATTGAATATCATGCATAAAATCTTCATTATACTTACCAATAGCAGTAACAATAGCCTTTCATGGAGTGATTTCATGCAGAGAGTTCAGAACAGTTCACAAAATACTGTAATGCATGCTGATCTGGATAGTCTTACTGTTAAAAACTTCCTTAGGTTTTGATAGGGCCTGGTTTGAGAGGACATGGTAAACAGTACTGAGTACGTGCCTATGGGTGTGTGTATGTGTGGAGAGAGAAAGGAGAAACATACATGGAGCAAGGGGAAATGGGTGATGTAGAACATGACCCGCATTAAGGAGTTGTATTTGTCGAGTTACTGTAATGTGTTGGGCATTTTATATCAGAACTGATGCTTTGAAACCTGAAAATGCTAACCACTGCTTCTGATAACATAAACGTTCTTTAGATTAAAAATGCATTAAACTCCTAAAACCTCCTAGGAGATGTCTGCATTTCCCTCCCTGACAGCTGTGTGGTCAGAATCTAAGCCAGCAGGGGATCAAAAAACTAATGAGAAAGTCTTTTGATGGGGATGGTGGAGCTGAACGCCCACGTAGGTAAAAGCCTGAGGCAGGTGCCTGTTAGTCTGAGTGTATGTTATGTATCTACTTCAAAAACCAGATATACCATGAGGGAACTAAATAAAAAAATGCTTCTAAATTGGCCTTTGTTACAAACTTTTTCTCATATCCCTGCTTCTCCTTTTCTATTCCCCTCTCCTGTACAATGTATTTATTTGGGCAGAGGATTCATGACAGTACATAACCAGTGATTAGTTTCACTCTGTTCAAAAACAGGTTAGATCACAACAGGGATGATTTTTTTTTTTTTTTTTTTTTTTGCTAATTGCTTCCCTACTTGTGGTTCAGGTTGAAGCTCTCTAAGGTTAATTTACAGTGTGGGAAAACAAGCTGTGTGCTACATGGATTACACGGTGAACAGCATCAGTAGGAGTAGGACCCTAAAGAGAGATGTAGGTCCAGCCTTTTAGAGGTACAAGCCACCTATTCGCTGGTTAGGCTAAAGGGATATGGAGAAATATCACACTGATGGACCAGTGAATTACGTTGCATATCAGAAATCACAGTTTTGCCTTTTTATTAGATATCTGCTGTTCTTCTGTACAACTGAGCCAGGATGCTGTTTACCAAGCTTGTATTTTATCAAACACACTCTGGAGCTCAACATTTTGGTTCAGGAACATCAGTTCCTCAAGAAAACCTCTTCTAGTCACTGCCTTTCTTGTACGAATATGTGGCTTGAATGCTGATGAGCTTTTTTATTTTTGTCCAGTTACCTTTATTCCAAGTCAAATTAGAAAAGTGGGCAAACATCAAAGAGGAAAAAGTGTTTTTTGAATAACAGGTCAGACAGTGAGTATTACTCAGGGTCCACTTGCTTCCTTCAGCCCTGTCTTTCACCTGACAGAGAAAAGAATTCCTTCACAGACAAAGCCAGCTCCTAGAGACGTCATGCAGAGATACAGGACATCTTCTCTTCATGTTGGGGTGGGGATAAAAATACCTATTGACGTACTGCAAGATGTATTTTTAAAATGCCAAGGTGTTCTAGTTCGTGTTTTCTTATGCCCTATGATTTCTGCCTGCAGACCTCTTTATAATTTGGACAGTGTTAAATGCCACTATATCACTAGGAAAAATATCAAGCATTATGCTGTGGCTAGATCTGAGAGTAACCATGTCCTTTATTTTGTATAATCCTAAAAATTAAAATAAGCAATTTTTCAGTGTTTCTCTTTAGAATATAGTCCTTCTGTTTCTTGCCTTTTTTTTTTTTTTTTTTTGCTACACAATCAGTTACAGCTGTATACTTTTACAGAGAGTGGGAAGAGGATGAAATTGCATAAATTCTTTTACATTAAGATTACTGTCCATCAGCATTTATTTAACATTACCCAGTTGCTGTACACAGCCTGTACCTGTGCCCCCCACCTGCCCCTCTGGCCAGTTGCTGCTCTCCTCTGGATGCATCACGCAGGGCAGAGGGGTGCCGCAGAGTAAAAGAGAAGGAGAAGCTCAAGAGGAGGGTCAGGAAGCACGCTACTGTGGATTTTCCATTCTTATGTTTTGTTCAGTAACCCTTCAGTTTATGTATGTATGTTTTTACTTTAAATTCTAACCTCAAATGAAGTAAATTTGGGAATAGCCAACGTGAGGAAAGAATGAGGGATGAGCATCGCTGAGACCAAGAGCCAATGTGACATAAGATTCTTGGTGCAAGCCTCTGGGATGTTACTTGTGCAGAGACTTAAGAGCTGCTGGGCCTTCCCTGCCAGGGATGTTTCCAAGAAAGAGCAGCGCCCAGCCTGCCTGGAGCTGGTATAGGGAGTTTTCTGCTCCACCGGCTACCATTTATTTAGGGTGCCTTAGAGCTCAGGCACAGAGCCCCTGGGCTGACAGAAGTGTCTTGTGGGGCTGATGTAGTAAGCTGATGTAGTTCAGAAAACCCCTCAGATGATTGCTCTCTAAATTCAACTTTCTGGATTCCCAAAGCAGCTGTCATGAAAAAAAAAATAGAGAAAAAGAAAAAGCAGCACTAGGATCAGCAGGGTTACTTACTGTTCTCTGAGAACATCTTTCTGATCCAGCTGAAAATCTGTCTCTTCTTTCCTTAATCCTGCCTGCCCTCTCTTTTTTTGTAATTCATTGTCAGGGAATCAAAATGCCATGCGGAATATTCAGCAGCTAATAGGTGGAAGGATCAGCAAAATAAAATAACTAGGATCAGTAGGAGCAAGCTAACCTTATTCTGTGAGGAGACATGTGAGTAGATGTATTAGCAGACAAAATAATGTTTGGCTTTGGATTAGGTGTACTGCACTGAACTCACTGCAGTCATTTAGGTGGAAAACAATACTGAATTATTAAAAACAGATCAGTGGCAGGAAGAAAACTTTGTTTCTCCCCACAGCTAACTGGAGAGAAAGTTTGAATGTACCTTCCTATATAGAATTTTCTTTCAATGACTGGAAAAGGATACAAATGAAAATGCACATAGCAAGTACAGTAAAACAAAAAGGTGGGGGAGGACTACTACCCAGGTCTCCATGGATGCCAATGGATATCAATGGATATTAATCAATAAAAACTGCTTTTTCAGAGAATCATAAATTAATCAGATAATTCTACTAGAAACCCGTCATTCTCATTTAATACAATACAACCTTCAAGTTGTCCTGGCTAAAAAATGGGAGCCAGAGACAGAATAAAAATGGTTTACTATGTAGCAAAATACCCTGGAAACCATTCTAGGAGGTAAATAAAAAAGGCAATGTTCTCATGAATCTCTTGAAACAAAGGTATATTTCAACAATTAAGGAATTTTTAATATGATTTTGATATGATGTAATATGTTATGGGAAAAAAGAGAACTGCTTTTCATGCAGTTAGAAAGCTGTAGTTCTTTTGACCTAGAAAGGCTGTTTACTTTCCAAAATGTTCAGTGAGACAAACATGTTCTTTCATAAAGAAATGACATTGCCACAGATGATTACAGAACCAATCTGACACTACTAAACTCTGTTTTTCCCTTATAAGATAGAAGAACAAATTTTTTCTTTCTTTTTTTCAGAGAAAGCAGCATAGCAGAGGGAGAATAAAGACAGATATGAGAAGACTGAGGCGCTTTGGCACAGGGTCTATCCCAGGGTGGGAACAGGCATCCAAACTCATCAATGTGCCGCAGGAATTTAGAAAATGAAAGCCTGTAGCTTCTAACTTGAGAAAAGAAGGTCAAGAGTAAGCTTTGCAGAAGGGTTTAATCAGAAATGTCCCTACTGCAGTAATGCAGTGTAGAAATACCAATATTTGGCCCAAAGACTGAAAGTAGTTAAGCCATATGTGTGATGGCCCACCTACATTTGACCTAAATTAGCCAAGATGGAATACTAGGAATAAAGGCTTTAATTTTTCCTGTCTCTTAAATAGCTTGAGATGTTTGGAGAGCAATGCAGATGGAGACGCAGTGGTGGCCCAGTAGGTGGCTTAGGAGACCTCAAGCCAATTCTCAGTGACAACTTAAGAAGTCAGGACTTGGCAAGACTTACAGTTTACTTTGGAATGGGATTTTAAATCTCCTAAATGACAACACTGTTTCCAAATATTCAACTCAAACCTAGTTCCATCAAGGAAATTTGAGTGAGCAAAAAGCCATTCAGTTTAATTGCATAGATGTATAGTGATTCCCACTTTGTACAGGGTTGAGACTACCTGATTTATTGGGGCAGGTGCTGCGCATCTGGTTGTTCACCTTGTACTTAAAGCTTATGAATCTGAAGCCAGGTACAACATTTTGAGGTTAGAGCTGTTAAATCCGATAAGCAGAACTTAGTGACAGATAAAATCTGTAAAGACACTGCAAAGCAAGTTAATTTGGCAAAGACACAATACGGTTTTAGAAGAAAATCAGCAGCCATTGAGTTATCAGATTACTGTGAAGAAGCTTCAGAGGGAACCCAGTAGGTTATTTTTATCTGGAATTTTATTTCCATGCTCAAAGCTAGGAGGATCAATATACTGGAAGAGGAGACACAAAAGTGAACTCTGAGGAAGCAAAGGTAGACTCCATCTGAACCAAAGTAAAACAGCTTGAACAGAGAGCTGGTAGTAGTTAGTTATCTTCCTGCTGGTGAAAAGATAAACACTACCCATGGCTTGGACATGGATGAAAAGAAATCACTGAGAGACACACTTTAGAAAAGTATATTATCCCTGAAGTGGAATAGTCAGATTAATAACCCAGACAGTTTTCAGAAAACACCTCAGTGGAAAGAAACGTCAAGGAAGAACACACACAAGAAGAACGCAGCAACAACTGTCCATATACCACAGTAGGAAGTTCTGTAGCATGAATACATGGAGGACAGCGGCTGCATTCTGAGAGTCTGAAAGAGGCATTTCTAAAACATGGGATCTCAGGGCCTAGACTGAAGACAGACTCCCAGGGAGGATTTGCACCATACCACAGGCTTCCACAGAAGCAATGCCAAACATGTGGTAATACCCTGTTGCTGAAGATCGCAGCTAGGTGAAAAATCACTGAGTGGCGACTCAGTGCTAGGGAGTTGTTCTGTAGCAATAGGAATGGCATCTTGTGTTCACTGCCTGTTGTCTTGGGAATCCCCAGGGAAGTGCCACTACAGAGGATGGAAGGTGAGTCCTGATTCAATGTGGCAGAGGCTTCGCAGGTCAGGAACCAAGCTGTTCGTGGCTGACTTATTTTCATAGCCTAGAAGGGAGGTAGTTTTATTTTGAACAGAATTCATGCCTACAGCAAAGAGTCTTGCTGCGATGCTGACCTCATGTTAATAGAGCGATAGCCTGGAAGACACAAAGATAGGTAGTTTGAATTATTATATCAAGAAACATAAAACCTTCATTTCCATCATATATTTTTCCACTACTCTGGCCCTACATAATAAAAATCAATGTAATGAGTTTCTACCTTCCCTTGCTGTTAGTGACATTATATTTGTTTGAAAACAGCTACATCTGATTCTAATTTACATGTAAGTACTTTTGCATAGCGTAAAGGGGCCTTAAAGGGTGTCATTTACATTCACATACACTTCAAGGGCCTTTTGTATTGCCTGAGTACCACAGAGCATAGTGACATATGACCTCCATGTAAGTGAAAATCAGGTAGGGCTACTTTAAAAATTAACTTTATCTGGGAAGATCTGGATCCAGCTGGAGGCTGTAGATCACTTGGACAGCTGCAGAGACACTCCTGTGTCATATGACAAGAAGCATAAATTTTATACAGAACTATGTCAGTGAGGCTATACTCTTTAGTGCACACCCTTCCCCACTCTTTTGTCTTTCGTCTCCTCTGTTAACAAATCTGCCAAATGCAGAGCTCTCCCCTCTAATAGAAAGTGAGGGAAGAAAAATTGTTTCATCACCTGCTTACCTGGATAAGTAAAAAATAAAGTTACTAAGCCGGTGACCATGGACAAATTTCACTTAACTGAGAGCATGAGTCCTTCGTGTTTTTTTTTTGTGTAGTGGAGCTAAAAATAACCAAAAGAATAGCTTAGATTTTGTAAGAGTACATTATATGAATCTGTTGACTGAGAAAGGACCTGGCCACACCCTTGCAAAGGCCAGGTCAGAATGTGGCATGGAAGGAGATGCATCAGAACAACGAGAAAAGACCATGATTTTTTCAGCAACACTTCTGGGAAAGAAGGTGTCTCGAGGGAGATCAAGAGCATGAGAGGGATATGGGTTAGTATGGTTAGGATGAGGCCAGGATAGGGAGGAGGTAGTAAATCAATGTCCCAAGAGGAGAGCAGGCATGTCTCTTTCTTCCCTTCTATCCATGAGAAAGCTCAGCTAACTTTTTACTCTCGGTTCTGAATCCAATATCCAAGAGATCTCTGCTTTCAAGGCTAATGAATTTCTCAAGGCAGCACTAATGGTCATGCTCACTATTTTGGCTGCCTTTCTCCTACCACCTTCCCAGATATTCCAAAAATCTCTTGAAACAGTTCTTCTGGTTTCACACTAGCATCAAAATTTTACATTTGTTATGAAACAGAATTTTTCACATTCTGATCATGCTCATGAGAAAAAAATCACTGTGAACAAGAGATTTGTGTAGCATCAATGCATGTTTGAAAGTAACTGTTAAAGTTATTTTTCAAAACAAGCTTCAGCAACAAAAACACTAAGGGAGGCAAGAAGAACAGCTCATATTCAGGGAAGAAAGGACTACCTTCTGTTGAGAATCCCCTGGCTGGTAGCAAAACTGACCCAAGTGGTCCTTCAACCAAGCGGAATCTGTTAACAGTAGCATCTAATAGATCGATCATGCAAAAGCACTTTGCACCTGCTCTTTTCTAGCTCACAATCATGAGTAATTTCTTGGTTCCTTCCTCCTTTCTTCCACAGGATATTACAAAGCAGAGCAGATTGCCAAGAGAGCAAATGGAGACATGGCACCAAAGGCAGCTGTCAAGTTTGGATTCCTTAGATAAGAACAGTCTGATCAGCAGCAGAGTCCAAAGAAGTATTTGGCTCCGAGTCATTTTCTCCAGCACTATTAGGAGGGTTACAGCAATGACAGGGAGTTATAGATTATTTTCCTGCCTGATTAATTTTGTTTTACATACATTTAATTGTGAGCTTGAGCTCTTTTATGCATGGTACATAACAGAGTTGCCCAATATGAAAAATATGAACATATATTTATGAAAGGCTCAGAGAATACAACCATTGCTTATAATGAGAATACTACTTCATGACAAGGCCATGACTGTCTTTTTTAGTTTGAGTGGACAGCAGAATGAATGAAAAGGAAAAATAATCCAGTGACAGATGAAAGCAGGGGCATTCATCTTGGCTTGACCAGTCTACTCATTCAGAAAATCTAGCCATTTGGCTCAGGACTGGGTTTTCTACTTCCTTTGGGTGCCTCTCACCTACACAATTTGTTCATTCCTTTCAGTTTTCATCTTTGATAATTCGTTTTGCATTTCCTAAAAGTTCTCAAGGGATTAGTGTATTCCTATTTTTTATTTAAGGGTCTCAGTGGTCTTCTACACTAGACAGAAGAGGCACTTGCAGTGATCTTTTCAACAGCAGTATAAATTGTTTCAATGCTTGCATGACACTAAAGTGTGTGGAGCGGCAACCTTCCAGATTTTTGCAAGAGTTGGCAGCTAGCATAGCTCCTTAATAGAACAACAGCACATTTCTCCTTCAGATTTGTAATTTCTAAATGTCACTCTTTTATTTTTGATTTATAGAGATCTTTTCTTGCTAGGTCCAATGAAGCAGCATATATACATTAAATAAATATTATATGCTCCAAAATAATGCTTTTTTCCCCTGGACTGAAGCAAAAATCATGGTGAAACATTATAAATTATGTCTCTTTTGCACCATTTCATTAAGTAAATCAAATGGTTGGATCTCTCTGAAAGATAAGTCTTCTAATTTTGTAGAGATGATTGCACAGTGTACTGAAGAATAAAGACAAATGACTGCTAATTTTCAGCCACTTTTGACCATATATTTAATTTCTGTAAAAGTCTGTCATCTCACTAACTTGATGAATTTGGACATTGAACCTATGCTGAAGTTATGCATCAGCATTAATTTTTAATATTTACTTAAATGCTTTAATATCCTGAGAAATAACATTAAATGGAAAAGATCTAGTAATGAAAATAATGCCAAAAGATATTAGTTGTTGGGGGACACAGCAGTCTTTGCCCTCCTATTTCCACTGATGACAAAGAGAGTGTTATGTCACCACCTTGTAAAAGGTCACTGCTTGCGAGTCAGGCATTGGGTTTCCTCCACATTTGGAGCAGAAATGGCTCCTCATGCTGGTACGTGTTTAAGTGAGTTTAGGAGTTCTCCTGAACTCCTGGGCTGCAGGTGAGAAAGCTCCGAGCCCGCATGAGTCACTGTGGTCACAGTCATGCTATTTGTACTGGACACTGTTAAAAACAGTTTCTTCTTCTTTAGTCTGCTTGTGCAGTTAAAAAAGGTTACTGTGCAGTAATGCTCAGTATTGTAGGTTTCATGATTTTGCAGGTCTTAACTGAGCCAAGAGCTTCACCTTTGCCTGAACAGAAACCAACACTATCTATTTTTCTAGATGGAAAAATGTTGCAGTTACATCATCTCTTGCTTGTGGTTTCAGTCTCCAAGTAAACAGGATATTTAGTTTGTTGCAGGTAGCTTCCTGCTGCCTCTTGCTTTCCCATATGTGGGAAACCAGCACAAAGTGCAAAGGGACAACTGAGTGAATTCTCTTCATTAATGCCCTGAACTAAAACACAGATGTAGATGTGCTTTAAAAGCTTGACTGAGGGTTTGTCACAGTTTGTCATAGAATTTCTATGGGAGCCTGCTCAGAACCTTGATTAGGAGATAAATCACAATAAAATATTTCTCATCTTGTTTTTGTTCTATCTTTTATGTCTGTCAATGCTTTTACCCCTGTTCTAACAACAACAACAAAAAAAGGTATTTTAAGTAGCTATAATGCTGTGGAAAGTACTTGGTCAACAGCACTAGAAATTGGGTTTCTCTACCTAAAGCAGGTATGCAGAGTACATACGTGGTACTGATGAGTCCTTGAACATGGGAAGATCACTTCTCCTAATGCTGCTGCACCAAATTTTGATTGCTATGCCAAGATTGCACAAGAGCAAGTATCATTTATCACAGCTATCCTATATATATTTCTGTTCATTTGGAGGATAAATATACTCATTATTTCTGTCTTATATAAACTACTAAAAAGCCACCAGTCTAAAGTTACTTTCCTCCTGTTAAACTGACTGGTGTTGATGATCTAGATGTGACAGCTTCTAGATACCAACCCCTTTGCCATCTGGTGCCGCACAAGAGCAAACCCCTGCATTTGCTCTGAAAGCCGCTCTGACATATGGTTACATAGTGCCTATTTAAGCTCTCAAGGCTGAAGTATACTCTTTATTTTTGAGTGAGTGTTCTTGAAATCTTTTTGCAGATATCTAGCCCAGGAACAACCTCCATATCGCCCTTCTAAATGGGAGCTATGGGGTTTTCTGATTCTGATCCTCTTCTCATTCTTTCTTCATATTAATTTTCCAAACATGCATAAGATTACATGTTCTCATGAATATATTTGACCTTTATGATGCTGAGCAATATGCATGTTGAGTGACTAATGCAGCACAGTTCCTTTTTAGTGTTTCAATTTGGCCTGCAGTCAAAGCACCTGAATTATTTCTAACACATTGGCTTGGCAAGAAGATGTAATTGTATTAGTTCCGTTTTTTTTTTTTTTTTGCTTTTATTTAGCTCCAAATAATGCTCAGATTCCAAGCAGCTAAATCTCCAGCTGAGACCATATCATCCTGAGGATTAAGGTTAGACAGAATATCAGCTATTAATCAACACTAAAGATCAATTTACTTGTAATTTTGCTAGACTGCTAAATTAATATAGTGTTAACCTTGATGAATAGTGACGAAAATATGGTTTTTTTTCTGTAATGACTCTGTAACAAAAATTCACTTCTGTTTCTAGAGGCATAATCAAAGCCAAACTTCAGAAAAAGTACAGTAGTGTGAGGAGACAAAGTGCAGCAAATGTCATCCATGACTCGTGTTTTTCGAGAGGCAGTTTCAAACATCTCATGAGATAGAGTGTTTATCTTTGATGTCTCTTGCTGGGTTTGCAACCTCTTCACGCAGAATCTGGAAAGAAGTGTCTCTTGGAAGCCCAAAGCAAACTCTGCTCCCATTGGGATAAAAGAGTCCTGCGTGGCACCCAGATGTTGTTAGAAATTAGCCTGTCTGCAAGAAAAACCACCCTCCCCTCCCCACCAAAAAAGGCAAATGCTGATATAAGAATAATTAAATTGAAAATTTTGATACAGAAAAAAGCAGACACATTCCTTATACTAATGTATTCCAGATTGAAACTAAGCTTTCAATAGCTTTTGCCTTCTTTGAATTCTCAGGGAACCATCATAAAATCAGCAGCAATGAATGACAAAAAAAAAATTTAGTCTTTCGGAGTGAGTTCAGAGCGCATGAGTAGTTAGATTCAAAGACCTCAGGACCAGTATCACACAGGGCCACCAAATACAAGAAATATCTATCTAACTGCACAGGACTAGGGTAGGAATTACATCATTGGTCAAAAGCAAGCCTGGACAGCAAGAACAAATAGCTCTTAAAGCTATTATTTTAGTGGCAGCAGTCACACATTAGGTCTGTGATATTTGAATAGTTCTGACCTATATTGTGTATAATGGGTTTTCTTTCCTTTTCACTGGTTATGCCACAGAACCTTCTGTTACCTAGTACAGTTACTACTTTAACTGTATTAATCTGTATAATTTCTGTTTTCTGATAAAAGGTCACAGTTTTGTTTTCTATAGGCTATTACTAGTTTTTCACCTCTGATGAAGACTACCTAACTTAGTTTTCATCAAAAACAGCAGGACATATAATTCAAAGGCTGAAAGCAAAGCATTATGAAGATAGAAAGTTTTAGTACAGTTTCAGATGCCTAAATACTAATAGTACAGCTCTAAAGGTGCATCTTTTTTTGTATTTTGCAGTGAAACAAGTTGTAGCAGCACTGATGGTTGGAGTTGTGCCCGTTTATCTCTGTTTTCTTCTTTTCTCCCAGAGAAAGCTATGGTTTGCTCTAGGGAGAGAAGGCAGCCAGGCTGCAGGGTATGCATGAATTGACCTGGCCAAATAAGCTGCCTGGCTCTACCTAGTTTTTAATAGCCTAGCCAGCTGAAAACATCTCTCTGATCAAACAGGCCTGTTTTGTCAGCTTTGATTGTCTCTTTTCTCACCTTCTCACCTATCAATCTGTCACCAGCTGCTTACTGTCGCTTGTGAAATGCCAACGAAAGGAGTAGCAACTGGGGATTAAAGGCACAATCTGGTAGTATCCACTCTTGAAGAAAAGAGCAAGCAGATGCACAGCCCAGAACTGAGACAGTGCTTGATGCATAACTTCAAACTGTATAAAAGAAAGGGCACAGTGAAGCATACTACACTATGTCGTGAATGCTCTGCTGGGGACTTTTCTGTGATTAAAACCTGGAAACAGGTGGGTCAGACCAAGAGTGGCCAGTGACTGATACAGAGGCAATCTAGACAGAGGAGAGATTTTCCCAGAACACCTAGTTCCCAACACCCTAGTTGGCAGTGATTTTTAGAGGATTCTTGAGGCCAGAGCATGGATGCTTTTGTATTTAATAAGCTGTGACAAATTTGTCTTCTGCGTATTTGTCCAGTAGTCCTGGGAGCATCCTCAATATCTTGAGGCTCCTAAATGTATCCACTGCCATTCCAAAGAAATCTGCTAGGGTCCAGTTCTCTTTAGGAAAGACCTAAGGATGTCACCCTTGCCTTTCAAAGGGAGTTCAGTCCTGAAACAGTGTATTCTGAGTGTAATGAAATTCACAAAGTACTTTGTGTAACCTTTTATTTTTCTTAACATTGGTAAAAATGGAAACATGGGCTTGTATCAAATCCAAGTTACATCTTACTTTGAAGGACCAGCCATTGCTCATTCAATCTTCACATCCATTTTCTCTACTAACACCTAATCTGACACCTTTCTAACCTTTCTGTACCTGATATTAGAATTGTAATAACAGCAACTTCTTGCTCTGAGTCATATTTATTTGCATACTTCGTATTTTGCGTATACAGTTACACCTGCCTCCACAAATAAAAAGCATTTGAGATCCAGTGTTATCAAGTAAACATCCTTGGCAGTCATCATCCATTTTATTAAACAGTAAATGTAGCTACCCGCTCTCAGGCTACGGATATGCCCTGGGCTAAAATGGCCCTGTAACCCAAGAGGGGCCCTTCCTCCATCCTTAGCAGAATCTTATCTGGCTGAGGTGGGCATGAAGTTCCTGTGTTTGCTGCCATACTATTATAGCCGAGGAGCTTTGGGGAACATCTGATTGCCTTGTGAACCACGAATCTATTTTGGGCAGGCTATGGGGGAGTCCGCATCTGTGCATCCCCACCGCCTACATTCTCCAGCACGAGGAGCTTGTTCTAGGAGTTTGGAAGTCTTGGAAGCAAATTCAGAACTCCCTGTAACACCACATCTGATCTGGATTTTATTTTAGTAGTATGCGCATGTTTTTGTGAAAGATTTGGAGGAAGACCAATGTGAAATAACTCACTGTTTCACCTGTATCTGAGTGTAGTATTAAAATTTGCCTTCATAGTGCAGTACAACTATTCAGCAGTTCTTCAGCTGCTGTCTCTTGCAGGTCCTGCAGTGAGGATACCAGCTCCAAAGCTGTCTGTGGTTTAATTTCTCAAATATATTTTCAATTTCCAGTAAAATCTAAGCAGACCAGTAATAATAAAATCTTATTTACTTGTGGTATCAACTACCCTGTAATTTTTTTGATTTTAAAAAAAAAAGTCTACCTTTTTTTCATGAGTGCTGTTAAACTGCTTCTAAATTTTCATTTAGCTTCAGCACGTCTTATACTAATGCAATGCTGGAATTTCTAGGAGCCTAACACATCCCACAGAAAAAAATTAAGCCTATGCTTTAAGCAAACAAAAAATGAATAGTCAAAATGTCTTTTGGTAGCTGTTTACCATTTGCCCAACAAACAGCCTTGCAACTGCTTCAGAGCAGACAGCAACCATTACTTCATGGCAATGTGGTACAGGTGTGGACTAGGAGACACGGTAGGGCTAGATTTGTTTGTCATTGCAAAGCATAAAACAATCCTACATGGCAGAAGAAGACAGTGCAACAAGCTGAAATCACTTGCTGACAGTAAATTAGTGGCAAAAGCAAGACAATGGCAAAGGTCTTCTGGATCTCACTTTCATCCACATTTCCTCATTGCTTTGCTCTATCCTGTATCCATTATTTTGGCCCTAGACACACAGTTTTTCTTTCCAGTGAACAAACATTTGGTTCACTTCCAGCAACAAACTTTCCTGTACTTAATCAACCAGTTTATTAGAGCATGAAGGAAAATTGGTCATGACTTCAGTTCCTGTACTGCTGGAATTAACAAGCCGGCTGTTGCCAACACTAAACTTGGAAGTGCTAATGGTAATTAAAATCTATTTTCAAATGCATCTCACAGTTTTAAGGTGGAGAAGTACTTGTTACTCATGTGAATCACCAAACTGTTTTTTTTTAAGTGATACTTTCTTCAGGAAGATGTCAGCTGTGGGACAGAAATAATAATTAATGAATTATTAATGCTATGTGGTATGACATTTATTCTCTTCAGTGCATTTACAGCTATATAGGTCTTCCAAAATCATGGAGGAAGAAAAGTTTCAAACTAGAATTTAAACATTTTGCTATTTTTGGTTAAGTTTCTGGTCATTATATAGTTATGATAGAAAAATATAGTGAAACAGTAATAATTTAGCAACTGACATATAATATGTGCTATTAGTAGCTTTATTGCTGTTTGGCAGGAGTCCATACAGCCGTTCAGTCAATTTTCCCTCAGGTGCACTTGGGTGAAATATCTTACGTTAACAAAGTACTCCAACCCCTGGCTCAAGTGGGACTCTGTTCCAAATGGTAATTTTCTTAATAGTTCAATATATTCACAGTATACAGTGAAGAAAATAAAGGAAGGGTAATCATACTTTGTTTTTCACTTCATTTTCTGAGTCTGTTTCCTGGCTAATTCAATCTATTGAATCAGTGGGAGGGACAAGGGATAGATTTAAAATGTTGTTTGTCAGAACAACAGGGGATTTAAATTAATGTTCTTTTACACAAGATGGAAGCATATGGGCCACAGAGTGCAGCTCTCTCTGGAAAATTACTGTCAAAACAGCAACATCTCTATTAGCTTCGGAGGCAGAAATCAGTTTTTACTTGAGTTAACCTTTGAAAAGCGACTGCTCAGTAATATCCTCTCATGCTACATCAGCAATATTGCCTCCTAACACCCTAATACAGCTTATAAGCTGTACAGCTCCCTAAGTATAACTCTGGCAGTAACACCCTATAGGACATTTAGGAAGATGTGAAGGAATCATTGTTACCGAGATCTCTTTTTCCTCATGTAAAAAGGGAAAGCACATGTCTTCAATCGCATACTTTTCAAACAAGTAGTGCAGATCCCGCTGTGTGAGCTTATTCTTTAATTAATTCACCTACATTTCAACTCATTTCCAAGGCAAAAGTCCTATCTTCATATATAATCAGATACACACATTTCCTTTAAGTATTTTGCACAGAAGAAATTTGTCATTTCTTTATGTGCAAGCTATTCTTGTAATATATACAAAGTACTTGATCTCTTAAATGAAGTGTTTTATCTGAAGAGAAGGTTAAATGTTCAAAGCTGAACTCTGAAGAGTTAGAAAAAGATGAAATTAATGCTTTATTTATGCTTTAAGGTTACCTTCAACAAGCAGTCCCTTGTTTCTACAGAGGCCTCTGCCTCAGTCAGTGCCTGTGCCAGGCAGAACAGTCTTGTCAGGATAGCGCTGTAATGGGAATCTGAGGATTTGGAGTTTTCTATTACTGCTTCTGATAGCGTTTGCTGTGTTTCATCTTATACAAATTACTTAATCCTTCCGCGCTTCATGTCTCTCATTGTACAATAAAGATAACACTACTTCCCACTGACATGGAAAATTGTCTGGGCAAACTTGTATCTTTTGAGCAATTTAATAGTCTGGTGATTGAAGCTGCAAGTTCAGAGACTCGATATTGCCTGGTTAGCAGTAGTGTGCAGAGACTGAACAGATGATCAGCAGGAATTCCACCGACATAGAGTTACTATTGACTCATGCTGTTAAAATAGGAAAAGAATCGGTCTTTCTTGTACACACTGGACAGTATGCAATGAAAAGAGGCCCTGAATGTGTTAGCAAATGCCTAAATAGCAAATATATATTTTTTTAAATGAATGCATGTTAAACTCCTTACAGAAGAGTAACTTAAATTTAAATGTATAATAATGACACTACTTGAGAGATTTTTAACTTTGCAACATTTTCTCCAGCTTAAATGCAGTTCTCTGACATCATTAATAATCTAGTGATGGAAGCTACATCTGACATGAATAATGTTGACCAATGCAGATGGTTGTAATGAAGATCACATCACTGGTGAAATTTGCATATCCAAATATAGTCAGAATTTAATGGTTCTTGAATGCATCAGTTACCAATTCTGTATCTTTGCCTCATATTCTTCTACTTTCCCTTCTGTGTTGAGATGTATGCGATTGAAGTCTGAAAGAGTCACTAGTGACTGCTGGGTGAGAGAAACCTTTGCAAAATCCATTCCGCAGAGGTAAAACCAACTGTTATTTAAAGGAGTCTTGACTGGGATAAGTTACCTTTATACCTGTGTACATACAGGTAAATGTTTAGGTGTGTCCATATGGTACATTTAAATACACTCCTGAGCAAGAAAGTTGTATTCTGACTTGGTTTCAATTTGGATAAAAGCTTTCTCAGGATAAAACTATCCAGTGATAAAACTAATATAAGAATATGCATATGCATTCTGAAGCCCTGAATGAGAATTATATGAAGAATACACTTTTTGAGATCTGCGTATTTACTCTGCATGCTTGCAGCCTTTTTAAATAGATGTGTCTTTCTTAGCTAAACAGAAGGAATGATTTTCTGATGATTTTTTGTCTTCAGCACTTGCTTTCTGTACAAAATGGAACAATGTTGGAATGTCCCCTATCTATTAAATATGAAAGCTTCAAGATACGCTGCCTCTTAGAAAAAGAAAACCGACGAGCTCAGTTTGGAGCATATAAAGACAGCCCTTCCTTACTATGGAAGGAATTAGCACAGAGCTCATGACAATGATAGGGCAGTTATTCAGTACAGACCAAGGTAGATAACTGCTTTGTCAGAGATACTAATTTAGCAGGCTTATACTAAAACAATGAAATGCTAATTATTATATTTTGATTAGTCTTGTTATTTTAATAATCCCATTTATAAATGCTACAGAAATCAATGCTCAATGCTGAATCCAGTCATGTGCCTTTGGACTATATGCTATGTTGTTTGTCTTGCTATTTCTTTTCACTTGCACTTTCCACACATTGCACTTCCACTTCAGGGCTGCTTTCAGCGCAATCTGAAAATTTAGACATATGGGACAGTTCAGCTCTGTTGTGCATTTTTACCTTTTTTTTTTTAAATAATGTTACAGTTTTGAAGACAAGGATAGAAAATGAAAAATAGCAGTCACGAGGAAAAATGGACATACAATCACCATGCAAGAGAGTTTGAATGTCAGTAAAAATAGCAAATGCTCATAGGAAATAATGTGGTAAATTTTAAGGGATTTGTAATTAATCACCATGACTTGGTCATGAATTATAACTTGTTCTGCACTTGGCCACAAATATTTTAATGGTTTTTATAAATGAATAAAGTTATTCAATTGTATTTATCAGAAGGGATTTGCAAGACATAAACTTCCAGAGTATCTCTGATGTTGATCTCTCAGTTCATTTCTTCCATCCAGTTTTTTATGAGTCACTGGATTATTGCTAAATCCCAAACACACTTTGGTGACTAGCTGACTTCAAAACAACAGTTGTAAAAAGTGGGAATCATATTGGATTATTAAACTGATGACTGTGAATCTAAGGTTTTTATGAAAGCCTTTTTATAGTTTATTTATGCACGACTTTCTCAAGCCATTAATGAAGGGCAGCTACTGATTCTTTAGGGAAAGACCCTCTTTAGTTTATACTGTGATGGAGCTTACCTTTTGGAGACTGCAAAACGATTTAACTACTAATGAATGAAGCATGTATTTGACCTAAAGAAACTCTTTCCTAAAAATACCCATTACTGTCATGCACACACTAGTTCCAGATACCACGTCTTTTGAAACTTGTAATGCGTCTGGAGACCATTTATTTTCCAATAGGAGAAATAAAAATAGGGGAAAAGTGTAGGAGCAGAACAAAATGTGGTCTAATAAATGTATGAAAAGTATTGTTTTAGGGAAGAAAAATACACTACTTGCAACAGAGGTCACCTGTGGACCAGGCAATAAGGGACTACTGCAGTTGCAAGCACGGCACTACCGTATGTGCCAAGCGGCGGGCAGGCGCAGCCAGAGCTCTCGGTCTTGCTTGAGAAGGCACCGGCTCATGGTGCCCTCAGCTCCTGCAACGGGAAAAGCCTCTTCTGTCTGGTGCAGTCACTGTGTGCACTAAAATCCTCACAATTCAGTAAGGCTAGGTAGGATGTGCCTGAAAGCTGAAGCCAGTATGAAGTTTTTTAGGTTAGATTTGACACATGCCAATTTAAACATAAGGTTTTATTTGAGAAAAATACTGACAAATTCTGCTTAGGGTTGCGTAGAACAGACTCTACTTAGCAAGGCCAAAATGGCTCCCAGCCCTGTCATTACCCCCCAACACTCCTTCCAAATCTTCCCATCTGAGAATAAGCATCTTACTCAGACAGACTGCAGGCCTTTTTATTTTAAAACTTTCCTTTCTTCTAGCAACGGCTCCGCCTCCTCAATCCCTTTCACTTTCTTTTTATTTTTAATAGCAGAGGTAATGAACTACTGAAAAATTGTATTTTCAATTTCCTTCTGGTTTAACTCTTGTGCTGTAGGAGATAGTTGCCTTTTAAGCTATACTATGTCTCTATTTGCTGTTAACATCCACAACAACTGTCAGACTGCAGTAGCCTGTAGTCAGGCCTACAGTAAAAAGTAGTGGCCTGTATTTCCAAATCATGGTAGCAAGAAACACAAATATTTTTACTTTATATATTTATGTGATCCAAGATAGGTATTTGAAATGAATGGCAAGGTGAAAAAGTCTGTTCAAAAATGCAAACAGCACTGAAGAGTAGGGTTTTCAAATCATCAAATAAATTACAAAGTTTCAAAAAGTAAAAATCTTTTTTTTCCCAAATTTCTCTGAAGACAGGGTACAATCACACACACTGTGTAACCAAAACGTTAGTATGAAAAAAAACTGAAGATTGCAGTGTATTCATTGTCTTGTATTTATTCATTAGCTTATCACTTGCAAAACAAAACCCCTTGCTTAACCCTTGAAACAGACTCAAAATCCATTTACTAACACACAAGAACTCCAGTTTTCCTTTATAATGTTGTTTTCCTGTCCTAGACAGAAGCCACAAAAAAACAAAGGAAAGTAATAACAAGATGAGCTGTATAAAAGCCAAAGGAGGTCAGGGAGGAGCAGGAAGAGCAGGACTGCTCCATGACATGAGACACTAAACATGGCACTAGTGGTACAAACAGCCTCCGTAAACGCTGTTGCTGTTTGTGGATTTTGGTGTATCTGTTTATTACTGTTGTTTGGGTTTTTCCACTGCTTGAGCTTGTCTTTGGTAATGGGAAATAATTTGAACAAGTACAAAGGTATTAATAAAAAGGAAAAGAAGGCCTGCAAACCATATCAGTAAGAAAGTGTTGTATCCTTTGAACTCCAGAAAGTACGCGGGAGCGAGCCACAGGCCTTGTCCAAGAAACCACAAGGAGAGCAGCAGCACACCGCGCTGCCAGGACATCCTGAGGTTAGGGATTATGAGGGGCAAAAGGCAGAGATACCAGACAAAATACTGGGATGTGCACACTTTGTTAAAACTCACAAAAATGGCAGTGTGGAGGAAACAACAGAAAGCAAGGTCTCTGTAAAACACTACAGATACAATCAGGAGCAGAAGCAGCTGGGGCAGGAAGGCTGCAAGCCCAAGGGCAAAATTCCATCTGCTCTCTGCAGTTAAATACAACATGTAGAAATAGGGAGAGAAGTTATGACGGGTGTCCCTCCTGGTCAGGTGGTAGAGGTAGGCATGTTCCAAAAACTCCCAGCCGTAGAGGTAGTAGAAGGCGACTGTGAGGCTGCCCAGCACGGACCCTGCGACCGCTCCAAAAAGCAGCACGTCACGGTTTGTCAAGAGCTGCCAGAGGAACCTGAGCAACGGGAACCTTGCTTTTCCGTGGCACCCCGTGGCCAGGGCCGCTCCGTCGCCACGCTGCCTGCCCTGCAGGTGCAGCGCGATTGGCAGCGCGTACGTCAGTGGGTAGATTTTCATGTGCACAGCGAGCCCGTAGCAGGCGGCTGCCCTGGCCACGCTGCCCCCCTCTGTGTAGTAGAGGGCGGCCAGCACCAGCAGGGCCACGAGGGCCTCAGCGTTGCCCCGCGTAGACACGGCCATGGGCAGCGGGTTGAAGAGCCAGGCGGCGGCACAGCAGGCACAGGCCGGGCCGGCGGCCACGCCGCGCTGCAGCAGAGCCCTGTAGGCCACGGCGGCGGCCGCCAGGTCCGCGGCCACGAAGAGCAGCTTGCCGAAGGGCTCGGCCAGGCAGGCGTTGGGCGCGAGGAGCCAGGCGAGCAGCGGCGTGTAGCGATAGGTGGCCCGCGCGTAGGGCGAGCGCCCGGCCGCCACGAGCCGCGCCGCGTCCGTGAACACGCCGTAGTCGAGGTCGGTGTAGCGCACGCGCAGCGCCGCGTCCTGCCGCGCCGCGCACAGCAGCAGCGCCAGCCGCGCCGCGCTCCCCATCGCCATCGCCACCGCCGCCGGCTGCCGCCTCCCCCGGCTCCGCCGCCGCCGCCGCCGCTTTATAGGCGCCCCCCGCCCCGGCCCGCCCCTCACCGCGCCGCCGGCCTCCGCTCGGGGCAGCCCCGCGCCGCCGCTGCCGCCGCAGCGATCTGGGGAAACCCGGGCCGCCCTGGGGGCTGCGAGCGCGCCCTGCGCGGAGGCGCTGCCCGTCGGCCGCGCTTCTAGGCTGAGTTCAAAATATCAGGGTTTTA
>JAUBNY010001146.1:6501557-6523834 GCA_032275445.1 Crypturellus soui
TGCTGGACTCTCTCCAGCAGCTCCACATCCCTCTTGTACTGTGGGGCCCAGAACTGGACACAGTGCTCCAGATGTGGTCTCACCAGGGCTGAGTAGAGGGGTAAGATCACCTCCCTCGACCTGCTGGAGATGCTCCTCTTAATGCACCCCCAGGATGCCATTGGCCTTCTTGGCCATGAGGGCACCCTGCTGCCTCATGGTCAACCTGTCGTCCACCATGACACCCAAGTTGCTCTCTGCAGAGCTGCTCTCCAGAAGGTCAGTCCCCAGTCTGTACTGGTAAAGATTTTATTGATCTCACAAAAAACCCAAACAAACAAAAAAAGCACCTGAGCTCAAATATAACTTCACCACATCTTCATCTTCAGTAGTAGGGAGTTATTTCAGGTATCTCATTGTTAACATTTGCACAGCAGTAACAATGAGAGGACAGTGAATCTAGGGACTTGCTATCTAACATGCTGTGTAGCCCAACAAATGGTCTTACCAGCTGAAAACTAATAGCTAAGTGGAGAACACAGCTGGGGACCAAGGCAGACAGTCGCAAGTGAAGTCTTGGTCACTCAGGAACAGTCCCGTGCTTTGCTGTCAGTGGATTACTATCCACACTATGGCAGATGATGAGTTTTTGAAGTGGGATAAACAAACTGCTGAGGCATTGACTAAATGAAGAAGAGTATACAGTTAAAAAATAGATCTGATGGATATAGGAGGGCTAAATATTGGAGGGACTAATAGGTTGAGTTTGAGAAGTTGGAGGAAAACAAGGGGGGAGTTGTGAAGAGGTGTGAAGGAGTCAGCGATCAACTAGATGAGGACTCTGACAGCAGTGCTTTGTAGTAAGGTAATAAAGACGTGGTCGTTGACTTTGGTGCTAGCAAAGGGAGGACAAGAGTTTGGTTGCACAATGGTGGGAACCTTACCAAGATTCAGGTAGCCTTGAAAATTAAACAAAGTCAAATATCTGAAAATACATGGAAGATAAGGCAGTAAGAGGCACTGCCTGCAGAAAGCAGTCAGAAGACTCCTTCACATGCCACATTTGTAGCTCATTGAACTAAGATCTTGAGGTGAAGCACTTCTCATGCAAGTCTCTTCTGCAGTTACCTGGTCTTGACTTTTACCTATACACTGAGATTTTTGGAGTTGGAAGATAAAATTTAATTGTAACTATTATTGATAGTTACAAATTACATATTAATATTATTAATGTTATTAATGTTAATAATAGAATGATTATAACAATATGCTGTGACATTAAATGCATTAAGTGTGTTAAGATATCAGAGAAGCTGAGTTTTTAAGGTACACAGGAGAAAGATTTCAGAATATAGCTAACATGGTGTTTAAACTTCAGAATAGTAAGTGTGCTGGACTTGTAATATATTAGGGCTCTTTTTGTCTGTTGCTTTTTTTTTGTTATCTTGATTTTTGAGTTTAGAATGTTTCCTTACATGACAGAAGTATTTCTGCTTAATATATTTATTAACAGACAATAAATTCTGGCTGGAGACTTGCCAGAACAGGAGAACTCCCAAGAGCCCCTGCAAGTTTTGTGAGAAAGGACACAGACTCTTTTAAGTATGTTGTTGGCAGTCCCACAAGATGAAGGATAGCACTAGGAGGAACTGCATATTACCCCATATATCTTGCTTGTAAGTGGTGTGGTCAGGACCTGCCCCTTCTTGCAGAAGATGCAAGAGGTAGAACTGTGTTGCACAGAGCCACTAAATATCAGGATTTGCTCTTCTGTGGCTGTGTTCTCAGTTCTGTTCAGGTTGTTCTCAGTTACTTATACAGGTACAAATCTTTACCCCAAAGTCTAGTTACAGCTGTAGTCTCAAAAAAAGTCTCTCAGACTTGGTTGAGACGTACATTAGGGACAGTACTCAGCCTCACCATCAGTTATTATGCTTTTAGATATCAAATGGAACTCCAGGTATGCTTTTTTGCTTCCAGTAAATACAAAAATTCGTTCTTATACCTCTCTCTAGGTAGAGCAGTTATGCTATTTTATGTGGCACTAAAAGGTTTCTAAAATTACGTAATAAAATCAATGATGCAGCTTCCTGCTTTTGTCTTTGTGGTCAAAACTAATCAATGCATCACAGAAGTTAATACCTTCATTTCTTTTATGTTATATGACCAAAAAAGGTAAAAAATGAAATGACGTGCTCCTTGTCAGCAATAAAGCATTGTTGCATTTATTTTCAATACTGGCTGTAACCACTGAAAAATAATAATAACAAAAAAAAACCCTTTAGCTTTTTACCTTCTTCTGGCTTCCTGATATTTTTTGATCTAGTCATAGTTTTGTAACACAGACAGGATGTGGGGTCAGTGGAAGTAGTTCCTTCCCATTGAATGATGTCAGCTTTCCTTGAGGAAAACACAGAGCGAGCTTGGATTGAGGAGTCTTTACTGTCCTACCACCTACTCTTCTGAGCTGATGGAATGCCTTGGGGAGCTCTTCTCAAGAAAAGAACGAAACAGTATGTTATGAGAAAGTTTTGAAGAAGTTCTCATCTGTAAACACTGCCTTGGACAATACATACTAATAAAATGAGCTGACTCTTAAATCATCATAGAATTTCTTGTTATTCTATGGTGCAGCCTATTTATTTCCCAGCTGTGCCGCTCATTAGAAACAGCTGACAGAAAAGGCACCCCCTAGGTGCTGGAGCTGCTTGTTCTGGAAAGGTTCTGGAACTGCCTTTTTGTGAAGAGTTGAAGCAAATAAGAAAGAATGGGTATGTTGGGATGGTAGGACTTTCCTTTGGGAGGGGTGAGGGAAGAGAAGGAATGGTTCAGTGTTATTTTGTTTTCTGTTATTGGGTAGAGGTATCTAAAAGAAAGTGCAAGTGGGATTTCCTAACTCCTCATGACCTGGAAAGAAGTAGAAGCCTGGAGGCGAGAGGTAAAAAAGATGTTAGGGAGCCCTAGTAAGTGGAGAAAGAGGGAATCCTTTGAGCTTCCCAAAACTTGCTTTGCTTTCATGTGTAGCTAATCTCTACCGGAGTAGGAAAGGTCTGGATTCAGGAATGACCCTTCTGTTGGCTTTTCTCATCGAAGAGTGTTTAGGACAGTGCTTGGCTCTATTAGCTGTATGTACAGTGTGTGAAAAGTTCTGAGTAAAAATTACCCAAGTTTCCATGCTTGGCTTAATCCTCTAAAACTTTTACAAAGTCAGTTGTTCTCTGTGCATGCAGCTTCTGATTCTCCCTCGGGAAAAGACATGAAGCATTCATCCCCTGCTGTGCTTTTGGCCTTAACCAGTAAGATGATTCCTTGCCTTATGTCAGGAGTATTTTAAAATTGGTTAAATATCTCTGGGGATTAAACCGCTATATGACTACTCTCTTATTTCTTGTATTAGGGTTCCCCAAGTATATTATTTTCTCCTAAATATTATTGGGGAATAAAGTATCCATTTTTTTGAACAAGTTTTAAATGCATTTTATAGCAAGACAAGCATCTGTATTTTTAATGTTTTCATTGTCTTTTTTTTTTTTTTTACTAGTCATATAGATCTCTCTGAAAATTTGTCCTTGAGTAACAATTCCACTTTATTCCTTTTGTGATATCATATTCTGTTGTGCATAGAGGCTGAGCTGCGATTATATTTAGCTGGAGACTGCAAGAGAGTAAAGAGACTCTGCTCTAGAGACTTAGCTTTAGAGGGTATGTCCTTCAGTACCTCTCTGTGGAAATTCACTTTATTTAGTAATTGGAGGCAGAAGAAAAAGAAGTATTCTCCATCTTCTAAATGTTTCTGTAGCTGCTCTTCATCAGACTCTTTCTGATAATTATCTGACTTAGTCGCTTATGGAAGCTCTCTGTTCTGCCTTTTGACATGTTACGATCTTGCAAGTTTATGCTTCTGTGGAGTATAATTACCTGGTGGCAAAGCTGGTGCCAGGCAGATATTATTCTGTCTGTGCTTCTTACACTCCTTTGTTGTGTAGGGTGATGCTATCTCCTAACTCTATATGCATCTATCTTAACTAAGTCTCCAGAGCTTTTTCATTCACTGTTGATTCCAAGTGACATTTGTGCCATCAATCTGTTTTTCTAGTTTCCCACTTGGTGCTCAGGAGTACCATCTCCTTTGTGAGTGTGCTCAAGCGTACTGCGTGGCCCCAGGTGCTCCGCAGGGCTGCTGCACGTGTATCAGAAGTTAAAGGTAGGCTTCATTCCTGTGAACATTTTCAGCGCTAAAACTCCTAACATAGAAAAATAACAATACCATTGCAATGAACGCAGTTGTTTTTAAACTTACGACTGTATGCTGTGTGCTATAACTGAAATAAGTGATCGAACTGGCAAGAGACATTGCTTTTTCCAGTGTTGCTTGGCTTAACTTCATTCTGATTATTGTTTAGTTTCAGTATTTGTCCTGGCTGGCTGTCGCATTGCTGAATTTGCAAAGTTGTTGCCAGAATTTGAGTTGGTTGACATAAGCTTAGTATATGCGTAGGTAGAAATTCAGCCAAAAGTTATTCAACCAATTGTTATCCTGTGTGAGACAGATACTGCTTTATTTATGTACAATGAGAGGTTGAGAGCGATTGCATTTTGAGAGAAAGAGGACAGATATATCTGATTCCCCTTTGATAAATCTTTTTGAGAGCTGATGGCATTAAGAGAATAAAGCACAACAACAATGTCCACAGGACAAGTTCTACATTAGATTGAAATATCGATGCGATGAAAAGTAAGTAATGCTAGCTTTCCTTTTTTAGGGTGCCTAGTATTTGTACAAATTGTAAAGTAAATATTTCTATAAAAATGGCAAGTCAATCACCACTTGATACTTATTGAGGATCTCTGCTATTTTAGGATGATAAAAATCTTCAGAGTTCCCTCATGGCAAGACTTGAAGAATCCTGACTAGAACTGTGCAAAATAAGCAGAAAGCAAGGGAGATGAAAGAGTAAACCATCTGCTGCAAAATGGAAAGTCCAACTTAGAACTGAAAAATTTCCTCCTTCTTGAAATCTAAAGCCTTTTCAAAATATATAAATTAAGCACACATCCATCCATCCGTGTAGAGTGGACTGAGAATAGACTTGCTCACTAGAGTATTCCATTCCAGAGCTCTACTCTATTTTTGTCCACTTTTGATTTTTGTGGATATGAAAGATGGGCAAGGCTGGAGGTGGCAAGTCCTAAGTCCATCTTTGATTTCAGCCTAATCCTTGTTGAGGAGGCAGCAAATGAACCTCTATGTTCACAACAAATAGTAAAGCAGAAGTGAAGTATTATCAGTACATTTGTGAGGTGTTTACTTTGAGATAATATTTACCGATATGGTGGAGCACACTCCTCTTGCATGACTAAAGCACATCCAATAAGTCTGCTTTGAATGGTTCTTTGTTTTCTAGAGGTAAACCTTTTGTAGCATGTGGAGGAAGGGGAAAATGAATGAGTGTTTTGGAGACAAATGTGGGCAAAAATGTGAGGCAAAATGGTTATTGTTATTCACAGCAGTTTCAAGTGCACTGATTTTAAGTGCTCGGTGTATGCCAACGCTTATCGTTGATTACATATTAGCATATGATGGTGATGCTAGTGTAAATCTCTGAAAGTCCAATGACCAGTTACAATGTGAATTACTCAAGTGCTTTTTATCTGAATGCATAGGCATATAAAATTGAAAGACATCAAATTAATCTTGTCAGGCAGTAACTAGTTTAGATTTTGCTCAAAGAAAGGAATTATCAGAAAGAAGATTGAAAAAATAACAACCTTCAGTAGTATTGAAAGTCTTACATCCTTTTTTCTAAAGTTGATGTAGGAAGATTTTGGGTCAGCAATAATGATTCCATGCTAGATTCAATTTTGATCTGAGTGTCATTAAAGATAGTCTCCAACCTCTGTTCCCGAAGGGCTTAGATAAATCTATTTGAAGGTGATAATGAGTTAAAGATTAATAGAAATAGAAAGGCAAATATAGAAGGGGGATTTTTAAAGCTAATGTCTTGCTCACTTGAATTACTACCTTTAGAGGTTAATTTATAACAGAGACTTTTATGAAGCATTGAATTTCATGGACTACTTAACTCTGTTCCCATATAAACTTAAGCCTTCATTCTTTCCAACTTTGCAGAATATCTGTAGAAGTTTAAATCTATAAATCTGAAACTAGTCTTTGGTTCTTCAGCACAAAATGATTCACTACAACAATATTTTTGTTTTCTTCTTGGAACAAGATAATGCAAAATGAGATTTGTGGGTGTGTAGACAGTCCCTAACAATATTTAAGTCAAAAGTGAACACTTCTGTATAGCTGTAACTGCTGACCACCGGCTTACTGAAAGCACTTGAGGGAACGGACTGTCCGTCTTCAGCATGTGGTTGCCTTAGGAAGGGCTAGCAGCATCCTGGGATCTTAGTACACCAAACTTGTTTAAGGTCTTTTTTTTTCCCTTCTCCTTTGAACCCTTTAAATACCATTAGTTCATAAGATGAACTGCTGAAAGGAAGGAAAAAATTCTGGTGTGGATATAAAGACTACGCAGCTCTAGTTTAGACCAGTAATCGTTGTAGAATACCGCATACCTTCTCCCTCTCTTCCAAACTCATAGAATCACAGAATGGATGAGGTTGGAAGGAAACTCTAGAGATCTTCTAGTCCAACCCCTTGCTCAGGCAGGATCACCTAGAGCATGTTGCCCAGCATTGTGTTCAGATGGCTGTTGAATATCTGCAAGGAAGGAGGTCCTATAAACTCTCTGGACAACCTGTTCCAGTGGTCAGTCACTCTCACAGTAAAAAAGCTTTTCCTCATGTTCAGTTGGAACTTCCTCTTTTTCAGTTTGTGCCCACTGCCTCTTGTTCTGTCGCTGAGCACCACTGAAGAGAGTCTGGCCTCATCCTCTCTACACCTTTCCTTCAGATACTTGCTCATGTTGATAAGATCCTCCTTCAGTCTTCTCCAGGCTGAACAGGTTCAGCTCTCTCAGCCTTTCCACATAAGAGAGATGCTTCTGTCCCTTAATCATCAGAGTGCATCTCTGTTGCACTTGCTCCAGTATCTCCATGTGTCTCTTGTACCAAGAAGCTCAGCCCTGGACACAGGACTGCACATGTAGCTTCAGGAGGACTGAGCACAAGAAGAGAATCACTTCCCCCGACTTGCTGGCAATGTTCTTCCTCGTGCAGTCTTCTTGACAACAAGGGCACACTGCTGGCTCGTGGTCACTCTGTAGCCCACCAGGACTTCCACATCCTTCTCTGAAGAGCTGATTTCCAGCAGATCAACCCCCAAATGGTGGTGGTTCAAGGGTTATTCCTCTCTATGTGCAGGACCCTGCACTTGGCTTTGAACTTCATGAAGTTCCTGTCTGCCCATCTTGCCAGCCCATTGAGACCCCTCTGAATGGCAGTACAGCCCTTTGGTGTATCAGATACCCTTTTTTTTTCCCCCTTTTTTTTGATCATAGCCAATTCTGTATGTATGTTGAAAATGTAAAGGGAATTCCTACTCAGGAAATCATTTGGTATTACATTCTACATTGAAAAGTGAAGTCTGTCTGATGTGTGATTGTTCATATAAGTTAGTCTAAGCCTTTCTGAGTCTCTGGTTTAATTTTTACTTTAATGCTATATTTATTATGCTGGATGTTGAAATGGCTGATTAACTAATAAGCACCTTTCCTGGTTCAGAGAGGGAAGATAATTCCTTTGGACTTTGCCTGTATTTTGCTGTTGGCTCTACCTCCTGCTCCAGGAGTATCCTCTGCTGGAAGGAGGCATATCTCACTTCCCTCAGTGTTGGACTTACAGTATTACGAGAATATGGTATTAAGGTCTGAAGCTTGAATGTTAATGTGTATAATTTGATTAACCTGTAATAGTGAATATCGAATAAAATACTAAGCTGTCAAGCATGGTCATTGTGCAAACTGGATTTCTCCAGTAAATACAGTTCTTCAGTGCATGTCCTGGCCCTAAGTATAGGGGGACCCTTAAAATAAGAGACGCTGGATTTGTGAATATTGCAATATTAGAAAATTCAGGGAGGGTTTATAAGATCTTTTGAAAACTGCCTACATAGCCTCCTCCTATGTACCAGAGAAGAAGCTAAGTGTTCAGGCAGTTAGGCCCATTTGACAGTTGCCCTAGAGAATTAGCTGAGCCTTTTAAATAGCTCTTCACTATTGTGTTTTCTGGGGGAAGAAGCTTTTTTATTATTATTTTGTGTGCGTGTGTGAACCAAATACATTTTAATCTGAACACAGTAGTGAAATTTTAAGTCTGAAATTTTAAGTTAATCTGAAATGCTAAAATGATGAAAAGAGATTTGCAGAACAATACATTTGTTGTACAATACATAATTAGCGTCTTTTTGCATATGAGACCAGCAAAGAGATATTAAAAAAAATGATAATTCTGCTAGCACGTTCAGTTAACTATCTGCTTTTGTAGTCCCTGTCAAGCTGTGGAAGTGCTTTGCTCCCATTCTCCTCATTTTTATTTTTTCATGTCTCCTCCATGTCATCTTTTCTGTAGCCATTTATCTATGATACTGTTTGTGAGCTCATCTGCCTCTATTTTGCCTGTACTTCAATTTCTTTTAATGTTTCAAGTATAGAACTGTTTAGAATAAAATGTGCTGGCTTTTCAATATGTACAGGCTCATACTTTTGCTTTCTGCAGTATATTTTTGTGTTGGCTCTTAAATCTTGAACTACCTACCCCTGAATGATGATCAGGGGTAGGTATGTGTAAAGGCTACTGCAAACAAGTGAATACACTGGTCACCAAGTCCGGAACCTGAGAAGCGACCTATCAAAGGGTTCAGGGTGAGTGCATAGCCTGGCTTGCGACAACTTTGAACAAAAGTGTTGAAAATCAAACCCAGAAAGGTCTTAGCTTCCTGAATACTTTAGTGTTTTCTTCTGTTTCTGAGAAGGAATTTGATCTCTTTAGCATATATAATTCACTGTATTTGCTTTCCTTATATACATTTTTTTTTTTCTCTCTCTCCCTTCCTCTCCAGCTTGTGAGCTGAGAAGCGGGGGTGGGGGGAATCTCACCGGGGAATGTGAGATCTTCATCCTTTGCCAAAGTACTCTAGAAGGGCATGTAGGATCCTCTAACAGGTTAAAGACTTTGATTCTTAACCCAGATAGCCAAACCATGTGGAAAGTCACTTCTGTCTTCCTTATTCTTAGACCTGACATTCTTTATCCATATGCCTAATCTTTGTACTGCTAAGAAAGGTACCTCTGTGGACAAGTGACTTTAGGATTACTCAGCAGCATAAAACAGTATCTGTCCTCCTTCAGATCCATCTGCAATCTGTTTTTCTGCCTACACATCAGTTCTTAGTCTCCTTGTAGCTTCTTTCTCTGTTCCAGTGTCCTGTATTCCCAGTTCGTGTCCTTCTATTAAGACCAGAGGGTTCTCATCCCACTTGCCCTTTAAACTCCCGTATGTTTTTGACTTGTCTTTTGCAGAAACCGAGTCCTTCTTTGTTCTTCATTGAGATCTGCTCCTCTCCATCTCTTGTGCCATCCTCATTTTAAATTGATAGGTTCCTTTTCCCAAAAAGGTGACTCTTCAGAGTGTAGGATCTCAGGCCTCCAACTTGTTGTGCGACAGTCCAAAAGAGCAAATGGAGGCAAGTGCCCAATCAGGACACTCCGCAGACAAATTTAGTGGGTAGTTCTTGCTCTAAAGCTTTTTTTTTTGAGGGAGTAGGCGGGAGTGGGACAGAAGGGTGTCACTTAAATCTAGTATTCGCTAGTATTCCTTGCTAGAGTTAAGCTATTTTGGTTAGGACTTTCGAGAAATTCAGCATGCCTTTTCTGGAAATAAACTTAGTTCAGAAGATCTTATAAAGCTCTAAGCAACTTCAGGATTTTTTTCAGAGAAATTTTAGCCCTAACACACTAATAAGGGGCATTTCCCATCCTTTTGGATCCTGGCTTGTTAATTATAGCAGTGCATTTTTTACTTTACTGGCAAATAAATCTTTATCACCACAACCTCAGCATGCTGTATAGGTCAGGAGGTTTCCTAGTATGTTAGAATTTCACCAGAACTGAGTCTGAGTTCATGCAAAATTGAAATTACAGAGTGAAACAGCTAATTTTTGCAGATTAGCCAAGAATGACAAGACACTGAGCATGTGCACTTCAAGAGATCCGAGGACTTCTCCATGTGACAGCACTTGCTGAACAATAGATAGGAAGGATAACTGCCTAAATCTTGGTATGAGAAATATGCTAAACGTTGTTCTACGTGCGTAGCTCTTGCACATATGTTTTTTGGTGCTAGATGTGTTATTTTGACGAACTGTTTCAGTTCAGCTTCTTTTTTTGTCCCACTCCCCCCCACCCTTTTTTTTTAAGGTGTGAAGAGGTGTCACACATCTTTAGTATGGTTTCTGAAAATAATTCTAAGAATGTTCACAGTAACCACAATGAATAGAGAAGGGTATTATCTTTTGCAAGCCTTGTTACTTATACGCTAGATCACAAGGCGTGATATCACTGTCTTGGAGAGAGCTCGCAGGAAGCTGAGAGTACAGTCTTGTTCAAAAGACCTTGCTTCCAGAAGCACAGATTGCTTGTCCAAACAACCACGTGAAGAGATTGTATCTGTCCTTGTGATTGTGTTAATTAAATGGGGGTGGAGGGAACCGATAACCAGCGGAGTCATTAAGACTATATTGGCACTAGGAAACTCGGCAGGGCCAGGCGTGTGTTGCATGATTGTCCATATTCGCTATGTTCCCTGGCATAATTTTAACCTGTGTCAATCATCATGTTCCTCTACAATACCTAAAGTGGGAGCGAGTGGGCCAGTGACTGTTCCTGGCAGACAGGAGGGAAGAATCACCCCTTTTTAAAGGGAGGAGAAGAGAATGGGCCCTGGCCTGTTTCATTTCCTGGTCTAAAATCAGGGGAGATTGATAATATCGTGAGTGTATCTGAATATTGTGGGAAATACATATAATTAACATCTGATTTCTTCCAGAATAAGAGTTGTGAGTCAGTCATTTTTTGTCCAAAACAAACAAAAAGAACCCCAAAACTATTTGAGACTAAGGAGTTTATGCTGTCTACAGCTTTTGAACTCAAAGTTCAGGAAAATCGATGAAGGTTGTGTGTCTGAAGTTGCTGAAACCACTTGAAAAGCAGCTGTATATGTAAGGATTCCTTTATAAAGTGCTGATACTCAAGTGCTGATTAGTGTTTCAGAAGTACCGGAAAGTAATGTATTCCTTAGTGTTCTGACTTTTCCCTCTAAAGTGTGCTAATTACCTGCGCTTGAACTGAGTCAGAGCATAAGGAGCTACCTTTCCATGTTATTAAAAGTCCAGAATTAAATAATGGAGAGAATCGTTAGATTAAAATATCAAGCATCCTTTGCTGAAACACTTTCCTGTACTGGAACAGTGCCCACTAATCCTATGATAGGGTTTGTATTGAGTAATAATTGTTTTAAAGCCAGTACTGTTTCCTGTAGAAGCAGCATTTTCCTGACAGCCTTCAGAAAATCCAGGTCTGCTTAGCTTGTGAAATATGTGAAAGCCTTTACCTTACATGTAAAACATGCTAGTGGTCTTAAGAACAGCACATCAAGCTCATTTTCTTGAAAAAAATGAGCAACTCCAAAGATAAATGCTTTTCTGTGTGCCAAAGCTGTTGGCTCCAGTCATGTTTCCACTCTTCTTTTCTTTTGGCAACAGAGTACTCTTTTAGGTCCTTCTTGTTCTTTTTTTTTTTTTTTTTTATCCAACTGCACTCGCTTTGCTATGGTACAGGCTACTCTTTGCGCCATTTGAATTCCTGCCTTAATTTTTTTCTCTCTAGCCCATGACCAGCTTGCTTCATAGCTGCATAGCTGCAAATTTGAGTTTTGTTTCTTTTGGTCCCTATGCCATAGTGTCTGTCTTACTGGTATTCATCAAGTAACGTATGGACCCTGTGTTGCTCCTGCTTGTGACCCTGTGTCCTCCTCCTCCCCGAGTTACCTCCCTATTCATGTTAAATACTGGAGTCATGTCATGTCTCAGATATATGGTCCCCACGAAGTTGCTCACTGAATTCTTAGGGAACTGCAGGGTTTCCAAAAGACTTGTCACCTGGAATTCCTCAGGATAAGGAGGCCAAAGTGATTTTCTTCAGTGAACTTTGGGTAACTATGATTGCTCTGATTTACTGAAGTAAAAATCAGTTATATTTTTTCTGGGATAAAATTTAGGATTTTTCTACGCTTGGGGAAGATGTGTCTTGTTTAGTGCCCTGTGCTGCTGCTCTGAGTGCGCCAGCCTAGCCAGGCACTTCAGAAAGCCCCATGCCCTGAGCACCATTAACGAGCCCTACCCGTCGTGGGAAACACTAGCAGTATTTGAATGCACTCTTTCAGATGTTTTATCGTAAGTGAAAACAAAATATAAGACAAGAAATAATAATAGTGATTAAAACAAAAATCCAACCTTTTCATCATCTATTAAACTGGGGCAAAACTATTTTTTTTAATCATGTGAGGTCCCATTAAGAGCACTTGAGGAGAAATACTTGTGAAGTTCTTCAGTACCAACTGAGCTACTGATGCAGATGTGATGGTAGGCTTGGTCATTTCTCTGTCCTAATCAAAAACTTGCCAAAACTGAATTGCACTTATTGTTGGCTATTTTCTCTATATTTATTCCTACTACTCCATGTGTCATCTCTCTCCTTCTCCCCCAGAAAATTTCTGAGCAATTCAAGTTTGGTTCATCTTGTATGGGTCTCCCTAAGGAGACAGAGATGTTTAATTTGTCCTGCTGTTTTGGATACAGTGCTAATTAACCATTGTTTACCTGCTTTTATTTCTGGATCCCATTGCCTTAATGAACACAGCTCTATCTTAAATGGTAAAACCAGATTGCTGGAGTTTTATTTTTTGTTGTTGTTCATGCTTTGTTTGTTTTCCCTCCTAGGAATATTAGCATGGTCTCTGTATTTACACATAGCTGTGTAATCTTGAGCAACCTGGCAGTATAGCAATGACTCTTATGCTATAATCAGTGAATATAATAAATGTGAAAGTACAGTGAGCTCTTGGAGAAAAGAGGGAGCTTTATTTTGTGAAACAAATAGATCAATACAAGTTAAGAATGCTAACACTTCTCAAATCTAACTTTGATTCCTATTTTTCAAAACAAATTTAGTTGTCTGTGGAGTTTAACTAAAAACAAGCAAAATGATCTGTTTGTTTTTTTTTTTTAAGAGATTTTTTTTCTTTTAAACAGGGTTGCAAAGAAAGATGCTATTTATCAAGTTTTCTTTCTCGCAGCCTGCAAAGGTCACTGAAAACATACTGGTTAGGCGTGCTGTGCATTGTTTATGGTGTGGGACCCAGGAGAAATTTAAAAAAAAAAAAGACGCCATATTGCCATGGAAGTAAATGTCTTAATTTCCTCCCTCTTGTTTCTCTGCCCAGCCTCTCTCTTTCTCTCTCAATTCTTTTCTCCCAATAAGCTGTAGTATTAAAGGACAGAAAACGTGTTGTGAAGAGATGCAATGTTCTGTTAGACACCTTTCTTTGTAATGTTTCTCTTTCACTTAGCTCACCAGGAATTTATGTAAAATCCAAAAAAAAAGTGCAGGATGGAGAAAAAGGAAGCTAGACAGTGAAGGGAAGGGATTGTTGCTATCCCGGTGCTCGAACACTCTGTAGTTGAAAGGTAAAATTCAGGCCCCAGTAAGCAAGTTGGACTTTGAAATCACTGCACAAGAAAAGAGTGTTTTCCAGGTCAGTTAATGTCTCTCTTTCTGTGGCCAGTATGTTCCTAATGAGGGAGAACAACACAAGAAAGGAAGAGGGTAGTTTCTCAGCAACCCAGAACTGACTCATACTGCCAGAACTGTAACTGGGAGTTAGAGCACGCTCACTAATGGAGGTGTTTCTCTGGTAATTGTGATTGCATCATGAGGTTTCCCTCATTTCTTAGAGAAATAAGTCAGATAAGGCTATCTGCTTGTCCCAGATATGGCTCAGCTGAAGAACAGCAAGGCGTGGGAAAAGGAACTCCATCTCATCTTGTCTTTCTTAAGGAGACTTCATGGCAGTAGTCTGGTAATTCCAGTGAATCCTTTGTTTCAAAAAAGAACAAGAAAAAACAAGCACACCCCCCCCCGCCCCACGCCCCAAATCTTGCACACAAACCCCAGTCCTACATAGGACTGGTACCGACAGTAGGAACCAGATAAGATGACTTACACTTAAGGGAGGATGTAGTATTGATATATTTGCTTAAAAAGTCGATTAATGAGATACTTGACTTTTTGTCTTCCAAAAGTAATCTAATTCACATGGGTGAAATATGAAAATATTGTGGTTAAAAACGTGTATAGTTGTGAAATACAGAGCCATTGGTGATTGCAGCAACAATAACCCTGCCATCCTGCATACTTTTTGTTTTCTCATATTTAGTTGTAATGTTTTAGATGCTGTTTCAAGAAAATCCGCAAAGATACTTTAAGTCAACGTTAAGTGAAGGCAGCTGGACATGCATCAGGTTCCATGATTGGTAGGGATGCTTTATTGGTATGGGCTCTAGGTTTCCTGACTTGTCACCTTTAAAATGGCTCTTGGAAATTTTGAAGATCATATTTGATACATTTTTATTTATTTATTTTTGACTTTTTACATTTTGGTTTGCTTGGAAATGGTTTCTGGTTTACAGATGTTGCAGAGCTACCTGACTTCCCCTATGACTGTAAATAAATAATAGCTCTTTGTCCAGAGAGGTGGACAAAGAAAGATCTTTGCAGAAAAGGAGAGTATGTTAAAACAGCAGAACTCATCACTTTGACTGATGGATGAAACTACTGAATTTGGCGTCATCGAATACTGGGAAAGCATAGGATATGGATTCTTAGGATATGGACCAGGGTGGTCTGAGGAGGAAAAAAGGGGCTGTGAGGTGACCTCTCTGTGGCCGCACATCATACTTGGTATCTCTGGAATTGTACGACTTGCTCTTAGAGGACCTTCATCCCAGCATGAAGATTGCAGAGTAAATTTGGTTGCTTGGCACGTGAATCGTCAGATCAGACCAATTTCTTCTTGGCATCTATGAATTCCACTACTGAATTCTTTATTTTTCTGTAAATTGATGAAAGGAGGAAATCTGACCTCCATCTAGTTCACTTCCCTCTGAACAGCTGGTGTGAAAAGGTTATGCAGGTAGCATTGCCCAAGTGCTGGGAAGTGAAATGGAGAGGCCCCACTGAAGAGAAATATTGTGGATACAGCAGAGGTATCCTTATTCTTTATTTATAGTAAAGAAGCAGATGACACTGGCTAATTTTAAAGACAGGTTGTCCTTGCCCAGTAAGAGATGGCACTTTACTATATTTGGTTGAGATGAGGAACCAAGTACATTATTTTCCTAAAAAGTTCTGCTTTTATTTTTTTTCTCTGTCTATCCTTGGGATAGTTTTCTTCTATTTTTATTCTGGTAACCTAACCAGTTTGCACAGAAAATATGATCAATCCTTCCTCCTTGCTTTCTGAATCATCCTCTTGCTCCCTATCTCTCATCCTAGCCGATTTTTTTTCATCTTTGACAGCTGTACAGTTTTCAGTTGGCATACGAGATCACTGAGATCACTTCAGTCTCCTTCCTTATTAAATAAGTAGTAGTCTATTCCCTCACTGTGAAACCATTTTTCAGTCTGGAAATACTCACGCCACCTTCCTGCCTTCACGGTTGTGACCTCTTTATTCACTTGGCTCCCACTTTCTTTTGCTTCAGTTATCCAAAGACATAAAAAATAACTTTCTTTCCTCCCTACAAAATAGGTTCTTATTTTCTAAAATTTTTTTGCTTTGATATCTGATTCTCTTGCATAAAATTTTAGCTCTATCTAGGCACAGCAGATCTCTGCTATCTTTAGCCACTTCTTTACTGTTCCTTGAAGCTGTATCCTTTCTCTTGCCAAAAATAAGGTTCGAACCACAGCATAATTAGGGAGATGTATTTTAAATTAGGCATTTTGTCTGTCAGATACCTTATCAGATTTTGCTGCCCACCTCTAGCACAAAGTGCTAACTGTGCATGTTTAGCAGCTCGTTAAATTAAGTAAAGAAGGGTACTGTATGTAAAGAAGGGTAATGAAGATCAGACTTGCTCACATTTGGGAAACAATATCAGATTTCTTTTTCTATGTCTTGCATTTTAAAATTTCCTTTTAACTTCATAATCTGTCTGATTCAAGCTTGCTTTTCCTTTCCAGTAAAACTGCCTTGGTATTATAATATAGTTTAACTGAAGAACTGGATTTTTTTTTCCCACTGACCCATAAATATTGGATGCTGGGCCAAGTTTTAGAATATCAGTCTTCCTAAGACTTTTCTTGTCTATCCAGACTGCTGTAGCTAGATTTTTTTTCTTTTATTCTCTAGACTTACTGTTTTTCTGAACTCTTCTTCCTAACCTTTTTAATTATGGTTTTGGAAAGAATGCAATGAAGTTGTTTTCACAAACATAATCTTATTTGCCAGACGATTAACCAGACCTATGGAAAGTTCTTGGAGCTGCTCTTTGAGGTCCTAAGGAGATTTCCTGTAGGATTTGAGGAACTGTCTAAAAGTTGAAGATCTGCTAATAACCTGATAATTGAAGGAAAAGTCTTTGTGAAATAGGATGACTTCTGAGAGGGACTTTGGTTTATACTATGCTTTTAAAAATAAAATTTAGCTCACATCCCTTAATGAACAGGCAGTCTTCACTGGATGTAGATACCTACTTACTTGTTTTTCCCTGTGCTTGTTTAGTCAGGTGAGCCTCTTTTAAAGCTAGGGAGCTTTTCCTTTAAATATGAATGCTATGTAGAATTTTAAAGGAGTGAAAACTCCACGGATTTCTGTGGAGTAATAACTGTGTATTTATTTTGTGTACTTGGATATGAATGGACACACATGGTTCAGTTTGTCACACACAACCTAGGAGGCAATTTTGGCTGATTTAAACCTTTAGTAAAGGCTGATTAGATTATCTGGGCCTGTAAGTCACAGAATGATAGTAGGAACTTCAAAAAGAAAGGCAAGGGAAGGAAGGAAAGGTGCTGAACAAAGCCTGTTTAGCTGCTCAGTGCTGTTTGTTCCGGTGCATTCAGCCCAGCGGATTAATTAGCTTGTATCACCCCAGCCTTGATTGCTGGAAAGATTTGACAGAGCAGGGAATTTCAGTAGTAGCTGCTATAGCTGTGTTTGGAGCTTGCAGAGTGCTTCTGACAGCAGGGCACTGCCAAGGGAAACCCTTTCCTGACTTGATATCGACCACAGGTTTCAGTGTTTGTGCAGTATATAGGAACTTAACTGACAGTTGCAGAGTGATGTTAGAGAAATGCATACATACGTGTATATATATACGTATGTATTACATATTTAATAAGAGGAACCACTTGTGACATCTGAGAGAGTTCTGTAAGATTTAGCAGGTACTCTGGTATTCCTGGCACTTACCTGTTGTCAAGAACTTCTAGGAACTGTCCCCTTGCGTAAGCGGGGAGCTGAATCAGATGGGCTGAGAAACACTGTTACCTTTTGAAATTTCTCTCTTGTGGCTTGTGATGTTCTTAAATGCATCTGCCACATCCTCAAAAGCCATTTCAACTGCTTACACTTTTATCTTCATAGGCAAGGACCTCCCCACACAGTGATCAAGTCTCATTTTGTGCTTTCTGCCATCTTTTCTGATACTCTTTTCCTTCATTGCTTAATTCTGATAGTTTATTTTTATTTCTTAGGGCAATTCTTTGCCACACAAATTACTCCTTTAGCTATTTCTCAGCATCTCCTGTTAATTCAGTTATGATGTCTTTCCACAATTAATTTGTTCTGTTTTGTAACCATGGCATTCTCATACACGGTGCATTCTTTTCTGCCTTTTTAGTGCTTATGAGTTCTCCTTTCTCTAGGACTCGTAGGATTTAGACTCTCATGCCAGAGCAGTCTAAATCACTGACTTGCTCCTAATCGGCCCTTAATTGGTGACTTATTTTATTTTGATCCGAGTAAATGCAGTCCCATGGGTCAGGCCTGAGAGATTTGTTTTGTTTTAGGAGGCAAGTGAAGGCACTAGTTATCTGGTTTGATTGAGTTTTTTTTTTTTTATGGTTTTAGTCATAAAGAAATGAACAAAAGACCGCTTACTTTTAACATGAAACTAATGCAACACTGAATTAATAACATACCCTGGGATAAAATAATTATTTATAAAACCACAGTCAGTATACTTTCCCTACCTCATACATAGTTGTTCAATAGTTAAGATGCTCCTATGAGAGGTCCTGTATCTTCTAAGATAGGGATATAAATCTCTCATCAGTGCCTACCAGGAGAGTATTATAAACAGCAAGCACTAGGAGAAACTGAAAGCAATGCACCCATATTTAAAATGTTTTGTCCGGAACATGTCCCATTCCCGGTGCTGGAATGAACTCCAGGTTCATTCTTTGTCAAAAATGCTTTTATACAAAATTGAAAAGCCTCTTAAAGAACAGTTTGGGAGATGAATATTCAACATATTGCTTTAGTTGAAGAGGATACTAGTATGAACACATCCAAACTAGACTCAGAAATCCATTTTTTCTTTTCTGGAGATCAGTTTTGTTTTCACATGCTTACTAGATTTCATAACAGTAAGTAATTTACACATAAGATCAGGAAAAAATAATCTTCAGTCTTTCAGACAGTTTTTAAGGAAGGTAGTACAATATTTCTCATTCAGTGAGCACTCTCACGTGTTGATTAAATTGAGATGTATGGCTGATTGTGATGCTTATTTCTTTGGAAAATATTAATACTGATTGATATTTCTTGTGTATTAAGATCTAATCTAACCTCTTTCCCTTGGACTGAGAAAGGCTGCCCTCTTTTGGATGCAGTAAGATTTGGTTGATAGTCAAGACCTAAAAGCAGAAGTATTTGAGGTTGCTCTCTCTGGTCCCGCTGTTGAGCCCATGGGTGGCCCTGGTAGGCAGCGCATTGATACTAACTTTGAAGTAGCTGTGGACACTCCAGGGCAGTAATTGACATCTCCAGTAGGATATGAAGTTAGTTTTGTGTATACATATAAATCATACTATATATTATACATTTTGTATGTGTGTTCATATCATTTATATGATACTTTAGAAAAGGATTGTGGAAATGTGGGTTGCCCTTATTTCTAATACTTTGCAGTTTCTGTGAAATCATGTCTGTCTCTCTAGGGATTTTTTTTTCTGTTTTATCTTTTTCGACATCAGTTGCTATTTAATTACCTCTTTTTTTAATCTCTACTTTTTGTTATTTTGACCTTTTGCCCTAAAAAACAGACTACCAATAGCTTTGATCTTCAACATCGCAAATGGAAAGAGGTAATTAAAATTTCCATGTATCTGAGTGCCAGAAAAAAATAATTGAAATTTGTAACTCAGTCCTGGATTCAGTTATAGCAAATACACTGGAAACAATAACTTGGAATCTTTTAAATGTCACGTGAACCTATATTAAATGGATTGTTTGCAGTTCAATTCTGTGTTGAAAATCTGTGTTCAAAAAGGTGTTCAAATCTCATCAGAAAGGCCAATGATTGGGCCCAGAATTTTAGCTGCCAATTGGCGCTTGGCGTTGAAATACTTGCTGTATCACAAATACATTTGATTAAAGTAGAAAGACTGACCCTGTGCTTAATAGCCTGCGGGCAAAAAATCTTGGTTTTATACTTGAAGGCAGCCCAATATTAATTCATGTCAGTGTCTGGAGCCTCATTAACCTGCATGTCTGGGTTATTTTGATAAATATGAATGTGATTTGTTTATAATTCTGTAATACTTTAAAGGTGTGCTCATGGTCTAGGACCATGGTGTGCTAAGAGCTTGCAGAGTGTATCTTGATTCCAGAGAAGTCTGACTCAATTTAGGCATAAGACGAGAGGAAATGGATGCATATAGGTAGCATAAGAACAAAATATAGGATTGCTGGTTACTACGACACTTTTCATGACTAAAAACTTACCCCTCTCGCATTCAGATGGATTATTATATACATCCTGAAACAGTATTTTGACTTAGAGCGGCATGCCTCTGTGTTATGTATACCACACGCTGATGATATTATTGGAATACTTTAGTTGTATTGACTATGCAAACTAAATGCAGAAAATGTAGTCATCAGTTTGCTAAATCATGTGTTCTTTATGGCCTTGTTAGATAAAACTGCCCCTTGGCAGCCTTTACTACCTTCTTTGTTTTATTAATGAGTAGTTTTGCTTTGCATTTTGAAACAGGACATGCCTCTTTTGGCAGGCCATGCTTTCCGGGGAAGCTACTGCTGGCTATGTATGAGATAAGTGATGATTCTCAACATGGGAAATATATGAAATAACTTATATTTTATAGGTTCTTGTGCAGATTCTTCTAACCATCATAATAAGTATATCTTGTCATATATACCTGCAAATTTTTAAAGAAATTATGTGTTTTCTTTTCACTTACATCAATGGAAGTCGCCCAGTTTAGACTTTGTTTTATCAAAACATGGTGGCAGAATCTGTTGGTTTGTTTCTGCTGGTGGTGTTTTTCTTTTCTCTCTTCTTTTTTTATTTTTTTTTTTAATTTTTCCTGTGTGACTCTTGAAGAGATTAGAGCTGCTGCTTCATCTTAATATAGGACATGCTGGTGAAAGAGAAGCTTTGTGCAGTGTGCTTAGGCATGGGAACTCTGTAGTTGTGGGATGCTCTTGGCTCTTTAAGCCTCTGGTCCAATATGGATTGAATACAGTATGTGCAGTACAGTTACCTTTGATGTTGGTGGAAAAGCATCCATAGGTCCATAGCTTCCATAGGTCCAGCTTGTTACTCTGTGTACTTCACTGAATTTACTTTAGAATTTTATTTGTGATGATTAATAGTGGAAGTTAGTTTATTTTCAAAAAATATAAACTTTGCTTGCCTAATGTGATATTTTGTATTCTACTTGCTCTTTGAAAATAATCATAATGTTTTAAACAAGAAAGTAATATAAGCTTAGAAGCTAGATAGTTAAAATTTTTACTCTGATACCCCTGCATTTAGTTTTGAACAGATTCTTAGAAAATAAAAAACTTGGGAATGTTGTTGCTTAAATTAGTTAAGACTTGCTGGGGAGTTTTTTCAAATGCACTTAACCCCTGCTAAGATCTACTTGATTTGTAGATTATAGTAAATAGCTAGAATGAATGCATCTTATAAAAACAGAAGCTACTACAGAAGAGCTGCTATACAAAAGACTTTCCTTTTCTCTAGTTTTCTGACTTGGATTTGTATTAAGATGGTGTAAAGTAAGAAAGCAAATTTAGGACTATATTGGAAATTTGCTAACATTTGATTTTTTTAATGCATGCCTTGTTATCTGTTGGGTTGTTTCACCTTTCACTTCTGCCCTCCCTTGACACTGTCCTTCCCTACCCACATGCCAGTGCTCCCTGTGGGGCCTTTAATTCAACCCCTGCCTTTCTCTGCGCCCCAGAAAGGCTGGTCCTTCTGTCTCCTTATTCTGCATTGACCTCTGTGATTCACCACCATCAGCTATCTAATTTATCGCTTCCTCTGGTAAAGGACCTAGAGGCCTCTGCAAAATTGCAAAATCTGGAAGAGAGCAGTTTAGCAGGAGGTAACACGTAGCACGACAGAGTACATGTGAGTTTTTTTGGGATGTGGGGAAGGCAAAAGAGCGACTGTGGGGCTGGCAGCGAGGGGCACCTCTGGCACTTCCCAGGGCAGCCTGCGGGGATCAGGGCAGGGAGGACATGTCGTCACCCTGAGGCACTTCTCCTGCAACACCATCCACACTTTTAATGAGCTATTTTTGTAATTATTAATAAGCTATTACAAGATGCTTTTAATAAGTTACCCTTGTATTAATGTTTAATAATATATTATATTCCAGAAAAGACCCCTTCAAAGGGGAATGTCCAAAACTTTGCCACTTAAACACCTCCTGTTCTTGTGGATGTTGGGTTCAAAACATTTCAGCACTTCTGGAAAATTCTTGTCCCTGTGTGCCGAGGTCTGACCTTCACACCTAATTTTTAATTTTGCCACCGTGAGCTCTAGGCCTTGGCAGCTGCCTGGGAGGCTGCACAACGGCCCCAAGGGCATCCCCAGAGCTCCCTCCTCTGGGCCTGACACGGAGCGGCCCGCAGGCGCCTCCAGCGCTCCGCAGGGCGCTCCGGACGGGCGGGGCGGGCTGGGGCAGAGGCCCGCGCAGCGCCCGGCCGCGGTGCGGCGCGGAGCGGGGCGG
>JAUBNY010001146.1:6533186-6553581 GCA_032275445.1 Crypturellus soui
GCTAGAATACGGTATGATACGGTATTAGGTCTTCCGCATTGTAGAAATGAATTGCAGGTATTTCTGTCTAGGATTCATTCCTTTCTGTATGCAGAGCATCTAAAATAAATCTGTATATCTTTGTTCTTTGAGATTCTGCTTTCAGGAATGAAGTATTTTGAATAGCTGTTATTTAAAAGTGCCCTAAATTTTGGAGTTTTTTTTTTTTTTCTGAACTACTTTTCTATCAGATTGAATAAGCAGTTTACTGTATGCCTTTTGAAAGAAATGCATAATATTGCTTCTCAACACCTACACTTCCCAGAGCTACCGTTTTTAAGATGTATTAATTCTCTGTGAGCTAGACTGCCCTCGGATGCAGATTCACAGCATCTCTTGATACCAATGGGAATCATGCAAGTACATTTGAAACAAAATTTGCATTAAAAAAAGGAATGGAAAAAAATTAAATAATCTAAATGAGACTGACTTGAGTTAGGTGTTTTAAAATAAATATGCTCTGTCTTTATACCTCTTTTGCCTATTGAGAGTGGAAACCAACATTTTATGTCTGTATCACAAAATTGTGAATGTTAGCATGTTTAGTTTGCTGGCACAAGTATTACATTAAATACTAAAGTATTGCGATTGTAGAAATTGAGTTTTAACCAAGTAGAATGCTCTAAACAACAAGTGTTATACCCATCTGCTTCCAGTATTACTAGATTTCAAAAGTCTAACTTTTATTTCCAGAGTTACTTAGCAACCATAAATCTCATTCAAGTCACTAGGAACTAAAGGTTTTTATTGCCTTTTCACAAATCATGTCTATTACTCAGTGTAATCATCACACTTCTCTACCTGAATGAAATATTTAGATCCTGGTTCCTGTTGTCTGGAGGCAACACCAGTGTACATCAGAAGAAAAGAGCTGCGCTACTTCCTGGTAGGACTAATGCATTGGTTTGGTTTCCAGAGGAGAGGAAAAATATCTTTGGTACATACAAAACAGAAATAAATGTTGAATTGTTTCATCTGCAATCATGTCTTCAAGTGATGTTCCTTTCCTAGAGAACCGTAGTATGTGAATGACATCCCTGCTATAAGAAAGTCTTTTCAAAGTTTACTCAGCTGTTCTATTTGATAGACACTTGTGACCTGATGCATTCAGGGTCATTTATTGTGGAAAATATTACTTCTGATCTGGTCTTCTCTTTACCATTAACTCCAGTTCTTTAGAATTAATTTGGGATGTTTAGGTGTCTGTCTGCAAAACACACAATGTGTAATTCTCATATCAAGATAGTATTTGTGTCTCATTTTGGTATATTTTCAGGAGATCAGCACCAGCTATTTATATATAGCTGTAGTACAGTTAAAATATATATTTATTATATTAAATATAACATTTTGGTATGTTATATTTATATATAGCTTTCTTTGTATTTATTTACACCAATGTATTGGTAACTGTCACTACCTTAACCATTTAACAGAAACTCTGGTACGTAATTGGTCAAGCAAGACATTGCCAGTGCTGTCTTCTGTAAAGACTCTTCTGTTTATGTGTTTTTTCTTTTCTTTTCTTTTTTTCTTTCTAGAAATTTAGAAATAGCTTTGATTCTCTAACACTGGATTTGGTCATTGTTTCTAGTGCTGTGTAGGAGGTCTCATTTTAACTTACACAAAATGTGACCTATTATGTGGGTGTAAATTTACAGCTTTGCATTGCTGAAGTTCTTAGCTTTGCCTTCCAAGACACTGATGTTTGTTGATCTAAATGAAGTCAAGCATGGATGGTGAGATGGCAGTTTACGTTGAGTGGAAAGGTATTAGCACAATACTGTGTGTCCATTCCTGCTCCCATCCCAGCTTTGGCTTGCTATTTGTCTCATCCCTCCTTGAACAGGAATCCTAGCTGCTGTGTTTTTCCTAACTAACTGCATTGTTTTGTGGGGCTTGTTCTTGGTAATATTAAAGGAGATTCGGTGTCTTGTCTTTGAACAAACTCAATATCAGATGCTGAAAAAATATCTATTTAACGTTATGTTGCTTTGTCATTTGCAATATGTGTGTGTTTTAGTCATACCATCATCACCTTGTCTAGCAAATACCCTCAGATGAGCAGGGTTGAGCCGGGTTGAATGGGCCCCAGGTGAGTGTGCAGGTGCTCGGGGCAGGACTGGAGGTTTGCCAGGTGGTGCTTCTCTCCCTGAGCAGCCCATGGTGCTGCCAAGGGGGACTCTGAGGACCAAGTGAATGAGGGTCTCTTAAGCAGTGCCTTCCATGGTAAGTGTTGATGATGGTGTCCTGGTCAAATTGTTGCTCGAGTCTTTTTATGCTGTTTGTATTCCTTCTGGAGCTCCCACAGTGCAAACCTTCTTCCTGTTTCCGTGTGTTCTGCAGCCTGGCTGGACATGGCTGTGGCCTGCACTCTGGTCACACTTAGTGGCCTGTTTGGCCTCACATCCTATAGGCAGAACAACAACAAAAAATCATTTCTGTGCAGCTGTGCAATGCCTAAAACTCTGCAGTCTGTCTGTAGAACAGGCGATGGCAGTGACCTGGCCAAACCAGAAGAGGCTGAGACTAAGCAATTTTTTAATTATTTTTTAGCTCAAAGCATGGAATGATCATTACATAATCTTAAGAATATGGAAGTGGAGCTTGCATAAAAATTTGCAGTCATTCATGTGATTTGGTCAAAATGTCAATTTGCTTTGTTATCTTGGAAGGCCTTAGCAAGAGGAAACAGATTTCTGTGTGTTTTTACCTTTTCTACCTTCTCTCATTTTTTTTTGTCCTTTGTTATAATCTGTGTAGACATGGTAAAAGGATTTTAGCTGAATAGTCTGCAGTTGACCTGAATATCTTTATTAGATTATTTTTGTTGGAGGCATGCTGCTGACTGCCTATTTTTGTTCCATTTCTTCTGCATTTTATGTTGAACAGAGTTTATAAGATAGACCATTTGAGTGCCTAGGTATTAGCTAGCTGGAGTTGGGTACTACCGCAGTCAGTGTGCAGGGTTGTTGTCTTATTAGCTATCCTTCCGACAGGTGCTTTCTCAAACACGTGAAATATAAACACAACATATTTCTCCTTTCCCTTCAAAACAAGTAAATATCATGACGACTTTTGAATGAATTCATGTTCTATGAACTGAAGGAGTTTTCACAATTGACCTAGAATAATAACATTAACTGTTGATGCAGTGATTTTTTTGTTGCAAGTGAGACTAAGTGAGATAATAATCGTTAGCCCATGTAGCACCCTTTCGCCTGCATGAAGAAATGGCTGAAGTCTCGGGGAGATGATTTGCATTAGAATATATTGGAAAAGTCTTGGCAGATTGTTGCCCTGATGGCACTAGTACCCCTGCTTTCTGCTAATGGTAAAATGATTTGTGGTGAATTTTCTGTTGCACTACTCTTGTGCTTTTACACAGCTCAGCTCATTGCCTCTTCTTAAATTCGGCATGATCGTGGATGGGAAAGTTAAGTGTAGGAGAAACAGTTCAACCCGAGGCTTGATGCTGGCTGATTTTGGACAAGTCATTTTGTACCAAGTGAAACAAAAGCCTTGCAGGTATTCTGTGTTTAACTCCGCAGGAACTAGATAAGTAAGAGGCAATATTTTTAATAGTAAGTGAAACAACGTTTATCTTAAAAGTAAACAATCTTCCTCCCCATCCATATACACTGTTTTTGATTAGGCAGTTGGAAAAAACAAGGACTCTTCCTCTGAATTCTGAAAACAGTGAATCCTTCATGACTGGGCAATTCTTGTGAAATTGCCATCAAGAAGTTTGTGTAAGAGCAAGGAGAGTATCTAAAAGCAAGTAATGTGCTCAAAAAAGGGGACAGGGGTGGCATGGATATGATTCATAGCTTTGCTGTGCCACTTGGATGATAGTAACTTTGTGTCTCTGTTCTTATCTGTAATTTGGAAATGATTCTTCTGGACTTTAAAGAGTCACTGAAGATAAAAGTTTCATTTTTGTCATATGGATAGTATGGTGATAGTTAGCAGTACTGCAAAAGCACCACCGTATTTTTTTTTCTTCTGACATAACTTTTTTCCATTTGGGTTTCACAGCTTCACTGTGATGTGATTCATTAGAGATTTGAACTTTTGACTTTCAAAATAATAGATTTTTAATAGATTTTTAATAGATCTTTTTCAAAATAATAGATAAGTCATCCTCTCTGAGTGAAATTTTGTCAGCCTGGAGATTTTTTTTCACTCCTATTAATGTTAAGTGGCTTCATCTCCATGTGGTGTGGGGTTTCCTTCAGTTTCCTTACCTGCTTTGAATTCTTTTATGAATAAGGACGTAAATAAAAGATATACATGGCCTACAGTGCAGGCCCATCTGTGAATACCAGATGGCATCTCTAACCGTTTTTCCAATGATTTTGGTTATTTCCCCTTCCGTTTCCTGTAGATGGTCTAGGAGAAACAGGTACCGAAACAAATCGGGATGCTGGAAGTGCTGCCCCTCGTTGATGGAATGGCATCTTGTTTCTCCTCACCAGCGCAGCTTAATCTCACTTCTCTAACATCTATAAATGCTGCGTTTAAATTAACCTGAAACTCTTTGCAGTATCCATTTTTAGGGTGTTCTTGTGCTGCTAAAGGAATAGACGAAATGTGTAACTAAAGCAATACGTGGGAGCCCTGTTTGTGAGATTTTGCTTTCTGACAGCTTAAATATAATCAGAATACTGAATAAGTATTTTGGCAACTGTAAGCAAAGGGCTCTTAAGTCACATTATATTTTCCTTAAATTTTTACTTCTTTCTTTTTAGATAATGCAATTGTATCTTGCAGAAATATACTGTAGCATTCACTACGTCAGTAGACCAGTCTTTATTTCTATGCAAAGCCTGAGCTAGTATGACTAATGATGATTCAAATGAGCCTATGCAGTTTCATACACAGTGATCCTATGAAATATCAGTAAAGCTGAAAAACAGCTAGTTTATTTCTTTTCCTTAGCACTCATTGTTTTTTTCGCACTTAAGTTGATGATATTGACACGTGCCTTATCATTAATTGGGGTTTAATTCTCCAAACTGTGTCTGCATTTTATACCTTTGTATGCAGCTGGTATTTACCTCTCACGGGGTCTTTCCACACAGCTTTAATAATTCCATGTTCTATTGGTGTGGTCCTGTTTTAAATATTAAATCCATGTATAAAAGTGCATAGCCTTTGAGCACAGAAAAGGAATTATGTAGAGGAAAGGCTGTGCTATCGCAAGTGCATGTTCACCCTGAACTGCAGCAGCAGGTTTGGGTGTTTAATAAGCATGTATTTCACTGTATGTTATCTATGTGATATTTTCTTGAAGAGATTATAATCTGTTCAAGCTTTTGGGTAGTACTTCTGCATAGTGAGTCCTTCCTTCAACTGCAGATACAAGTGTCACTTCATCTACCTCAAAACTGTGCTCTGAAATGGCTAGCTTTCCAGATGATATAAAATACTTTTCCCTTGCTTTGGAGTAGTGTCCGTTTCTCATAAACTTCTATCAAATGACAGCATAGGCCCCTTAGTGAGTCACTTCTAAAATCCATAGTACTAGAATAATATATTTGCTATAGACATTGTTAGCTCTCAAAAACTGTGATCTTTTTTAGTTATAAGTAACATCTCTGGAGTCATAGCACTAGAATCAATATCACTTTAATAAAATAAAATTGTTTTGTTAGAATCTTGCCTGCTGCTAATAAAGCTGAGTCATGATCCTAGACAGTGCAGGAATTTAAGTCTCATCATGTATTGGGTTTTGTGCTGCTTCTGGTTGTGTCCAAGCAAGGCGTGTGGCAAACTGTGGTTTGAGGCTGGTCAAGCTTTTCCTTCTGCTGCTTCTTGTGAGCCGTTATACATTTGTTTTTGCTTTTTCAGTTTGCCTTTCACTGCTTCAGCTCAGGACAAACATCTAACAAAACTTTTATTTTGACATAATTTTATTGCATCCCAATTTCAACTAAGCCCCAGGAATGGGAAACTGGTCCAAACACCCCATGCAGTTTGTGAGCTGCGTATAGAGAGCCAGGAATTTATTCTTAGGCTAATCTAATCAGAGTTGTTATTAGAGCAGTTTGTATGACACCAACACATACAAGTCTAACTAGACAATTATTGCTAATAGAGTAAAAACTAATATACATGAGCTCTCTACTATCTACCTCTTTTTCTAGCCTCTTAGACCTACTTCTCCTTGCTCCTCAGAGTGCTAGTTTTCTCCTAGAAGGGGGTGAAGGTTTACACCCAGTTATCTCCGACATTCTTAAAGGAGTATTATGTTGATATTGAGAGTTTCTTGTTGCTTGGTCTTGTCACTACTTGGCTTTTTTTGTGTGTATTTGCTAACACAGTCCTGATACTTGTTCTTTCTTTGTTCCCAAATTTTATTTTCTTTTTGAGGGTTTTCTCAACAACCAGAGTTTCTTTATCGCACATTTGACTATTCATGATTTGTGTTTGCAGTGCTCAAGTCCCAGTATCATCCTGTACTTCAGTTGTTCAAGCCTCTATATTTCTCTACTGCTTGGACTTTTGGGGGCTTCTGTTACAAACTCATGTTCAATAACCTTCAATAAGTCTCAAGCCTCTTCATAACATAACTCCTGGGTTATTAGCACAACTTACTCGCATCCTTATCTGAATGTTCACTCTACACTATACGGAATGTTCACTATACAAAAACAATGATACCTTAGAAGGTTTGTGTACCTATGGATGCATACGATATATTGTGTTGGAATTACTTGTTAATATCTGTTAGTTATAGCAGTATCGCTAGTATGTTACCAAAATTTTTCATAGTAAAAGTTGAATGATGTAAAATCAAGTGGTCCAGAAGAATTTGCCTTGTAAATCCAACATAGGCTGAGATCTGTGGACTATAATATACCAGTACAGCAGATCTGACCGGTTATATTTGTCCCTGTTTAGAAATAAATTGTGTCCATGGTTGTTATCCAAAAATAGTCGCTTGTTGGTGAGTGTAAACCAAGTGGCCCCATTAAGAACTGTGACCTTTAGCAAACAAGTGATTAGTACTTCTGTCTTTTTCTCAGTCTTACGACTGAAGTCTGACTGCAGTAGCGTGAATTTTGTTGACCTAAAGGAATACAGGCAAAAGCTCTTGTTAAATAAATAAACAAATATATATATAAATAAATAAAAACAGAATCAGAATGAATCTGGGCATAATTTTGAACACTCTTCCAAATTAATGACATTTTCAGTGCTCAGAAGAGACCCTAAGAATCTCAGACTTGATGCTCTGAATAGTTGAAGCATTTCAGCTGACTCTGTTAATGCCACTGAACTGTGGTGCACATGAAAGGCAGTTTATTTGCATGTGCCACTTCTTACATTTCCAAATGCGTCTCATCACCAACTTAAAAGGCGAAGTATTCCATTGTGAGAATGCAAATATATATATATATGTACATTTTTGAGAATAACCAACTAATATGACTAAGAAAGCTGCAACACAGCAAATCAGGTAACAACAGCAAGTCACGTTCACAGAAGTTCTTTTGGAACCAGATGTCCTCTTAATCATTGTGGGTGAGTACTTCTGTTTGCTACTTTTAGGCTACTGAAATAGAAATTCTAAGCAAGAAAATCCCTTCCCAGTTTATTTTAATAATAATCTACAAGGACCTAGGTCTCTTTCATTCAAAGCCTGTTCAGATTTTTTTCTATCTGTTATCTCGCAGTGCTCACCAGACTTTGTAGTACAGATGAACAGTCTTTGATTGTCTGCGTGTCACTAAGAAGGCCAGAGAAGGTGCTCTTCATCTCATGGCCTGACAAATTGATTTTTTTTCTGCAGAGTACTGCTGCATCTTAAAGCTCGACAGTGGTGTGTTAATGTCACGGATTTATTTCCATTCTCTGTTCCTGAAGTGGAATTTGCAGTGTCTGAATTTTGTCTTTTAATTGGAGTCTTTTGAGAGAAAGGAACTTGCTTTACAATGGTAAGGGGAATGTTGTATATGCTTGTTAATGATTAATCTCACTTTGACTTTTCCATAGGAACTGTTTGTATTATTTTCTTTCATTTTTGAAGTAGCTTGAATTCCTGTTTTCTAATCAATTTGCAACATCAAATTAAGTCTTTAAATTGTTTCCTTTCGTATATTCTTTTGATGCTTTGTTTTATTAGAGAAACTGTTTAGATGATGGAAAAGTAAGCTGTACACCCTTGATTTTGCTTTGACAAGCATGTTCAAAAGTAGTGCCCATTGGTACAGAAGTCTTTAAGCAATTCAAGTAATTTTTGAAAACATTAATCTGGTGAATAAATTAATGGATTTCCATGTACAGTTTAGGTCTTTCCAAACAACATAAAAGAACTTCATTTGTCAAGCTAAAACAAATATCTAATTATTGTATTATTATATTATGTCAAATTATCTTGTTGGAAAGGACATATTTAGGAGAATATATTACCAAAAGAGTTTTGGCTGTTGTATACAAATTTGCAAGAACAAATAAATATGTGAACTGCTTGTTATCCTTATTTATGGTTGTTATAGAAATCTTTACTGTTCTTTTTGAGAGGCTCTTAAGTTTTGAAATTATGTTGACAGAATCACATATTGCCTTACCCGTTTTAATTTTTGCTCATCAAAAGCTTTGAATTTGTGTAAACACGATCCTTTTGGACTGGTCAGGACCAGTATTTCTGTAACTCTGTGACTAACTGATTCATATAAATATCTGGGCCAGTGTATGCTTGATGTTACCACTGCTTCGGGATCTTGTGCTTACGAGCTGCTGCTAAGTCCTAAACCTGCTAGAAAATATGTTGGTGCTTTTCTGTGTACACAATGTGCTTAACTGTGGATGGGAATGAGTACAAAGTTGATTTGACTGTATGACCTTGACTCCTCGGGCATCTCAAGTTAGATATGGGTAGCCACGTTGTATTGGCCCGAGGAAGTTGTCTGAAGGCTGTTACAAGGCAAGTTCCGCACTTTCTAGCAGGAGTCAAACCTTCGGTGCCGCTGTGAGGCCAAGGCGGCGGGGCTGCCCTCTCCGCTCGCAGCGTTTTCCTGCTCTTCAGTGAATGTGAATGGGATGCAGCTTGTCTCTTGATCCACCAGCTCGCAGGTGCAGTCTACAGTGCTGACTTTTACTCTGGTCAGGTTTGAAAACTCCTCATGCAATACAGAGCATTCTGCTTAGGAGTAAGACAGGTTTACAAGCTGAAGCAGTCACTAGCCTAATGAATGAAACAACTAAAGGTCTGGGTTTGAAGATTCATTAGATTCCTTCTGAAATGCTTTCTGCATGTATGGAGGTGGTGAAACCGATGCACCAGAGGCAGAAATTCCTTGTGCTTTTCATTTTTACCTCTGTCTGTGATATTTACTAAAAAGGTTTTAAGCAAAAATTCATTTTTCTTCATTTTTCTTTTTTTTTTTTAAAACTCTGTAGGCACCATCATGCAACTGCCTAACACTAGAATCAACAATCACTTCTTTTTCCCCAACTGTTTCATTGTTTTTTGTATTTTTCATTTTTTTCATTGTTTTCATTGTGTTTTGTAAACTAACACATAAATTTTGTGTCCCCCCCCCCCCCCCCCCCCGCAAATTGTCTTTTTAATGGAATTGGACGTTGTTTATTGGGTATAAAATCTATTTTATTGATGATAATTTTCATGGATATCTCTATTTTGCATATGGTAACATTTGCTATTTGATGACTTTCTTACAGGTGTACTCATTGGCATTTTAAATTAGTGGTTGATGCCATTTCAGTTTATCAGTATGGTGATCTTGGGTCATCCTGCATTTAAATTTAACTACTTGCTTTGCCACTGATAAGTTTCTATTGGCTCCACTGCTTACCTGCGCATTAATCTATTGATCTCTCTGGCTATCTTGCATCTTGTACTCTTGTATTTGAGTCAATTTATTCCAAGGACACAGAGTACTTTGCAAGTCATTTAAACACACAGCAGGAAGATTATGTAGCTGATAGTTTTATCATCGATTTTTTATAGATGTTTTGAGGTACGCGACTAAAATCTAGATCCTGGTAAACGAATACTTTTGAAGAGATGAGCTTTATATTATGAGTGGCAATAAACAGTTTTTTTACTCAGTTTCTGAAAACATATTGGAATAGAAATGACTCTGAGCATAATACTTTGAGTGCTGCCTTTGAGATCTAGAATGTTGAAATTTTCTATGTTTTGGGGTTCTCAACATCTAGTCTGTTTTGTTGTATGTCAACCAGAGATCTAAAAACCAGGTCTTTCTAAAATAATGAGTTGCTCTCAGAGCTATGGTGCCTTTCCTTTTCATTTAGGTTTCATAGGAGTTGCGTGGGAGCTACCCTCAGGCTTCTGTTTGCTGTATAATTGTTCTGCTGTATTTTCAGTGTTGGGCAATGCCATCCACTTGCTCTTAAGGTTTCTTCAGAAGTTTTTTTTTTTTTTTTTTTTTTTGGTTGTTTCAGCGTAACTTGCCAAATTGATCTACACCTTGTTCAGTTATCCAGACGTGATTCTACATTGCAAAGTGGAATGATCTCCTAAAAAGCACATGCATTTGGAAACGGAGAGCTTATAATATCTGTGTGAAGTAGAGGACATGTTACTGGAGGGTTGATAGGAATATTTTGAAAACTTGGAATTATACTTCAGCAAACCTGCATTGTGGCAGGAGGAAAGATGATTTAATTTGCAGACCCAGACATAATTACCTCTCCATTTTTTTTGTGATGCAACTGAAAATGTTCTGTAAGTAAAGCTACTGCTAAGTTTCAGGGAAGTTTTTGTCTTCTAATCACTTCCTGTGAGGCCTTAAAAAATCTCTCTAAAAATCTAGTGTCTTTTGGTTTCATATCATCCAAAGCATACTGCTTTGGCTGCTGCCTTATCCTTCCTCTCATCTTGCTGCTTCCTGCTATGCTCCCAATATGTAAGCTCTGCTGATTAAAGAAGCTGGATGTCTAAATTTCTTAATATGTGTGTGAGGTTCTTGTAAATCAACTGGTAAATAATAGTGTATTCTGAGCTTTTAGAATATATTTTTCTTCAGGAGAAGGTGCTCTCCTTGCATACTTATGCAGAACTGGGAACAAATCACCTTCTTAAAATGTGAAAGTGCCTGTAGCAATGAAGTGACATGATGGGAATGTCATGAGAGTATAGGATGCACAGGTGTTTGGCTGCAACCCTTTCACCTGAGATGTGCCATTTGAGATCAGTGCACTCATACAGGAATGGGAAATGATAAAATTACCTTTTTCCCACCCTTTTCCTATGCTGTTGTATTCTTTGGAATCATGTATTTTGAAGAGGAGAGATGAGAGGAGAGGCACTAAAAATAGAGAAAATAATACATTGGAAAAGTCCACTTGTCTTGAGATTACAGTCTGGAAATACCAAAAATCATTGGAAATAACAAAAATTACTGTATGTATAGAAAAAGCCAATGTGACTTTTTCAGTATTTTTGCAAAATAGTTGACCTAAATTTTCTGGGTAAAGGAAAAGGTATCGCTTGCAGCAACATTAATGCTCGCAGTCTGACAGATCAAGAACTGCTTTTAGTGATGTTCGGTGAGATGTTTAATGACTCTGAAAACAATAGAACAACTACATAAAGAACTAAAGCTCGGCTGAATGTCTTAATCTTGCTTAATGAGACTTGAGATTTCCAACACATTTTATAACCAGATTAAAATTGTTTGCAGTTTTCTAAAAGTTTCAGGCTTCACAGTTCAGTACTGCTTATAGTCACAAGATCATGGAAGTGCTGGTTGAAAGAAACATCTGGAGATGATCTAGTGCAATATCCAACTGAAAGCAAGACTGCTGCGAACGTTGGGTCCATTCAGCTGTATTTGCCACCTGATGTTCTTCACAAGCAGTGAGCAGCAAGGGAAAATCACAGAGAAGCCAAGAATAGAAATAGAAAAGCAAGACAAATGTTATGAATTTGTATGAGTTTTCTTTGTTGGACTGTTTGGGTTGATGACAAAATCTGAGGCATCTTTTTAGTATAAGAAATTTCAGAATGACTTTTCTTTGCAATATTGAAACATTTAGATGCTTCAGCAGAAAATGCTGTTTATTCATTGCTGTTGAAATTTTCTTTAGAGTTAAAAGCAATAATGTTAACTTGCAGTGAATGAAATGAACATTATCAGTTTATTTCATATAGAAATATTTGTGTGTTAGTACCTTTATTACTGGCAAGTTATTCTAAGAAGAGTGACTGTAGTATAGGGGTATGTGTGTGTGTGTGTGTGTGTGTGTGTGTGTAGCCTGAACTGTGAGGGCATTTTCTGCAGGGCCTTTCTTTTTAACCTTAAGAATATCTGTTAATCTCTCTGTGTCTTAGGTCCCCACCTATAAAATGGAAATAACATCAGATCCTTTTTTTTTTTTTTTTTTTAAACCTAAACTGTAAAATATTTAGAAACTACTGTGTTGGAATAGCTCAGATATATATATATATATAAAAACAATCAGATAATATATCTGTTTTAAAATGTATATGCCCTGAAAAATTGAAGGAAAATCTGCTACCAATTTCTCAGTAGGATTATTAATAGTAGGATATTAATAGATATAGATTCTCTTGTGCTATATACAGTAATCCTCTTCAAATCAGGATGGCGAATTCAGGTTTAAATCTATCTTGAAAAGCCTAATTTTAGTTTTTATTGAAGAGTGTGTGTATGTGTGTCTCCACATAACTTGTGAATTGTAATAGTAGTTGCAACTGTGGATTATTATTATTAGTACAGTTTGAATTACTCTTTCCTGATTAATTTTGCTTGAAATAATCTGAAACTTGTGCTATTAAATAGCTTGTGTCCTCTGATTCTCCACGAGAGTGGATGAAGTGATTGGTTAAGTATTAGTGCTTTGCAAATCTTTTGTCCTAGAATCTGTGAGAACGCGTGCAACAGATAGTCATGTCTGCCTAGGGAAGTGAGAAGCTCCAGCCTGGCTACCACAGCCTAACTCTTAGCTAGAACTAGGAGTTATGTCTGCATGAACCAGCCAAAGATGAATAGCAGCTATTTTACTAGCTCTGCTCTCTGCTTCTGAGTGACAGAAGAAAGGAGGCTTCCAGGCCTGGAGCTCCACAGTAGTTGTGTGTCCGTTGTCAATAAACCTGCCTCTTCTGTCACCACCTAAGATGGGGTCAAGAAGTGTGAAAGCATAGACATGGAGCATAGCTCTCTCTCCAGATATAGGCTGTATCCAAAACGTGCTGAAATGAAAGGAAGAAACGTAGAGAGTTACTTGCCTATAAGACAAACCTACTATGAGAACAACTTCTGAAACTTCACTGTCCTTTTAAGGAAGGCAAATATTGATTTGTGTTTGATTAGTTAACATCTCATTATGTTCTCTGTGGGGCCAGTTCACCTCTGTTCCAGCTGATAGAACTGTTTCTGATATACCTCTTGTAGAATATACTTTGAAGGGTGCTGCTGCACAGCTCATAGATTAACCATGTACTTCATTTTTTTGGCACATTCTCTTCTTTGTACTAAAATGCTGACAAATCTTAGCTTTTACCCCTAGTGCTTTACTCTAGCTCAAGGACCTCTGGGGAAACTAATGCAATGCCAAATATTTCATAGCTTAAAAGCTCACAGCTCTATTCCCTGGCTTGCCCAAAGATGTAAGAGACTGCTCTGCTCTCAAGGTGCTTCTAATGAGTTAGCTGCCAGCACCCCTGATGGGAGCCGTCTGTAGAAGGCAGGATTCAGGTGTGCCAGCCTTTCTTTAATCAACACTCTGCTTGGGGAGCCTGTGGGGATGGGATGATAAAGCACTTCCTTTGGCAACATCAACTCTGCTTCCTCTTTATCCAGCGATGGGGTTATCTTTTTTTCATAATATCCCGTAATAGACACTTTCTAAATCAAAACCTTGTGTGTGGTGAAACTTCTGCTTTTGTTGCTCTCACATCGCCATAGTCTCTTCACCTTGAAGGAGCTATCAGAGTTATAAGTTTATTATCATCTCTCTGATAAGGTAGAAGTTGATGTTGTGAATTCATACAGGTATACCTTGGAGCCCTATATTTTAAAGAAATGGAATTCATAAACAGCTGTGAAATTTAATCTGTTGGCCAAGTCATATGCAGTATACTAAATACTTATTAAGGATAAGCTGTTTCTACTTTTAGCACAAAACATTAAATGGCAGATGCCCACAATTCTAATACCAGATGCCACTGATGAAAAGGATTTGTGACCTAAATACTTCTAAAGAATTTCTCCCTTAAATGTAAATTCACAGTAGCAAATGGCTTAACTGATCTAGGTAACTGGACTGGTCTTTTTTTTTTATCTCTCTCTGCTCATGCGAGGACAGGTATGCTGACCTGTTGTTGGTTTGCATGAATTAGCAAATGCCTTGCTCCTTTGAGAGAAATCTAATAAATACAGTGCCACTCTGTCTAGTCAAATCAGTTAAAACTTTCATTGATTTCAGTGTGACCTCCTATAAGCCAGTGCTTTAACTAGGATTTGAAAGTGCTATAAGAAGTACATTGTTTTTCTTCCCCAAAGAAGGAATTCTTCTCAGGTTTCTTGGGTAACTTCCTATTGCATGTTGCGAATATCTCCAGTGAAAGGGGTTGTATCGCTATAAATGTGTGCAGAGAGATTAGATTTTTTTGGGCAAGGGAGAGGGATGTGGAGAGGGTTCCTTCCAAAACAAGTACGAGTCCTAAGCTTGCTGCAGCTTTAGAGGAAGCTCTTTGTGCTAGGTTGTGCATAATGTCTGATTAGACTCTCTTGATCTCTTGACACTTTCTGTTTAAGCATGCAAACAAAAATACACCCTCCTTGGCAATTCTAGGCCTTCGGATACCCAAGGTAGAAGGCATTCCCTTTGTTTCTGAATGAGTTGTCTGCTTTGCCAGTGCATCTTCTGTTTTAATTCTAGCACTTTTTCCCTTTAACAGACAGCAATATTTTCTAACACTCCATACGGTCCTGTATATGCCTTCAAGGAGCATTTGAGGAAGGGAGCAAGATGTCTGTAACTGTGGTGTATTACAGTCACTCATGCTCGTGAGGTGACTGTACGCTTGTCACTTGACCATGGCCTCCTAAACTTTTGGGAAGGTATTTCTGCTTACCCTCCCACTTTTGGCGTCCCTTGGGTTCTTTAAGTCAACCAAAGCTGGCTGAACAAGTAACTCCAGCCTGGTAAAGTTCAGTATCTATCCATTCCTGCCCACTCACTCAAATCCAAGCTAGCAGGGCAAGCTTCCTGTAGTTCTGTAGTCTGCTCTGGGCTGGGTGGGGAAATGATTGATTGTCCTTTGTACAAATGTGGTGGTTTTTTTGTTGGGTTGGTGGTTGAATAACTTGTGACAGATATTGTCCCTCTCAAATTTCAGCTTTAGATCTTCTTTTTTCCAGCAGTATCATGTTTGTATCTTAAAAACAAACAAAAAGGAAAGTGATGCCTTACTACATACTTGAATCTGTTTTATCGATACTGACAGACAATTCACTGATGACGAGTAGTAAATGCTTTACTGGAAATGCTCAGATTTTGCAGATGGTCTAATCTAGAAATTCCAAACTGATGTCTTAGTTCAGGCTTATTTACAGTGCATTTAGACAGATAAAGTGAAAGTCTAATCTATAATTATAGCAAACCATATCCCTTATTTTTAGTTATTAGTCAGAAGTTCATACAGAAAATTGGCTATAACAGGAAGTATATTATTGATACAGTGAATATCAAATCTGAATTTTAGTTGAACAGAGTTGTAAGGGAAGTTCAAAACACAAGTAGAATTCTTTTTTAAAGAATATCAATTGCAGGAGATAATGTTCTTGAAGTAGTCATGCTATCACTAGAACATATTCTGTATTCTTAAATTAGATGGTATTTGAACTTTCCTATCACACAGAGAGATAGTTTTGGGTTACAGATAGAAAAGTAGAGGAACGCTACTTGGTGGAATTTGAGTGGAAACCTGCGCATCTGTTTCTTGTCAGCAAAGCTAGATTATTTCCTGTAAGTCTTGTGAACACAAGAAAGGTACACAAACATGGCTGAAGCAAAATCATTTGAAAATGTATGTTCTTTTATGGAAAGTGTTTTGTTCTTTTTGCCTTGCATGTTCCAAACAAAATGAAGGCAGTTTGTCAAAGTCAACTACCCGCTACAGTAGGGAAAAAGAAAGTACATGAAAATGTCATCAACAAAGAAAACACAATGTTCTGGTCTATTAATGGGTTAAATACACATTTCCTTGTCTCTGTGGCTTCTAATGGTACAAATAGAAAGGGAACAATAATTTAAGCTGTAGTAAACAGTAGAAATGATCGGAACTTTTACTGTGGGCAGTGATTGATAAAGTAGCTTTTGTTGTCTAATGAAATCACAAAGTTCAGTAGGAACTTGGTTTAATTGTCTCAGAAGTTCATGATGCATCACGATGTGAAGAAAAAGTTCCTTTGATGTCTGCATGTAGTAGCAAGACAGCACCTCTTGTAAAACATTCTATTTATTAGGAGTGCATTTAGATAGACAGGATAAAAATTCTTTTAAGTGATGGCAGAGATGCACAGGGATTGTTTTAGACTATTAAGAGAAGTTAAAATTCACTTATCCTCAGTGCATGTTTTGGTAGGGCCAGGATCCTGTGGCAATGAGGTTTTTGGAGAGAGTAAATCCCTGGAAACTTAAAATCTAGATGAAAAATAAGGGCTAGAGATGTTCCTCTCTTGAATACTCATCAGTGCAAGAAGTTTCCAATATGTTTACTAATGTTTACTTCTTAGTGGGGAAAAGTCATGTTTTTTTTTTTAATGTATCCTCTAAAGCATTGCATTGTGGCTTTCAGTTTAGAGATTGTTTAGAAAAAGATCTTTCTGATGCCTGTAAACATAATAATTGGGCAAAGCCAGGGGAAAAATTATTGGAAACTCATCTGCATGATTTTGCATGTGAACAGCACATGTCTGTGAAAGGAAAATACCCTGTTACACAGTATGGTGTGTAATATTGTGTTCAGTTGCCTGCCCTGGTCTTGGAAAATCTCTGTATTAGGAATTAACTTTTCACACCCCTAGGCATAATTTATATAGGAAAATAGATAAATAACCATAAATAAAAGTCAATAACGCATACATCCTTTAAGAGCATGGTATGCTTTCATTTCTTTTTGTGTATGCAGTCCTTTGTATGATAGAATTGATACAAATAGCTTACACTTATAGATACTTAAGTGGTATACTCTAAGCATTTTAAGTAATAGAATTTTATACTGAAACTTACTGATACTTTTCCTAACACATTTTTTTTTCCCAAAAGTGAGTTTATACAGTTGATTACTTGTACCAACTTTTGTAACAGCTCTTGAAAGTGGGATAGCTGAGAATAGGAGAAATATGGCCAGTTCTCACTGCATTTCCATCTAATCCAAGAGAGCACTGTCAAGGCTACTGTAGGCAACGTGCTAGTGTAATAGGACGTTTTTCAATAGTGTCAGTTTGGACAAGTGCTGCAGCAGGTGAACAAACACTGATAGGGCTGTTTTTGCAGTTGTGTCTGTACATACAGTTACACAAGCACCTCTACTTAAAATAAATATGAAAGATTAAGTGATGTAATAGGAGATTTGAAGACAGCTGTTATGCTATTACTGCAAACATTCATGCCTTGAAAGAAAGGAAGAATATCTTTGCCAAAGAATATAGTGGTAAACACAGTAGTCAGATGAGTGTCTCTATTGATTTAAGGGCACATGGTTCCCATTACCAGTGTCTAAGTATATGATTTACTGCTTACTTATGTAAAGTACAAGACGTGACAGAATAAAAGCAATGAAAGGTCTTACTCAGTTCATCTCAGTGTAGCAAATGCATTTAAAAAAATAAAATTATGGTGTGATATATTGGCTGCCTTGGTGGGGAACTTAAAACTTCTTTATGTAACTTTTCTGTTAATAAGAACCCACTTCTTTGCTCCTTTCTGTAAATCTATTTTCCATTAAGAATAAAGTGTGGTTTTATATGTTTGAGAAAAACCTCTCCATGCCAGAAGCTTTGCTGTGAAACTTAGTCAAGATATGAACTAAATGCTTCTGATGAGACTTGTTTCTGTCCTGTGCAGCCTACCTGAGCTACATGGGGTTTGCAGCTTGTGGAAAAGAGCTCACTTTTTCATACATAGAAATGTGTGAAATCTTAGAACTCCTGAAGTGGCCACAATACTTGGTTTGTATCACCACCTCAAGTATGATATGGTTTGTCTTCAAAGCCAATAAACACAGAAGCTGTCTCAGTGACAGGTCATAGGAATGTATATATTGTACAGAAATTCTGTTTATATACATAGGATGTAATTTGGCTTTTCTTTTTTTCATGTTGAGTTGGAAATTTCTGAACAAATTCTTTGACTGCAATATTCATACCTTCTGTAGAAATGTATTTTGTTTTGTTCTCTAGTTATCAAGCTAGAAAGTTGGAGCAGGAAAAAGAGTTAAATAATTCTCCCCTCTTGCCTTGCTATAGAAGCCTGTGTCTGTGCGTTTGCACATAGCAATGAATGAGCAGCTCAACAGCTGGTCTTCCATAGGTCTCATATGCACCTCCCCTTATGGAAGAATAAACATAGGGAAGTTAATAATAGTTCTAGGTTATATGGAACTTAGCTGGGTTTCTGAGTTGTCCATACTACATCTGTTTCCATGGATTGATACCAAAAACATCCAAACCAATTTGAATTCTAAAATAGTTTTTAAAAAGAAATTATTTTCATTCAGCTCTGAACTCTCAAGCAGGTGATAAAAATAGAAAATTGGTGAGTCCTATAGAGATGTCTTTTTTTGTGGTTGTGCCTATTCCTTCAGCTTAAGAAATTGACTGCCTGGGTTGAGATTTTATGAATTGTGTCAAATTTTCAGAAGTGCAAGGTTCATTTGTCAGTATATCCAGGCCTCAGAGAGGGTTACTTTACTGATTGAGACAGCTGCAGACCCTAGAGCACCTTTCTGGCTTGGTTGACTGGACATTCCTCTTTGGAAGTTGGAACAAGCTTCCTCTAAGGAAGGGCATCTTGCCATTTCAGTCCGTGTACCGCAAAGCACGCTGGCAGCTGGGTCTTTCATTAAACTAAGCAATTAGAAAATTTGTAGGCCATTTTTTAAAATCTATTATGTTCCAGATGCCACAGCATGCAGTGGTTAAAAAGTGTCTTAGCTGTAAACTTGTCTGTGAGCATTGATAATTTTTTCATGCAGAAAATACAGTAAAAGTACAAAAGCATGTTTCAAAGGTAAATATGGATTGATAGAGACCTCGTAAGTGTATGGGAAGCAGAAAAACTAATTTGTCGAGATAAAAGTCTGAAATGTTTTCCCCTCCCCCTCCGTGCCCTTGTGCCAACTCTGCCTTCTTTCATGAGACGCGCTGTGCTGTGATGCTCGCTTTAAATCATTTCCTAAATAACTCTGTTGCCATGGCAGCAGCTGCTGCTGCTGATGGCATTTACATGCAAAGCACTACAGTGAGGAGATTTACAGAAAAGTCATTGAAAACGGTCAAGTTTGTCAGCATTTTCATAGCTCACCCACAAAGTCGTTCGTTACGCAGTGCGCTCTACTCGAAACCAGGGGATCTGTTACAACTAGCACAGCTTGAAGTGTAACAGAGGATAGGGGAAGGCCCAGTCTGTTTAGCGTAGGGTCTTGGCTCGTTTCTTTAACCCTTGCAAGATCTCATTTCCTCCCTTACAGCAGCAAGACCTTCTCAGTTTGGTGCTTCTCCCAATCAATAGTTTCGTGCCGTGCTGTTTTGTGATTCTGCTTACAGAGCAGAGCTGAGCTCTTTCGAAGCATAGCTCCTCTTTTAAAATGTGAAGACTATCCTAGTGCGCTAATGTAAAAAACATATTTTAACTTTGCTTTTAAAAACACTACAGGGCTTGTAATCTCATACCCTGAGACCCACGAGCTGGAGAGAAGCCCAAACATTGTTACATTATCTTGACTCCTACCAGTGTTTTCACACACAGACTGAAGGGGCTATGAGTAGCCAAAAGGGTGGTCGAAGTTTCCCTCTTTCTTCAAAACATTGTGATGAGATTGTATTTTTTTCCTAACCTATAATAGTGAACTTTGTAACTCTGGAGATAATTTCAGTCTCTGGGAAAACAAACTCTTGTATGTCAGCCATTGAATGACCATGATGAAATGGAAGAAAACCTAGAATGGATTTGAAGAGACACGCAAAGTAAGGGCTTATGCCATCCTTAATAATTGACATTTAATTGCCTTCTCTGAAACATTCTTTAGTTCACTCTTTAAGACATACAGGGAGTAAATGATTTAGCCTTGCAGCATGCTTGTGAAGTAGCTATCTATCCTCATGCTGTG
>JAUBNY010001146.1:6553681-6564808 GCA_032275445.1 Crypturellus soui
AGTTTCTGTAAAAGCTTAATCCAAAAGGATGGGGTCCAAAAGTGCAGAAGCCATGCAACACAGACTAAGAAGTGTTCATACTGTGATGTTGCTTGAGCTACCAAACAAATAAACAAAAAAAGCATCTGATAAAGATTCCAGAATGTATTAATTAAATTCTCAACAAAGAGCTACAAAACCCATATGCTTTAATCATTAATCATTCCTCATTGTAATACCAACGCACAAGTTGCAGGAGATGCTCCATTTTCTGTGGTTTTGTGGCTTGTGTAAGTCCTTTTTCTGTGGATGTTCATAAAAATAATGGTTATAGATATTCTTCAGCGGGGAAGCAAATGTTCCTTTATCTTTTGCCATGATACAGGACTAGAGAGAATAAAGCATAGATCGCATCTATCTGTGTTAAGTTTCTCTTAATCACTGTTTTCTGGAAACAAAGGAAGATTTTAACTGTTCTACAAGCCATGGAATAAAAATCAAACTTTAAAAGCCAGGTGACTTTTTGAATTTTATTTCAAGTGTGGTTATTCCACTAAGGTTATTTGAAATTCAGTTTTGATTTTAAACTGAAACCCAGCAAGGGATATATGAACTTCTCTTTTGGTTTTGTTGGATTCTTAAAAATCAAAACATCCAAAGAGCTTTGAGAAAATCAGATTGCATGTAGTCAAGTTCCTGTAATGGTTCTGGTATTCTTACTGTGTTTATCATTAAAGATCTGAGATTTTATCTTTCTTTTTCCTCATTACTTATCCACCCTTGTTTCCTGTTTACCATAACTTATGTAGTCACATTTTCAAGAGAAAGATAAAAAGTAATTTGAGATATCTCAAATATACAGTGTGTTTCTGTATTTGTTTAAAATCTCTGTGACAGAAAGTGTGGTTAACTTTGCAGAGTAGGGAGTAACACACAGCATGCTTTGAAGAACAGGATTAAGTTGTTACCTTTTTTTTTTTTTTATATAATCCCGGAGATAAATATGACCAATGTTAACATTGCTTGCATACTATCCAGAAAGAATAGCTAGTAATGAAAACTTATTCTCAGAAGCCAAATCTTCATTCACCTTGATGCCCCCCCAAATCAATCATTATATAGCTTTGTGCTGAAGCAAATTTTGATTGTATCCTTAGATCTATATTATTATATATATGTGAGTGTGTGTGTGTGTGTGTGTGTGTATATATATATATATATATAACACAGAAGAAAACTAAAATACAAAAGGAGTATGTGCAGCTTTACCTGGAGACTCTGAAGTAGGATTAGACTCTTAAAAGCGTATTTCCCCATGGAACTGTTTGTCACAAACAGCAGCGTATCCGTGGGACTGAGTGGAAGGAGAAGGTGAAAAAATTAATGCCTACATAAACGTGTCTTTTATTTTCCACTGCTAATATGGAAAGGCCATACGCACAAGCCACTTCCTTAGAGAGAGGTGGAACGTGCTCTGGGAGCCCTGAAAAGTTTCACTGCTTGTTTTCCACTATGCAGCTTCTTGATACGATGAGCTGTGATACCATAAAATAGCACAGCAAGCTAAGAGTTTCACTAATATTTCTCTGCTCTTGTTATGGATGTGTGGATATCTCCAGCTACTTTTCTGTGAAGGCTGTCAGTATACTGTACTTAAAAGCTGCATCCTGAAGAGTTTTGGTAGGAAATCTATTTGGGAGCTACTGTAATAACTGTTTTTGGCTGGGAGCAGGAGAGCAGATAAGGAGATAAGGCAGTGTTATGCTAAAGAGGTCACATTCTTGGTCATCAGGCCATGGCAGAGACCTATTTATAGTCCTGGGCAGACTTTTTCTAGCTTATGTAATTGAATTAGAGTTTCATATGAAAACAGGCACACTGTTAGAAAGGCAGCAGGGGAAAAAATGAGAAAATGCAGCAAACAAATAATTGTTTGTATAAACTTACAGACTCCAGAAACTGTTGTGTTTTGGCATCTGCCTGCTCTATTTTTAAGTATTGCTGATTCAATTGGCTTGCTTATGGGAAGTGTGTTCAAAATTTCGTACCACCATCATTGATTCTGCCGGAGGCAATGCTCGATTAAGATAAAAATTCATGTCCAGATTGGCATCCAGGGTTGGCACTGTTCTGGGGAGAATTATGGTATAATCTGACAAATCTGTAGGGGCAGTATGAAAGTGGGAAAATAAGTGGGAAAAAAGAAGGGCTTGAAATCTGTAGGTGTCTCTCCAGTGAAAACAGACCAGTTGGGCTAGAACCTCAATTCCTGCTAAATTGCTGCAAGTGGGAGCTTGTGGAAGTTGGTTTATCCTAGTATTTGACGTGCCAGGTTTTATGTCAATAATGGCAGTCCAGATTGACTTTAGAGGAACCTATCTTTTTCTCCTGATTGAAGGAATTTAGGAAGCCTGCAAAATAGGGATTGCTAGACATAAGTGCCTCAGTTATTGCTTTGTGGATGCATTTCTCATATCTTCTCCTTTCTAGGATAAACCAACATTCTCTCTTGCCCTCCAGAAATTTCCCCTTAACTCTTTTCAAACTAATTGTCTTGTCAGACTGCTTCTTTCTAAGTATAATTATGCCAATTTAGGTAACTCTTATCTTGGGTTCCTCTCTTCAGTCTCTGCTGGATTCTCTCTCTTAATTTAATCGAAAACAAATTATTACTTTTTTTTTTCTGAGACCTCTTGAAGGGAGATCAGTAACAGGCCACAGAGATTAAAAAGCGAGATATGGTACAGTTCTTAGTATATCTGAAAAATCTCACTAGCTTGAAAATCTTGACCCAAAGCATCGATTGGCCTTTTAAAGACCCTTACACGAACTGTTTCTTACAAGGAAATATTCTAATATACAGTCTCTAATGATCTTTAAAAACAATTTAAAACACCATTCTCTGAAAGAGTCATGCATAGTTTACAACAATTATTCCGTTAGGTAAGCGAGATCTCTACAGAGTTGGCAATTGTAGAAAGTGCTGTTGATTATGTAGTTAAAATAAGTGTATTTCTGGGAATGTTGTATTTCTTTGGGCGGGGTGCAGTTAGCATTCCTTTAATGTAATTGAATAATCTTGCAAATTCCAAAGAGCTATGAAGTTCCCCATTATACCTTACTGATAACATACCCAAGATGTAGTTAGTAAATATTGGGTGAATGTATTTGTCAGATTCAGCTTACCAAGCAATGTTTTCACTTTTATATAATTCAAGTCTTATATATACATATGTTATATGTAGTGGAGTTCAAGTCACTGGATGCTCTTGAAAAATGGTCTTTGTTGAAATAAACTTGCATTTTTAATGCTGAGAAGGAAAAGACCTCATGCATTCAAAACTGGCAATTTGCATCACTGTTCTCAAAAAAAAAAAAAAAAAAAAAAAGCTAAATTTGCCTGACTTCAAAGGCAGCCATTTCTGTTCATATTTGAGAATTGTGTGGCCTTATATGTTGTAAGTCAGAGCAGCTTTCTAAGAAGTTTGGAGCAAAGCCATGGCACACCAGTGCAAATAGCCTAAATACTAAATATTTTACTGAATAATTTCAATTCTGTTCTGTATTTTTGACCTGAGACATGTATTTCTTCTCCCTCCTTAATCTGTTAGGTTAGTGGACGTAGATGGCTTCTATAAGTTTAGACTTTTGGACGCATGTCATTCTTTTCTTTAGAATAAGCTTGTGATGTACAAACCTGGCATTGTCCAGGAGTTCTGCATTACACTTCTACGCTCATTTTGAGTCTTTGTAGTAGTACAAAGTAAATTTGGCTTGAGAGTACAAACAGCAATCTATGTAGCAAATCACTGACTTTAAAAAAAGGCATCTGACCTTGTCCAATACAGGTAATTTTGTGAAAGCTCGCATCATGCTGCTAATGTCTGTGAAGCCTTTTTTACACATTAAGTGGAGACCCTAGAGAAAAGAAGAAAAGAGTGATTTGTAACTTCAGTAGTACTTTTTTTTTTTTTTGAAATGTAAGAAGGCAAAGAAGGGAGGAGACTGTCTTAGATACTTATATGACAGGAGCAATGAGTTTCTTTTCTGAAAATTGAATTTTCTCCCTTATCAAGTGTAATGATATGGTGAGAGCAAGACAAATGGCAGAGCTTGATACCAGAAAAGGCTAAAGATAATAAGGAATCCATTCCATACTTTTTATCCTAAAAGCAGAGAAGCTGTGATTAAACTCTTGCCTAAGCTATGGATGACCCAGTTAAAGCTTGCTTCATAACAGAAACTGTAACTTTAATCAAACCTGGCTATAAAATCTAATTATAATTCAATGTGTATATAAGAATGAAAATGTATTTGGACTTAGCTGGGAACAGGAAGTTGCAAGTTCCTATACACAGTCATATTTGTATTTTAGTAGCAGTATAATCACACAGTTCCTTGTCCTTTTTGTACTATATTTGATTAAAAGAGAAAAAAAATACATAAGTCATCTTCTGTTTTACCTTGTCATAAAATTGCTGTTAGCATCTTCCTCTATGTAAAGAACTGATTTTCTTCAAGATATGCAACCTAGTGCTTCCTGAAGTGTATTTTAGCTTTGCGAGCAAGGATTGCCAATTATTAAAATAAATTGGAGCAGAATGAATTGGAGGTCTGAGTAATTTACCAGTTTTCTCGGTGCAGAACGGAATGAAGAAGTAGTGGTTATCTGAAGTTAGCTAACAACTTTGAAAGAAGCTTTTTTTTTATTTATTTTTTTTAATAAAATAATATTGAAAAGCAGTGAATATAATGTTGTCCTGGAATAAGTGATAGAATGGAAATGGAAATTTCGTGTCTCATATTGAAAAAATTAAAGTAGGTCGCTTAAATGATTAGAGTTCTAGGTTCTGATCTTACTTCTTTCCCCACTGCCTTTGCTGGCTTCCTGGAGCACTATTAGCTATGCCTTGCATGTGCTGTTCACTGAAAGAAACTGATGTTAGCTCTCAGCGTAGCTTAAAAGTAATAGTTGTAGCAACCATCTTATTGTTGCAGGTAATGTTACTGTTAGATTACTGTTAGAAACTGTTAGATTCAACCAGGGAGCCAAACAAAACACAGAAAATACCCTCAAAAATCCCACCAGAAGTGTGTGGAATTTTTTTTTTTTTTTTTTTAATTTTGTCAGTCAATGAAAGACTCAAAGAGAAGATTGAGACGTCATGGAGAGTGGAGTCAATGGGGTGGGTGCACAGATATGAATGATAGTGTTTGAGCTGAGAATACAAGGAAAGGTAACTATTTTCTAGATATTTTTGTTTTCCTTTGCTTTTTGATCTTCATAGAAATCAAATTCTTTCCAACCAGGACTTCATCCATTATTTGCCTGTCCGTTTTTTCACGTCAGCAACAATACGGACAATTCCAAGTGGTAGCCAGCTGATCAATAAAAAAATAGTGCACTTGTCCCTGTGAGCAAGTGCTCAAAGTGATTAAAGATACTTTGTAAACATATTCCCTTGATTATTTTGTGTAAAAACTAAGTTATCTGGATGTTTTCTTGGTGAGGAAGATCTTTGCCATAAATGAAGCTATGCTTCGTGCATATAATCCATATGGAGGACATGACGAGAAGAGAGATGGATCACTGCGATTGTCATTGTGTGATTGCTACTTTAGGTCTCACTTGCGGTGTGTGCGTTGTGACTGGGAGCTGGAAGAGGATCCATAAATCTGTCCTGAAATTCAGAAGGGTCTGAATTGTCCTGTGGGAGATCTAGTGCCATTCCAGTTTTTCTCATCTGTAGAGACCTGAACCAAGAATACAATCTTAAATAATGTCACTGTTACTGCATGTTACCACCTGGTTCAGACTGGCGCACTGCATAATGAGGAAGAGAGTTGTACTAATCATGGCAACAGCCTTTAAATTTGTTGTTACACTTTTATAAGTGCTTCCTTTCTTCTGTGGTGGTGAATCTGAAGTATCTCCAAAGCAACAGATAAAAAATTGAAACTGATTTAATGTCAGTGGTCCTAGCTCCTAGATCTCCTAGGTCTCTGGTCCTAAAATCCTTAGAAGTCATTCTCCTTATAGTGAGAGCTTATGTTCTTTAGTTATATATATATATATATATATATATAAATATTTATACAGACATAAACTTAATAGATATATTCTCTTTAGAATCTAGGAAATATATTTAGTAGATTCAGCCATTAGTATAGCTGAATTGGTGGATTATACACTTGCAGCTGAAGGCATCAGTATCATTTCACTTATTTGAAAAAATACAGCTGTTCAAAGAAGAAAAAGGCTCTTCCCATTTCATTCTGCAGCGCCTTACTTGATTGGGAAGTTGCTTCTGTTAGCTTAGTGTAATTAGGAACTTACTTTTTTTGTAATTTTAATTAAAAAAATAAACTGGCAGAAATAACAGGTATTATACAAGAATATTTGGTAGGTGACTTGCTATACCACTCAACACGTGACAGCACTCAATAGAGCAGCTTACAAACCAGTAAGATCAAACAGTCTGGAAAAGCTTTGTACTCTGAGTTTGCAATTTGGATTTTTTAGTAATGCCTAAAAGGCAAGTATCAAAGTTAAGACCAAGAGCTTGCTGCTACTACAGCATTTCAGCATACTGATTTGAATTTTTTTTAAGGATCACTTACTTTCTTGTCTCCAGAAAAAAATAAACACAGATATGATGAGCAAAAGATGCTCATTTAATAGTGTTTGCTATTCCTGTGCTTATTTCTTGTTCATATCAGCATACAGATAGGAAAGAGGTTAAAGGATTTACATCCTTATTCAAATAGAAAGCTTTTCAGTGTTTCTGTGGTGTGAATATTTGATGGACAATCTTAATAAGCAATGCTCTGACCTTATCCTCTGATAGGCAGGTTTTATTCTTGAACACTGTCCACTGTTGGAGTAGTATCTTCCCCTGTGACTGAATAAAGTTTTGTGGTAAATGACTATTCCTTTATACCTATAGAGGTGGTCTGTGTATCTCCAGAGCTGTGGAAAGGTAGACAAACACACTAGGCAAACCATGATGCTAAACTGTCCTCATGACTCCCTCCAGGGTCTCCTCCTTCCCCATCTTCCTTATGTGACACAATTCTATTACTATTCGTATCAATGTGAACGGGATAGTACATTGTTAGCAAAGGTGAAAGTCACCAAGACGTCATCATGGTTTTCAATTTTGTTGTTAATTAGGGAGAGTTTTTCAGAACATCTTGACCTGCTTCGGGCTTCTAGTGCCATTTATGGATTTTCATTGTAATGACACTTGAAGGTAGAGTATATTGAATAATAACCAAGAATATCAAGAATAATAATGTGCTAACAGTTAAGGTTCTTTATTTGGCCATTTTCTATCAAGTAACATTTGAAAATGTTGATAACCCAATTCTCCCGGTTGCCCCAGGTTTGTTACTTTACCATGTTTCATTTGGTTAAATGTTGTCATGTCTTAGAAACAGGGTTTCTACCACAATACATAAATGAATGATATGGACCTGCACCTGCTCCGTTTCTGAAGTGAAATATTTGGCTTCACTCAGAAAAGTTCATCTCAAAGACATGAAAGTTCTGTTTGTCCCTAGTTTGATACTACTACAACAAATTCTTTTTATTATAAAAAGCTGCAAACTCAGGTTTATGTTCAATAAATCAAATCTTAGACCCCTTATATGTTCACTTTAGATCATTAGATGATACAAAGTCTTACTCTGCAGAGTGCAGCATCAGACAAGCCTGAGTGGAAGAATCAGTAGGACTAGTTCAGGGGCTTGTCTGGCTCTAGGCTTCCATGACCTGTGATATAAACTTCATGTTTTGTCCAACTCACTTGTTAGTTTTGTCTGTAGATTTTCTGATATCTACAAGTGGTTGACTTTTGTTAGCAACTGCTAAAAAAATCCTTCTTTGAAGAAGGGATGTTCATATAGTCTGTATAGTTGAAGAGACCTCTAGTCTTTAGACTTGTCAAAATCAGTAAGGATTCTACCTAAATCCTACTTTTTTCATCCTAATTCTTTTTTCAAGGGTAACGCTTCTTCAGCTTTCAGAGACTTTACACCCGTAAGTTATATAAAATTTGGCCCTAAACTCATTGAATGTTTAGGAGAAGACAAACTGGCATGTCTTTTCTTTTCGTACAGTTCTTGTTGGCATGTGATCCAGAGACTGAGGTTTTTTTTTGCCTTACGTTTATTCTCTGTACCGAGAGCCAAGTAAATAGAGAGGTATGAATGTTCCTGTTAATGATGGATTTCATTTAAAGCATATGTTCTGCTTTCTGGATATGTGTAATTCTTTTTAGGAATTACTTTACTTTCTGGCACCACAGAGACATTTTAGCGAAAATGGTGTATGTCTACCTTGAGAGTCTTGGCCAATTATGGCAAGATCACTTTAAACTGTAACTCAACATCAGGTTTATATTTGTTTGAAGACTATATTCACTGAAGTGATTCATAGGAAGTTCATAATAAATGTCCAGTTCCTGCCAAATTTGCTGCAGTTCTCCAATCCTCTCTAACACCAACTCCAGGGCACCTGCTGCAAACGATAAAGAGTCAAAATTATATTTGTGCTGCAGTCAAGCTGACTGATGTTACAACGGGTATATAAGGCTCCTGTGAATTTGGCCAACTGCTGTAAGAGGCTGCCGGCATCAGTTTGCCAGGGATTATGGCATGTTTTTGTAATTGTTGTGAAGATTTTGAGCTGCAGTTGGGAAACAAGAAGCTTTTCTAAGATGATACTTATCTGAAAAAAGTATACGTTGTGACTACATGCTGTTTTGAATACTGAGAACCAAGTTCTGTGTATTCCCTGGAAGATGGTCTAAAGTTTTGCAGCAGGACCTATTTTGATTGGTGTCAGATTAAAACAGAAATTGAGGTCTGCACTGGAAGCTTCAATTATGGAAGTGAATAATGTCGTATCATGTCTGTCTTGGTGATTAAGTCCTTGTCTTGCAAATAAACTTTTATTTGAAATGTGATTGCCTAAACTGGGCTTGATCGGGCAAATCAGTATAATAGCATGAAGTTGGAAATAGCTGAGGCTTCTTTGGTGCGAGCAGATGAGGGTATGGATTGGTTTGTCTCAAATGTGTGTTTAATTAACCATGAAATAGTCAGTGCTGATGCCGAAATGAAACTTTGGAATTTCCATTTCACGGCTCTTGTGGAAGCCTTTCTGAAAATACAGGCAGACGTAACTTAAACAGCTTCATTGCAGTTTTCTCTTTTACAGCCTTATTTCATTCCAGAAAGCTATACTGAAATAATATTTTTTTTATGTTGCAGAATCTTGACTTTTGGGCAGAGGTGGTCTGCAAACCCTACAGCTGCAGAATTTGAAAATCTATGAGCTTTAGTATGGTTTGCTCTATAATTTGCTCTATAATGTACTGTACAAATTAGACTTGTACTTTTAGATATGAATTTTGGAATATGCTTTCCAGGTGAACATGCCTATTTTGCCAATTTTGTACAATTTTTTTTTCCTAAGTCCAGTTATACAGAATGAATTTGACCTCTCAAGGTCTGCCTCAGGTAAGAGAAAGACTCATAGAGCATGACAGGTATTTGGGGATCCTAGCACAATTACAGTATAACTTTAGCTGTGTCAAACTATTTTTATGCCTTTGAATAGATGACATGGCTTATTTGCAAGAATGGATACGTGGCTATAAGCAGGGAGAAGGCTTTGAAATGAGTGAGTCTGTTCCTTAGAGTGGTTTGCTCCATGATTTGGCTCCAAGAGCCGCAAGCTGAAAGCACCCCGTTCTTTCCGCTTCACCTTATGTGGTGTTCATACAGGCACTGGCAAATCAGCAAAAATAAAGACACAAATTCAATTTTGGTAATGGAATAGGTCTTCATCCTGTAAAGTATACTCATTTTTAATTGAGACATAACAGGCACTACCAACATCTGCTCACAAATCTCTGGCAGCTGTGGGTGTCTGCAAAGAAACATCTAGAATTGAGCTGTAAGACATAGACTTTGTAATCTAAATAAATCTTAAAAAAAAAAAAAAGAAAATTGTGAGTGGAAAGTATAAATAAATATATATATATATACACACACATACACACACTCATCTATGTTTTGGATTAAGTGGTCTCTGAAACAAGGATAGAGATGGGCATTTACTTCTGGCACAGAGCACTCCAGCAGATCAACAGCATCTTACTGACCAGCAGGTAATGCCTCATAGAAAATGTTACTTGGCCTAGGTCCTCGTGTTATGCGTTACTTATAGGAGGATTTGCTACATCGCATTAGGAGGCTTAACTGAGCAGGGAGGTTTGCATCGCCAGGAGTATTTGGTTTTGGTTTCAAAACATCTTTTAATTTTTGCTGATGTTGAATAGACACGATCACCAGGAGTCATCACTGGTCCTGCCCCTTCACAGAAAGTAGTGATGTGGTAGGTATCTGGCTCAGGCATCTCACAGAACAGTTCTTTCCACACCAGAAAACATATCCCAGCACTTCATAATAAACTGCATATGCTGCCAGATGGCAAAAATGCGAAGCTTCTTCAAATACATATTTTAAAATGTATGTTCTTTTCTCCCTCACTTTTCTCCAACCCTCAGGTTCTTCCTCACTTCTTTCCCACACCTTCCCCCATACTTTTGTGATTTTCCTCACCAGCACCGATTCTTCCTTTCCCACCCCTTCACCCAGATGCTTCCATCCCTTCTCCAGCGCTTTAATTCCATTCTCTGATTCTTTCTTCTCTCTTTGTCATTGTCCTATTTTTAAAGCTGTAAATGCTTTCCTACATTTTTAATCTCACATTTATTCTTTTTTTTCCCCGTTTTGTCTTCATAATCTTCCATCTGTTTAGAAAAAAAGAGGGGTACAGTTAATAACACTTGTCACCTTTCCCAGCTTTATTTTTTCTCAGTGACACTAAGATTTTCACAGAAATTCATCAGTTATTAATCCCTGATGTGTAAGAACATATAACATTTCTATTGCTAAAATTATAACAGTTACCTTAATATGTATAGTGATGCAGTGTCCAGAAACTGATTTCAAATCCTGAGAAGTCTCATAACCCCAGACACCAGTACAGGCTGGGGACCGACCTGCTGGAGAGCAGCTCTGCTCAGAAGGACCTGGGCGTCATGGTGGACGACAGGTTGACCATGAGGCAGCAGT
>JAUBNY010001146.1:6564908-6585549 GCA_032275445.1 Crypturellus soui
GGTTGGACTAGATGACCTCTGGGGGTCCCTTCCAACCTTAGGCATTCTGTGATTCTATGATTCTATGAATAGATTAAATACTCATTTTGCAGCTGAATTCAATAAAATAGTAATATTCTTTAATATTAAATATCTTCTTGCAAAACTTACATCAGTGTCATAATTATATTAGCACAGCTTAACTTCTTTACTTCCTTGCCAACTAAAATCTATTCTAACAGACAACCTTAGCATATTAATTTAATGAAACTATTTTTATTAATCTCTATTTGGGTAACGAAGTCATTAGAGTTTTTCTTGGTAGTAGGATAGCTTCCAAATACAATTTGAATTTTGAGATTGGAAATTAATTTTGTTTAGATTTAAAAAATTATTCAAAACAAATTTTCCTGAATTGTATTGTATTTTTCTTTATTTTTGCAAAATAAAGAAACCTCATTTGGATTTTCAGTTTTGTCATCTCTCCACCTTGATTCTTTTGTTTTTAATTATCTGTTGTGAAAAGTGCACACTTTTGCCAGCATCTGATGCACCTCTTGTAGTGTTAGACTTGCAGATTTCAGGGCATGGGGAATGTGTGATATAGTTTTAAGAGGTGAGCATTGGGAAACACAGGGGCAAAAGTGGTTTAGTTTGTTAGGGAACACATCCAGTGTTTTGCTGGGGGGGAAGGAGGAGGAAGGAGGCATGGACAGTGAGGGATAAAGGGCATTGAACATAGGCTTTCTCCTTGCTCTACTACTCTGTAATGTAGCCACTGGCTCTTGTGAATGCTTGTTTTTAATTCTCCATAAACTGTCATTTATCCATTGGTCACTGATTTTTTATTATTATTTTTTGCCACTTTAGAGAACAGTTTTGTTCAGCATTTCTATAGTGTCATCATCAGTTCCACAAATGAAGGACCAAGTAACTCTACTGATAGCAGCTCTCATGGAAAGAAGCAGATGACAATGAGTAGGAGTAGGGATCTCTTTCTGTATTTACTAATTGCAAGATGATGTGTGCAGGCATCTGCCAGACAAAGCAGTAGATATTGTAGTTGAAATTTAAAGTAGCTTTGAATGCATTACTGTGCTTTGGAGTAAGATGGACATGTTCTGAGATTCATTTTTCTATGAAATGCTTAATCATCAAACTCATCAACTATGAAATGTAATATTGTTTCATTTCAGGTTATTCAGATAGTTCCACATTGTTAACTATCCCAGCTAGTTTGTAATGTTTTGTTTTGAACTTTGAGGAATATCCAAATAAAAAAACAAAATATTTTTGACTTTTACTAAAATGCTTTTAGTTTTCTGCATAACAAAAAATGCTTCATCTCAAATACATTTCAGTCCCCAAAAGGGAAATCTTGTCTCTTTCTTCATGAGATAAGTCTGTTAGCTCCAATAGCAGCTGGATTTTCTTATTACATGTGTAAGAGCTGTGCTTTGTGTGTGAGCTTGCATAGGAGTTGAGGTCTTTTAATGCGGATGAGTAGTAGTCATGTGACACTCCTTATTTCTGTGTTCATGTCTGGTGTCCCATCTCCCTTAGCCAAACCACGGATCTGTGAAGCCCTGATGAAAGCAAGATGCTCTTTAGAGCACACTGCATGTTGCAGAAGTGTATGTTTATGCTACTGCACTTTTACTTGAGAAAGACCTGACAGATATGCAGCTGGATTTGCTGTAGTGGATTTGCTGACCAGTTTCCTGTGTATCACCATGCTAGGGAGCTCCATCACCTCAACTGCTGTCAGTGACCAGAACTGCTCAGGGCTAGAACGCTATAGAGAAGGGCTCTTTTTGAAGAAGACTCTTTATGAGTTACTGCAACTGTGAGGTCCTTCTAATCCCCTCAGATCCTCTTTACAGTCACTGAGAATCAGCAGATGTTTTGTGGGATGTGATTTTTCCAGCCAAGTGTAGATGTCCACTTCAGAATGGGAAAATCATACCCCAGATGAGATTGTTTTACTAAAGAGAGCTCAGAAGGACCGCCTCAGAGGCAGATGTTTATGGAAAGTCCAATGAATTCTATTTAGATGTCAGGAAGTTCCAGCTGAATGTACTTTCTCAAGCAGAAAATTTGAAGGTAATGGAGGAGAAGAAAGAAATACTTTATTAATTTATCTTTGTTCTGTATGACCTGAGAAGAAGAGCCATTCATCTTCAGCACCTGAACAGCAATCCTATTCTTTTGCCATGTGACAGTTAACCTCATTGCAAGGTCTGCCTGACAGCTTGATATATTCTTCACTATCTTGTGATATATTTTGCGTATTGATTTGAAATGACTATATTGGTGCATGGACTTGCCTCATTTTTATTAGCTGCTTTGTACAGATAAGATAGCAATATATCTGCAATATCTCTTGAAGTCTGTTCATTTGCTTATGCTATCCATTTTGATTTCCTGTAGAAAATGATGCAATGCTGCTATAAAAATGAGAGAAAAATCATTTGAGTTAATGATCATTCCCTTCAGAACTATGAGACTGCTTGAACTGATCAGTGTGATTACTCTGCCCTTCTATTTTTTTCAGAATTTTTCACCATATAATTTCTTTATGTGCCTAAATTGATATGTTCTGGAATTATTCCACCAGTGTGTCATGGTCACTTTTTGTGAGAAGCTCAATTATCCATGCTATGAGTATTAAGAATTTTTGGAAACTTCATCAGAGAACCAGAGTACATGTTATATGTGTTACTTTTTTAGGAGGGGAAAAAAAAAGTGAGGTGAGACAGTAAAGTAGCAGAGATGGCCAGATATTTTTCAGCAATTGCTGAAGCTGTGCGCAGTTGGACTGTTGAGAAATCATAGGGCAGTACTTTGTGTACAGAGAAGTTTCCTAAAGAACAAGAGGGACAATAGTCGGAAGGACTTACCTCAACTAGTCAAATCAATCCCACTTTCCAGCTCTGATTTGAAGTTCAAGATGCTACTTCTTGAAATATTGTTGAGCCTGGAAGTATAAGATAACACTCACGTAAGCTTGAGAGATTTTTTGACATCAGTTTTGCTACTGATGTCTAAGAGGTAAGGGTTTTATAGCTGACTAGGGAGCTACTTAACCTTTTAGGACCTAGGAGTGAGACTTTTTTTTTTCTCCTTAGGGCAAAATATCTGAAAAATACAGATATTAGAAATTATGTGTCTAGAACTGGAATGTCAGTCTGCAGACTCAGTCCCACTCTTTAAATGACCTGAGAGTTTATGTGAAGAAAAGGTTGTTGGCATTTCTTCAGTAGGAATGGAGCAATTCCAGGAGCAGTGCTGCCACTTACGCAACACAAGAGGTCGGATTTTTTTTTCTTTTTTAAATGACTAGATAGAGCAAATTCTATCTTGTGTCTTTGCCTTGTTTCACCCCCCTCTACTGCTAAATTATTTACATACAGCCTCTGCACCCAGGATGCCTGTCTGAGCTCTATCTCTCTGCAAGGTGAAACTTTGAAGGCAGCTTTTACCGCTATTCATGGAGTAGATGGAAAATTATGGTCTGGGAAGCTTTTGTTTGTGTTCTTCATCTTTTTTTTTTTTTGATTTGGGTTTTTGGATTTGTTTTCTGTAATAGATTTCTCTTACTCTCAAATATATCATGTTTGAAAAAAAAAGAAAAAGACAAAACCATTGTTGTTAAGACAGGGTATGACAATGGAGAGCTAATGTTCTTTTTCTTTGCTTCTGTACTTTAACTTCTTGGAATAAAAAGGTGGTTCTGCTGTCATATAAGATATACCACAAGAAAGCAGTGTTACTTTTGATGTGTTGTATCAGGGTAATGCATTTTCTGGTAGGAAATGGAACTTGTTAATGGGGAAGGGATCAAATAAGGCTACCAAAAGTACTTCAGTTAGAGCTCTGTCTTCACTACAAAAATAGCATTGCTTATTTTAGGAAAGTTTGGAAGTAACTTTTAGATGATATTTAAAATGTGTAGTTAGCACATGTTCTCTGTGAACACCACATGCCCATCTTAATGGACTGTAAAATTGATTGTAACTATTTTCAGTATTGTGGCTACCTTTTGGAGGAGAATGGAAAGGAAATGGATCTTTTGGTTTATTTCTTACAATATAGAAAGAGTATCTAATCTAGTGAATTGTTATCAAACACAGGACAAGAACTTCTACAGCTACTAAATCTCTTATTGGAAGTTTAAGGAGGACATGACAGGCTTTCTGAGCTTCTGCATTGAAATGAGGAGGGTGATAGAAAGGACCACCTACCATAGTGTGTGCATTATGGAGTTTTCTAAAAATTTTGGATTATATATGTTGTTAATGATTTCTTTTGTCCAAATTCCTTAGATTGGTACATAAAATTTAGGCTTTTTCATTTGCCACAATATTTCTACTGCTTAGCAAGCGCATCTCAAAATATTTAGCTTACAGACTTTCTGGACCCAATCTGCATCTAAGACCAGTAGTTTCAGATATTTGAAGGGTTTGCTTTGAGACGTATGTGAAGATGGGGGTCTCTAGAAATCTTGTTCTTGGATATGAGGGATGAGTACAACCGTCAAAACTGTAGAGTTCCTCAATCAAAAGGAAATCTATTTTTGTTTACTTTCATCTAGCTTTGGCCTTAATTACCCCAATGCTATTTTTCAGTTACTGTTTAATAAGAAATTTTACTTTTCTCTTTCCTGGAAACACTGAAATGTAGTGTTTTTAAAATTCAGTATTCTCCTGGCATGCGACAGCTGCTCAGTGACATTATCATGACGGCAGTCAGGGGTTCCTAGGGTTCTGAGTCACAGTTCTGCTATAGGATGCCAAAATCTTAACTAGAATTCCTGGCATGGCTAATCCAAAGCTGAGGTTCCTGAGACTTCGAGACTGCCAGCTCTGTGACACAATTTCTGGCACAACTTTAGGTCCAGTAGCTGCTAATCCTAGGGTCCATTAGACATACCTGACATGCTCCACCATGACCCACACATTTTGAGTGCTGCATGGCATGAATGCTCTGTCTGGAATATCTGTTCTACATCTACAGACTCTCTGAATTTCACCAGACTCTTTTGTATTTGGTGAGAATTTTTTACACGCCGGGAAGTCTTTTGGCAGGAGGATTCTGTCATCTTTCTGTACTTCAGAAGACCGGAAGATTTTAGAAAGTACTCTACTAAATAAAATGTGTCTTTCAGGATGCCAGAAACCTTTTGAATGACCTAGTAAAAGCATAAAACAGTATTTATGGAATTGTACAAGATTTTTTTTCACAGAAATATCCTAACAAATTGGAAATCGCAAATGGATTTTCAGAAACAAAAAAAGGAATTAAGTGTTCCTGAAAATCAATTTCAGTTTCATGTCCAACTGTCTTTTGCATTTGAAAATTTCCCCTAGAATAGAATGTTACTCGATTATTATGTGTTATTAAATTGTCAAATCCTAGGAAGCAAACTCATATACCTGGAGGAACTCAGAAATCTGAATAATAAATATTTAGTAGGAATAAATGGGCAAATTTAGGAAAAAAAGTGTTAAAGACTTTCAATTTTTGATTTTTTTTAGTCTTTGGTACTACATATTTAATGTGGTTCTGATATGTTACAAAGCAGTTACAGTTTCATGGTGTAAAACCAAGTTTACTGAGAGTCCTCAATGCATGTGTTAAAGATAGTGAATGTTTCAGCATAATGAAGATGTATTTCGAAACAACAGTTGCAGTCGTAGTATTTAGAAGGTAGGAAAGTGGCTTTCATAATCAAGAATTGATGAAACATGGTCATTTAGGCACTGAGACATTTGGACTTAATTCTTTAGTTCATTTACTTACAGAGCCAATCAGATCTGGCATCTGTCCTTGAAATTTTTTTGTCCGTGCAGAATACTGGTCAGAATGTGTGTGCATGTCTGCATGTATTTGTGGGCCAGGAAAGGCCAACAAAGTATTTGAAGATACATTTGCAGTTTATTTTTTGCTACTGTTATGTACATGGCCAAAATAATATTGTACTACTGGGAACCTTAAACACAAAAATAGTTAGTTTTAATTAACATTTTTTGTTTATTTTCCCATGCACACTTGTTGGAGTCAGGAGGGATGTGTTTTATAATCCACTACCGAACATTAGTAGAAAAGTGTCTAGGACTGCTGGTTCCTAGATGTTTAGATATTTGGAAACTATGTATTTTCTATTTAAATAAGAAAAGTGTGAACTTGTGCATTTCTGTAAATTAGTTGACCTTATTACTGTTTTTTTTTTTAATTTTTAAAAAAACAAGTTCTCTATTAATGAGTTCTTTCATGGAGTGTTAAAGTGGGGTGTCTGGCTTCACAAAGCTAATGATATCAAAAGCCAAGCAATAAAGGTACAATACAGCAAATGAATTTGTTTCATTCAGTTTATTAAACTCTAATCTGAAATTCTGTTGGATTGTTGCACCATATAGATACATGGGACAGGAAGTGTCTTCAAATATGTCTGGATAGCACATGATGCCATGTTTTAGAAAGAACTTGATATCAAATATGAAGAACTTCAAGACCGAACTCCTCTATTTATACAGTTTAAGATATTAGAAACTGCTTTAGATTAGTCTTGGTGGACAAATGGGTTGATGTACTCACCAGCATGACGTTGTGAAAGGAAATTTTGCCTAACAGTACAAGGTATGTTGTGGATGCCACTGTAGGCTCTAGGGATGACCGGACCCAGATTATGGAAGAGAAAGGTTTCATGACAGGAAACCACCTCAGGTTCAGGAAATTTCGGTGCTGAGAAGATGGAGCTACTAGGGGGAAAGCTGCAGACAGACTTGTCTTGTTCTTTCTTTTCAATATTCAGTTACTGCTTTACCCTGTTAGAAAAGGGAGGTGGACTAGGTGGACCTTTGTTCTGACTCAGAGTCGCCACTTTTATGTTCCTAGGCATACTACTGGAACACAAGTTGTTCATTATGATGTTACACAATATATTATACCATTTTTTTCTTAGTTTGACTTGTAAGGGATATTTGATGTAGACACTTCTTCTGGAATGGAGAATCTTCTTACAAGATTCTGTATCTTCAGTCTAGGTGAAAATGCACAAAAATGTGCTTATTGGTTGGTACTCAGTCCACATATCAAATATTTTTATATATATATATTGACAGAGGAAGGTCTGACTGGGTCTGTATATTTTTGGTAGTACTGTGGTAGTCAGTGACATAGACCTAGTTATTGGCAATTGCAGTGACAAAGCAGACACGTAAAGTCAGGATATGAAATAGAAATTGTGAGGAAAGTAGATGTTTATGTTTTTGAGGAAAACATGAGCCTCTGCTTTCACTGTCCTGTCACATCTTCATTTTCCTCCAAACTGGTCAGCAGATAAGGCCACATTGAGCTAGAAAGACATGCCTCCTAAACCTAGTGACTATTAAAAGACATTATTTTACTTAAGTACATTACAGAAAAAGTGATCTGAGCCCAAGATTTTCTAATCTGTATGTTACATGTAGGTTTGATGCAGTGAAACACAAGTTGTGGCAATTATTGTTGTAAAACTCACTAATGAAAATATATCAGTACTTCTTGTTTTCATTTTTATAGTCTATTGGCATAGTTTTTATAATCACTCCTTTTCACACAGATGTTAGTGCATTCAATATATATCATAATTAATAATATGATTTTGTGTATGAGTCTTTAAATTTGCCTCATCAATGTCAAATAAAATTGACGCCTATTGAGCCTTTAATGTTCTGTCTGTAAAACCTGCAATTCATTGCTTTAGCAAATATATCAGTTTTACTGTGTTTCTGAAATTTTAGCAATTTGAACTTCATTTAGAGTCAGCTGTGAATAGTTATCCTGAAATGACAAATTAAAAACATCTAATTTGTGTATAGACCTGCTTCAGTTTGAACTGTAGCTTTTCTTTTTGGTTTAGAAAATATTTGCATAACATTTAAAACAGCTGAATTATTGATAAGAAGGGCAAAATTTGGCACTATTGACATGGCATCTCTTTCAGTTGTTATTAATAAATCGACCTAGTTAATGTGTGCAAAATTAATTGTAAAACTGATATTTAACTAGCTGTTATTTTTTGTTGCTTTGAAAACTGGCATCATTGTCACAAATTGAACTAACATACCTGGTGAGGCTATGGCATTTAGTAGGAATACCTCATTTCTCTATCTGCATCTAAAATTTCTTGAACAAAACAGACAGGTGTGTCCTTGCAACTGTCTCATAAAAGATACACGTAAATTAGTGAACACAGATTTTAACTTTCTTGCTTATATAAGGAAAAATGTTTTCCAGGATTTTGCTGTCCTCTGTCATATTTTACTTTTTGCATTCCTTCTCCAATCAACTTTCAGCCTGTTCTTGTAGCACCATAATGAAGCATTCAGAGATGCATTTTTTGAAATAATGTTGATGACTTTATGGTTGATCTGGATGACAGGTATGTGTGTGTTAGTGATAGTTGAATATATTGCCTACGTAATGTTTGAATTCTCCACAAAGTCAACTTCTTTTTGTTACTGTTGCAATTCTTACCTTTACTTTTGGGGAAACATGAAAGGAGATTTATCCAACACCTTAAATTCTCTCAATGGATATTAAATTCAAAGTGCGTATGTTAAAACAATCAATTCTGTTTTTTTTCAGTTGTTTCGGCTTTGAGTTATATGCATTTTAAAACATGGTGGAACTTAGCAAAATTTATCACAGTCAGTGGTCACACCTGCTTACAACTTTAGTGTTATTTTTTTTGCTCAGACCTCTTTGTTGCATAATGTCTGTGTTTGAGTACGAGGGAAGAAACAGAAGCTGTATATCTGACCTGTAACTACAGTACATTCTGCTGTATTATCTTAGTGTCTGTAGAAATTGGCATGGAATGAGAAACATGGAGTGGACATGCGCCTTGCAGCTTCATTTAGCCACATGCTTAGACTGCAGTTTTAGCCTAGTTGAAGGTAGTGGGACTAGTGCTAAGATTAACAGTGATCACATACATACTAAAATTTGTTTTTTAAAAAAAAGCATTTAGGCACATGTTTACACACATCACTGGGTTAATCCCCAAAGCTTTGGTTTATGAAAGAAAATACTATTTTTCCTATGTTCCTTAATAAGTAATACAATTAGAAAGTCGTGGATTATAGATGATATTTTAGTGTTATGTTTACTTACAGTTTTTAGTTAGGCCCAAGAAGGTGTAAATATATATTAGTTTATTTGTACCCATGTTCTTGGTGTGACATCTTTAAGACTGATCCCTTTCTTCTCTCTCATCCCCTTCCCCATTAACCCAGACACAGTTCCCTATGGTAAGGAACCATTAATTAATTCCTTCATTAACTGCTAAGGTTAACAGAGATGTCTTGAGTGAACTTAAGTTCTTTTCCCTCAGACATCTCCCGTTTCCTTGGGTATTTAAGTAAGTTATTAAAGACTTGTGTATACTAGGATATGGATTGAAATAGCCTCCCTCTATACCATTTTATAAGAACCCTTTTTATAGAATTACTCTAGACTGTATGTCTCAAAAATTATTCTGAAGACTAAAAATATAAAATACGTTGCTAACGTAATGATGATGCAGTGTTAATATGCAACAATTTAATATTACAATAATAAATGCTACCCTTTAATTCATTTACTGATTAATTATCTGCACTGGCCATTACTTAGTGTCTTAAACACAGCCCAATAACATTTCAACATGCTATTACTTACATGCCCCCAAAAATGATATAACTATATCTGGCAACTTTTAATTATTCTCTGACAGATTACTTTGAATGCTTCTTTATAGTTTAAGTGTGTTCTAACTGTGAAAGTTATATTTAGTACTTTAGTATCTTCTGTGTCATTTTGAATGTTAATAAATTTGGAAACCGTGCCAATTGCATCGCAGGAATTGCTGAATTAACAGTTCAGTTGAGGAATCCAAGTATACTGTGTTCTGTGACTATCAATGTTAGTGATAGGAAGCCTGGAAAGAGGAAACTTCAGTTAGTAAATGAGAGGAATTATGACATGACAGTGGTAAAAGTAAGTAAGACTTTTAAAAAGTAACTGTCCTTTAAAAAGGAAGTGTGTATTTCCAAAGTTTGGTTTCATTCAAATAATAAACAGTTACCTGCCAAAGATGGCACCAGACGTCTTTTACTTCCTAGATTCTTTTGCCTCAGGCCAATGGCATCTGAGGGCTGCAGTGGCAAGGATGACAAATCTTTTGTTTGAGAGTTTCTTATGGAACCGTGCACAATTGTTTGTTTCAGTTTGTTGCTAGGAAAGCTGGAAGTATATGAATTTTTTTGTTATTATATTAATATATATTTTTTACAAAGCATTTGTCTTATGCTTTTTTATTTACATGCTTTGAAGTTTTTATTTTCCTTTGCAAATCACATTGCGTATCTTTGCTTTTGTCATTGTACAATTCCATCTGATTGATTTTAGAATTTTTTTTCCAAATGATCTTGAAACACTGTACTCTTAATCTGTTCTTTGAAGGCCTTGATCTGAGTCGCATAGCATCTGCAAATGTAAAAATGTTATGTCTGTGTTTTGTCTCTCATCCTTTGAGTATTGGAAGTCTTATTAGCCGAAACAGTACAGTCCCTTGCAGGGACAGACTTAACCAAACGGACTTACAGCTTGGCCGGAATTACTTTTCCTTGAATGTTTAGCATACCTACATACCATTCCTCAGTGACTTAATCCTGATCTGATTTCCTTAGGTGTTGATGAGATCATAGGGCATTTTAGAAACAGAAATGTGAAAAAACTCCAAGAGATCATCTAGTCCCAATGTGGAGGCAAGAATCGGACTAATTCTCATAGAAATCTGTTACACTGTTGTATTGCTAAAACTTTCTCCTGAGGGACTTTACATACTCTCTTGACAACCTGTTCCATTGCTAAACTGTTCTTTCCTAGCTGTGGTTGCTGATCCTAATTAATTCCTAAGCTATTATTTTCTGAGTGTCTAAGAACAGTTGCATGAGCAGCATAAGAACTCACTAACGCTGGTGATTCCTGCTATTTCCCCTTCCTCATTAGTAGCCATATCATTAAAAAAGTGAGGAAATAGAAATTGTTTTGATTTTTTTAGTTTATTTGTTATTGTTCTGTTTTACTTCCCACAAAACTCCTACTGAATATCATCTCATCTTTTAGATATCTTTAAGTTGTTTGATACTGTCTGTTGTCTTCTTGAGTGCTGGAATTTGGTTGTCTGTCCTGTGAGTCTATGGGCTGCTCTCTCTGACTTTTAAAGTGAAGTATTATGTTTGCCTTTTACAAATCCTTAGGGATATCATCAGTCTTCCTTGAACTATCAAAGCAATTGCTTTAGCTGGCTCTTAAAATACTTTAGAAGAATTAATCAGGCCTGCTGACTGGAATGTATTTAACTTTTCTAAGTATATTTAGCTTGTTATTTCCTCTTTCTGACCTGTGTCCCTACAGAGAGTAGTTCCCATCTCAACCATGTGGAACCAAGAGCATCCCGAGTTAAGGGGAGGTCAGGTACAGAGTCAAAACAGCAAAATGCTTCCCCTGGTGCCCATAGCTCGTGGAGGGCTGGTTTGACTGAGGTTCTTCACCCAAACTGAAGTTGAGATTTGACATCTTTTCATACAGGTTTGTGGGATGGGGCAAATTGTTTCAGAGTCGTGTAGGTGTCCGTTACAATTGGAGTTTAGCAGTTTGTTTTGATTAGCTATGGAATGGTTTAAGTCTCTGTCAAATCCAGCATGTACCTTTCACTGAAGAATAATAAGAACAAATAATAGGACAAATTTTAATCCCAACAGATTTTTGTTAATTGTAGTTTCTAACTATTCCTATACAATTATAACACTGTAGTAACCATACTATTAAGCTCAAGATAAAGAATTATTCATGAGGGCTCCTATTCAGTTTTTGTCCTGAACTCTAGTGCATATTCAGTCCCAGAGCATTTCATACTCCTCAGGACTTGCAAAGCCTGAAGCAATTTAAACAGTTGCAAATTTAGAAAAATAAATGTAAATATAATTCTTGAGTGTACAGTTGGTTTTCTTTCTGGATGATCCTTTTGTTAGTATATAATCTAGAAGCTTCAGTTTATATTTTTGATAACATAAATTCTGTAGTTGTTCAGCTTCATAACCCAGAAAGACATCCTAAAACTGAGACTGGGAAGGGTGGTGCAGACTCTGTATTTCTGTCTGTTCAAGTGTCATCTACTATGATCCACATCATTGTGCTGCATGGTTCATCTGCATCATGAATATCCTCTGCAGTTCTCTTGTCTCAGGATATATTTAGAACTGGAAAAGGTTCAGAGAAAGGTGGAAAGAATACTTGAAAGCGGGGAATGAATTACTTTCTATCAGCCCATTGTTAACTTCTACCGAAGCAGTTTTCCACTTTGTCTTTGTAATGATGTCGGTTTGTGCTCATGAATTACAGAACAGTGAGCTTATGGGTTATAGTGTGTACAGATCAAATGCCAGCATTTGGTTTAACCTTGCCCAGTCTGTGCTGTCCTAGTGTACACGATGCTCTTACGTACTTTAATAAATCGTTACTTATCTCGAGGCCCCAGTTAAGAAATACCAGCTTGTTCATTTCTTTGGACTGCTTAATATGGAATCAAAATTAATTATAAAAATAAGTTAAAGCCTAACTTCTAGAGTGCTGGTGTTGAGATTAATCCACTGTACTCATCTTCCTAGAATGTAGCTCTCCATACTCTAGAATAAGAAAACCAGTCTGGACTGTGCTGTCATCGACTTGAGTATCTGCTCTTAAAACCTCATTTTCTTTTCACACGCTGACCAGAATCCTGAAAAACTAAGTGTCTGGTATTTAATCAGTGATCTGAACTCATTAGGACTTGGTCTCTCTTCTCCAGAAAGAAAAATCCTGTAGATGTTTAGAGGTTGGATTCCGGTTTTTTATTCATTGCTTTGCTCAATGATCTTACCAAATCAATAATTATTAAGAGTAGAGAAGTACTTAAATGTTTTATTTATTAATTTAAAACTAAAGTATTATAGGTTATAGTATGTTATATATTATTTTAACACTTCATAGGTGGCAACAGAATGAAAAGTATAACTCATGGGAAAAAGAGCAAGTGAAATAATTTCATAGGCAAGATTTAGAAATTGAAGCTCTGTATATTTTAATGTAGGAAACACAAAGATCCACTGGTACTGACATGGTTCATGAGGCATTTCATGTAGCAGAAAAACCATATTCGTAGAACTAAGAAAAGATTGAAAATGCCTTGGGCTATGTTTATACTGGAGAAGATGTTGCTGGTAGAAAATCAGTGCATGTTTGATCATGTGTTAAAATTCCACTATGCTTTGTACATTACATCAAAATTACAAAATATTATTTGAATGCAAATGTAAAGCTGAACTCAGGCCTGGCCCTTAGGTGAGCTTTGGGGGTTGCTAAGCAAGCCTTTAACGTAAGGCACACATATGTCCATGAGCAGTATAGACAGGATGAGCTTATGAAGTCTGTCCTTGTCCACTACCACATGTTTCATCTGGCTCGTGCCAACTGCAACCACCTCCCTTGTCCTTTCTAGGTACAGCCTAATATCTGTGTTTACACAGATGCTTCAGTCTGCTGTATGACTCCAAGGAGAACTTCAACGTGTTCTGAATCAGTGTGTAAAGTTCAGATTGCATGAAACAACTATTCTTAAACTTGTACCAGAGTCTTGGCACTGCTCACCATGCTACATGGATATAGTTATGGAAATTATGAGCGAGAGTTGGTTTGTTCTCATTACAATTAAATGTAAATGAACTCATGGTGACCAAGAAACCAAAGAACTTTGTGTCCCCTGGACATCCTGAAGTGCCTACTAGTCCTCTATCTCTGTTTCACCGATGGTTTCTGAGGACCAAACCATGTAACATGGAGTAGAAAGGAAAATCTACTTTAGATTATTAGGTGAGGGAAGCCTACACCACTTGTTCAATGTGACCAGAGAGGATGATCGAACATGACAGCTGTGGAAATGTTTTCCCCCTTTCTTAATGGAAGCAGTATTGCTTTACCGGGCTTGGTGTGATTCTGCCTGGGTACTTATAAAATTGTTGTCAGTGCTGCAGAGCTGCCTGTTGCGTAGGGCTGCGTCATGGGCTGCTGCCTGGCTCTGGTGAGCGCAGCTGAAAAATGGCAGGCAGGCAGCAAGCACTGCACATCAGGTCTCTGAGGATGCAGCTTGCAACGCTGAAGTTCTTGCAGGAGGTTTATCAAGGGTGAACTAAGAGGTGGAAATAATACACAACACAGAAAGTATTATTTCCTGTCACGCAACACAGAAAGTGACAGGGTGCACGACAGAGAGATGAATGTTGAATGCTGGAAAGATCTAGCAAGTTCTAAGGTTGAAATTCATTTTTGAAATGGTGTTTGTACAATGAACCAGTAAATGCTTTATGGTAATTTATGAATAGAAAAAAGATTTAAATTAGATAACATGTGAAGCTTTAAGAATTAGGTCAGATTTACTGATTTTAATGTGGAAAACAAAAATAAACTGTTAAAGACAGTTTTAGAGAAAGTGTGAAAAACTTCAGTAGAGTTTTTATTAACAGTCACATGTATTGTCAGAGCTGTAAAACTGCTTTTGAGGTAAATGTTATAAAGGAGGTGACCTGATTGATAAATTGAGTTTACCTGTTCTTTATTACGTCCCATGTAATTTATCTAGTAATATAATCTCTAGAAAATTGTGTTTTAAAGGAAATGCAATTTGCATATGAAGGCTAAACTTTCCTAACAGATGTTTAGTGGAGGAAAAAAAGATGCTAGTTGTGTGAGAGAATAATCTGTACAATACTAATTAGAGAGTTGATTTTGCCAGACAGGCAAAAAGATGATCAGAAAATGTGTAGAAAGTTAGATGTAAGGGACAGCTGTATTCATATGTTAGGAGCATCTTCACAGATGTGAATTTATGAAACCTAGCTTTATGGCAGCAAACCAAAGATACTCTGACTCATACAAACCGAAATCTGCTCTACTTAGTCATTGCTTTAGCAACTTTTCTTTTGCATGCATGTTTGCAAAAGCCTGGACCATTTTTGATTGCAGTGAGTTACTGCAGCTTTTCCTGACAAAACTTGCTTGTTTTGCCAAGGAAATGCAATAGGTAAATGGTTGTGTTTGCCTAATAAGAGTTAAGTAAATTTTTGAAAAAATCTGTAAATTTAAGAAATATATTTGTATGGTTACTTTACATAATGTATTTCTAAAAATTTCTACTTTACAAGCCACAATTTACTCAGACTTTTTGCCAGAATATTCAGATGATTAAACATCATATAACGGGTGAAAAAAACAATCTTACCCCCAAACTCTGATAAATTCTGTTATGGTTTATGTCTTTCTTTATTCATGTTTTTAAATACTTTAAAACCTGTAATTGCTGTTTGATGGTAAGAGTTCCATTTACAGGAACTCTACTAGACTGTCTAAGCATCCACGTAAATGTGAGGATCTTTTACTCTCAAATTCTTTTTTCTGTTCATTCACATAGTCAATTCAGTAGGAGAGCTATTGCTATTGGGAATCTATGATAATGCTTCTTATAATTTTGGTAAGAAAGGCATTGAGCATGGAATAAATACATCCCAGAAATTTCCATGAAGTGCACTACTGAATCAGCTACTGATATCTACAGAGACTTTCTGACATTTTTATAAATTTTCTTTGATTGCTTTCATATGTCTTGACTTTTTTAATTCTTTGACTATATTTTTCCTGTTTCATCTTGTTTATAATATATATATATATTGTCTGTGTAAAAGTCTATTCAGGGCTTTCAATTCTTATATAGATTATATTCAGGTTTTACCTTTCAGAAGAAGAACCATTATTCAGGTGAATACTTTCACCAACGTCAGTGGTTAAGATACCTGGAAATACAAGTAAGCTAAAGATGTAAAACTTTATCATATTTATGTTTTGCTGTTATAAAATAACTGTTTTATTAGAACCCAAAAGGTGTAGTCTATGTTTTAGTGATGAGGAAACAGAAATAAATTAGATGAAAGGTGTCTTGTTTATTAAGACAGCTGATTAAACTTAGAATGAATTTTTAGTAAATGCTTCTAATCAAATGTATATTTACTTGAGCTCCTGCTGTGACTTAAGATAAGGATATGAGTACAAAATAGGAGGTAAGAACACGATTAGAGCTATCCAAAAACAAAGTTCAAGTTTCAGATAGTTATTGAAATTAATTTAAAATATGTTCTGTTCCAAGTTTGAAGTTTTTCTCTTTGCTTTCTTTAAAAGCAGTTTGGAAACAGCCTGAATCATAGTCTAAGACAATGGTGGACTTCTCTGAAAAATGGAATTTAAAGGTTTTTTTCTCTCCGTTTTCGCTATATCTTTTACATTGCAGCTTGTAGCAAGCTCACAAAGGTACATTTTTATTATGTAAGAGAATTCCTTCATTATCCTTTTATTATGTAAAAGAATTCCTTCATTTTCCTTTCATTATGTAGGAGAATTCCTTCACCAGTATTAGGAAAAAATGAGTGACTTAAACATCTTGACCATCTTGTCTTAACTTGCAAGCTTAAATATATAAATGGGATATCCGCTTCCTCTATCACATGAACAAATTATTATTACTTTTTTAAATCCCTTTTAAATGAAAAGATCTGATTATTCCTCCTCCATCTCTGAGTTTTGCGTTGACTTTTCACATCTGTCCTAGACAGTTCATGAGGATTCTTTGGATGCCAGACTGCTCTCTTTTTGAGGTCAGTCAGACGTTTTGCACATCTACTGTGATGCTTAACACATAAACTTGAAGAAATGTTCAGCCACCCACATGGTCTTGGGAGCAGTCCTGCTTTTAGATAACATGTTCTGAGGTCTCCATCTATTACCTAAAATTTTAGTTTTGCCCCAATTTGTCACTTCTTATGAAGAATGGTATTGGATAACAGTTAAGTAGTAATTTTTCCCCAGTTGAAAGAACTGTGGTCAGTTTTTATTATTTTAGCAATAATATGATGTATCTTGACTAAATTTTTTGAAACTACCAATTGCTATGTTGCCAGTCTGTTAGCCAGCTGCAGCTTTTTGTAGACAGACTCCAACTTCTGAATTTTTGTTTGATTAGTGTAAGAGGAGGAAATAGCACTCTAGAAAAAAAATGGATTTTAGGAGAAAGAAAAAATAAAAAGACTGTCTATTTCGTGACAACAAACAGAAAGTGAGAGTTCTGTAAGTGCTGTAGCTCCCAGTCTTCCTGCTGATAGAGAAAAAAATGAAAGGTTATGATTACATTTCAAGGTCAGGTCTACTACATTAATCACATTTTTTTGAAAGCAAACAGACAGAATTTTTCAAAGCTTCAAGCTTATATCTAGACTACAAAGTTCGTGAAGATTTTTGAACATGAATTTAATGAAATGTATACCAGTTGACTGGCTTATTTTATTCTTTTTTCAGAGCTAAACTAGATGCTTAGTGAACAGAAAACAAAAGCAAACAAAAAAGGATGCAGATATATGAAAATGGCTTTAGTTCTTATTCACTACTTTAATATTCTCAATAGCATATAAACTACTTGGGGTATTATTTCCTATATTCAGTTAGCAAAAATAGCTAAAGATTTTTTCTTGACAGTGGTGAAGAAAATAGGATTAAGATATTAATGTAGCACTTTCACTGTACCTGACATTAATACTTGCCTTCTTGGGGCTCTTTGCCTTTGTAAATGGCAAAAAGAAATTTAGGTGGAGATTCAGAGGGTTCAGTGCCGAATCTTAAACTAAGAGCTTCTGATTTGTTGAATATGAGTTGAGAGTATGTAGATGTATGCAGGCATCAAACACTTTTCATGCATGTTATCAGACTGCAGAAGTGGACGTTCTTTAAGTTTGCTGAAATGCTCTGCAAAAGATGTCTGCATCAAAGGAGTGTATGCTAGTTGCTGCTGCTTTTGCCTATGGGACATGTCCTGTGAATTTAAAAAAGGCCTATGTCTCAAGGAAAGTGAAATTTAAGGACTTGGAAGTTTTCTGAGGATGCCTCATCAATGTGCTTTCTGTAGTCAATCAATGCTTTTTTTCCCCTAAGTTTCAAAAGATTGAAAGGAAAATTTATGTAATCACCAAAGCAACAAAGATTTGCAGAATCTCAAAGAGATTGTGAGAATGGAGGGAAGAACTCTTTATCAAATACATAGAAAAGGAAACAATAAGTAAAGTAGTAGCATTTTGTGTGCATTAAATTTTCTCAATCAACTGAATTTCTTTTATGTGAAGCATTTTCAGAAATGGAACATGAATGGATGAACATGTATTTTCTGTTCTCTCGAGTTTCCTTGAAGTGAGTTTCAGCTTGCCTCAAGGAGAACTTTCTAACTGACATTTTCCAAACTAGCTTCCCTTTTTGATGTCATTCTACTCTTGACAAGTTCCTGTGGTAACCTTCCCAGGGTCTTGAAGTAGAGCAGCAACATGATTGAGGTGTCATTGAGCTGGCTGAAGATTTTCAGGCCTTTCAGCATCAAGAAACAACAATATATAGTGAATGTGCAATGATTTGTGTTACCTTTATTAAGTAGACCATTGCATTGGTAGGGAAGGTGAATAGAAGGAAAAATAAATACCATCCATGCCAACACTTAGAGCCATTTTGAAGTTAAAAAAAAAAGTTCTTATTTTTAACATAAACTTCCATACAATAAGAAGTGAGACTTTTTCAGAACTTTAGCTACTAGAACATGAAATCAAAACCTCTCCAGTTCATTAACATCTGTTAAATATGTTTTGTTGATCAATACTGGTCAGTAAACATACTTTCCATTTGATTGTGTATTTTTAGAACATTTATCATTGCTTAAATAGTTTTTTCTCTCATCAGTGGTACAGATGAAAACTGAAATTGTGTGTTGTACTGATGCCAAAGCTCATTTATCTTCCTAATAAAAAATAACTTTTATTTAAACCAAACAAAATCATTTGCTCGTTACAGTGTGTCCTAGATTGTTCTGTGGAAATGTAATGGCTTTAACTGCAAGGTCAAGATGCTGTTCCAATAGGTAACTACTATGCAGATATCTGCAGGTATATCTTAATGATTTACACAATTTATTTTAGATCCACAGAATTGTATTTCTATGACTTGTAGGTGGACTAATATTAGCGAATAGACCTGTTAAGTTTTGCAGTTCTGAGATGTTTGCATTTATCTGTAATTTAGTTGACCCTACTATGAGTGAGGGGATTGGACTATATGATTTGCAGGGTTACCTTTCAACATCCGTTACTCTATGATTTTGTTTAGTCATAGAGAAGACCATCAACCAAATGAAGTTATTTGAAGGATGCTTTAATAATTTACTGGAAGTCAGGTAACAGCATAGAAAGAATCTGTGCATTTATTTGCAGATGGCTCCTGCAGGATGATTTGCAAACCCCAGGCTTCCTGGAATATCATTTCTGCATGGACTTTATTATTAAACATGATTTTTAGCCACTTTAACACAACCAACCAAGTGAGTATGTCTATATTAGACTCCAAGCTGATGTGGAGATATGAGGTGCCCCCACAGCTATCTGTAAGCCAGAAGCTTGGTAGTTTCCTTACTACATCACAGAATCCTCTATAACAGGAGCTGGTTAGTGAGAGCTGGTGCTGTCTACTAAAATGAAGCCCTGAGATGACAGAAAGGTCTGTGACACAACAAGTGTTGGCTTCCTGCCCTTGCATTGTGCTTGCGCATCATGCCTGAGTTAGTGTCACACCAACATCCTTTTATTTTGGGCTTCTCTATTCTACCTTCACTCAAACTTGTGTTTCATAGTCACCGCATCATATCTAATCTGATTTAACCTGTAAACTTGTGGAACAGGGATTATAGCTCTCTATTCTGAAAAACACTGCTTGTGTAATTAAAACTCCTGCTAAAGTTAGTGGGAGCTGTTTGTGAATTAGGTCTGGGGTATCAGGTTAATCATGGATATTGCTTAAAGCTTTCTTTCAAAATTATTAGTTTGCTTTAGTACCTACATGTTATTTTACATGATTTTTGGTTAATATAGGGTTCTTGGGCAAATAATACTATGCAAGGTTTGCAGGTTCTTTTAAAACTGCTTTCCTAGTGAAAGCTTATAAATAAAAGAATGAAAGTCTTTGTACTTTAAAAGATAATCTTTTGAATATATGATTAGCTAGAAATTGCATATAGCAGTTTTCTCCAAGTTTACAGAAATAAAGTATTTCTTTCATCAAGATGATGGACTATTCAGTTACCTGCTCCTTTTTAATCAGTATTTTGCACATCATTTAGAACATAATTTTTAAATTTCTTCGACGTGGGTTAAGTGTATGCATCTGTTTTGAGAATTTGTGTTTTTAAAAGTAAAAAGGTGAGTTATAGGTCTAGGAGTTACCCAGCACATGGTGCTGACCACGGTTAACTAACTAGTACTTCCAAAGAGTTTGTTTTGTTTAAAAACTATTAATCTAACTCTAATTCCTGCTATTTACTGTTTTGTCTTTCCTTTTGATTTGTTGCATTGAGCAGGTAATAAAAAAAAGGCATGAAGAGTTGGTGAGGAAACAGCATTTATCTCTTTCCAAATTAAATGTTCAGATGCTAGCAATTGTACATGTACACCTGAATCATCTGTCACTTCTA
>JAUBNY010001146.1:6589596-6603631 GCA_032275445.1 Crypturellus soui
CTCTGCAGAGCTGCTCTCCAGCAGGTCGGTCCCCAGCCTGTACTGGTGTCTGGGGTTATTTCTCCCCAGGTGCAGGAATACTTGAATCATGACGTAAGTTATTCTAATTTATGAGTTTTTAGTACAATTATAAATATATTGTATAATACCTTATATTTAGATGAAAAAATATTTAATAATTTTTGCTGCCTTTGCAGAAAAAAATCACAGCCCTATATATATATCACACCACTATTTGTCTTTATTCTTAGCAAAGCTTAAGAGAATTTTTACAGAATAGTTTTGTTATTTGCATAATTAAATGCTTTTCCGTCCTTATGAGAGTTGAACAATGTGTTTCTGAATCTTTCTGAATTCTTAGCTCGACAATAGAATTCTTCCAAAGTAATTGAAATTTTAAAATTAGAAATTTGAAAGTAACTTGAAATTTGTAGTCTCGTATGTATATGTTTGTGTCTGTCAGTTGGTTATATTATCTGAAAGACATTAGATGTCATTAAAAAGTGTTTTGATAAATTGACATTTCAATTTATATTATTTCACAAAAGGAGAAAGGCATTGCTAAAGAAGTCATTATTTCATGTTATGTAAGAAGAATGGAATTATTGGAATATGAAGATGAGAAAACCAGCTTCTGCAAGGAATTTGGAAAAGAACGTCTAACATGGATTTTTGTGTCTGCCTTAAAGTCTGCAGCATATCATGCATATACTTTCTCTATTAATGAACTACATATGGAGAATGGGTATTAAGCTCAAGTTACACCTACACATAGGTTAATAATAAAAACATTGTGTGTCCTACTTTGTAGGGACTATAGTGCTGAAAAGCAATAGTAAAGTTACTGCAAGAAAACACTGCTCTTTTTGGTGATCTCAGGATATAGAGGGTTTTAAAATGAGTTTCTGTGCTTATTTTGATGACTAGCTTAAAATATTCAGCAGTTCAGAACCACTAATAGAAATGCAAAGTTGTTATGTCTTTTAAATATTTCCTTTTGAATCTCAAACATAATGATATGCTAAATCAGCTTAACCAGAGTAGACTCAATATATTGAAGAAATCGTAGAGGCAAAACAATAGAAAAGAGTGTAACTATCTAAAAATTTGACACTATACTCAGAATATTCCAAATGACATCAGGTTTGCTTTGTCACTGAGGTAATGGAATTAACATACAAATCACATTAAATCTAAATGCCTTCATGTATACTTTTCAAAAGTCAAATTGAAATTTTTGATTAAGTAATCATTTGTAAATCAGATAGATAGTACTCTGCTCTGACCTCTGATTAAACACTGGCTCAGAATTTGGTTAGACAAAGTCACTCCAGGGAGCCATTAAGCTTGAAAAAAAGGAAGTAAAATTGAAGGCTGGAGCAGGAAGAGTTTACAAAATGGTATTCTGCTGCTGATGTCTGCCTTCAGAGAGAAATACTTAATGTGTGTGTAAAGACAAAAGGGGGAAAGAGAAAGGGGAAAACGGGTGGATACCACATTGTGACTATTCTGAACACCTGTTTCAGTTTAGATATGAGTAATAGTTTTTACCTTATGCTCACAACAAACCTGCAAGATGGACAAAAGTGGAAATATTCTTCATCTCTTTAAAGACATTTTTGTTTTGGAAAAAGGTGTAATGGAGTTGACAGTGTAGAAGAAGGGGAAGTGATGTGATCCTAAAATCATGCAGTAGACATTATGTTTATTTTTTTTAAAGCTACATGCCTATATCATTTGAGTATGTGTATCATTTGAGAATGTTGTATCTGGAAATGTCATTGACTTGTTAGAAAATACCTTAAAATGGAGGATAATTTGAACAATTCAGATCATTTACTTGAATTAATACAAATTTTCAAGTGCTATTTTTTTGATAATAGATAAAAAATCTTGAGAAGAAAAATATTTGTTCTTCCATGGGGACTTAATCCAGAAAATTCAGTCCCACACCACACTATTACTCCTTTTTTGAATGTTGACAAATTCAGAAAATAGTGACCTGTTTTCTGAATTTGTACTAGAAAGGTTCACTGCCTTCGTATTGCCCAGAAAATCATAGCACTGTTGTGGTTGGAAGGCACCTGTTGAGAGGATGCTGTCTAACCTCCCTAGTCAAAGCAGGGTCTCAGCTAGAACAGGTTGCTGTGTGCTGTGCCCTGTCGCTTTTGAGTATTTCCCTAGGTTGCCAACTCCACTATCTCTTTGTGCAACCTTGTTGTAGTGTTTGACCTCGCTCATTGTAAAAAAACCTTTTTCTTATAGTTGAGGGGAATTCCCTATATTTCAATTGGTGTCCCTTGCATCATGTTGTTTTTCTGGCTGTCCCTGAAAAGAGGTATTTCTGTTGTCTTTTCTCTCTCATCAGATATTACTTACATAGATCAGATCTCCCTGCACCTTCTCCCCTCCAGATTGAACAGTCACAGCTCTTTTAGTCTCTCCTCATATGGCACACGTTCCAGTCCTCATTTTTGTGGCCTTCACTGAACTAGCTCCAATAAATCTATGTCTTTTACTGGAGAGCCCAAAACTGGATCCAGCACTTCAGATGTGGCTGCACCAATCCTGCATAGAGGGGATGAGGCTTGATCTCCCAGGAGTGCCTTTCTTAATGGAGCCTAGGGTACCGCTGGCTTTGTTTGCCATGCAGATCTATTGCTGGCTCATGTTCACCCACTTTTCTGTCAGGACTCCCAGGTGTTTCTTTGTCAAGTTGCTTTCCACGTGATCAGTCCCTATCATGTGCTGGTGCACATCCTCGAGGAGAATAACCCCTCCTCCTGCAGGACTCCACACTTCACTTTGTTGAACTTTAGGAGGTTCCTCTGTGGCCATCTCTCCAGCCTACCAAGGTCCCTGCAAATGGCAGCACAACCCTCTGCTCTGTCAGCTGCTCTTTCTGGTTTTTGTATCATGCACAAACTTACTGAGGGTACATTCAGTCCTGTTGTCCGTTGAAGAGATTTAGTAGTATTGGATTCAGTGTTGATCTCTGGGGGGCACCAGTAGTAACTGACCTCCAGTTGGATGTTGTGCTGCTGATCACAGTCCTTTGAATCTGGCCGTTTGGGCAGTTTTCAGTCTACCTCACTATCTCTCTGTCTATTCTCTATTTCACCAGTTTATGCAGATGTTATGGCAAATGGTGTTGAAAATTTTACTGCAGTCCAGAAAAACAACATGTGGTGCTGTCCTTCATACATTTTATCTTAGAAGGCTATCACGTTCTTCACAGCAATCCGTTTGGAAAAGGCTTCCAGGAGGAAGGCCTGACACAAGTTCTAGCCTGGAAACTCCACTAAATAGATACCATGGCAAGAATGCAATTTACAACACTGTACTGCAATGCTTTGAAGAGCAGTAGAGAAATTGTCCATCCACAACATATTCAGAAGAATGCCAGTTGACTTTTTTTTCTGTGAAATCATGCCAATACTTTGGGATAAACCTTTATTTTCAATACTGTTGTTGGTGCTAAACAACTGGAGTGTTTTGTGTTTGAGAGGTGCTGAGGTTCTCTTTGTGTAAGAAAGGGTACTGTGGACTAAGTTGGAAGATGTAAACCATCCTGGAAAATTGGAGATAGTAAATGTTACTGTCACTACATTAACAGAGAACAGGTGCACATTTTAGATTTTTAAATACAGAGCTCTCTTAATGCCCTCACAGAGAAATCTTATTAATATATTCTAATTTTTTAAATGAAAAGACACCGTAAAAGGAGAAAAACAGTTAAAATATTTGAAAGGGAAGGAATTAAGATGGATTTTGTTTTAACAACTTTTCTTATTCCTCTTGTGTTTTGATGAAGAAGGTTTATATAACACTTTTTCTTCTCAGCTGACGGTTTTAGATGGATTGACAATAATGTTAATTGTTTAAATAATATCAAGATCATTGAAGTGTGCTGAGATTGATGCTAATTTTCATTTAATGAAGCGTTTTTCCTTTAAGGCAGTGTAAAATCATCAGGCATTAAAGAAAGGCAAAAAAAATACTGAAGATGGCAAAAGCCAGTTCTGTTTTCTGGCTCTTATGTGCAAAATCGTTGTTAAAGAAGGAGCCTGTACAGACTTGCCAAACAACTCGGAATATGTGTCTTCATCTAGCTGGGATCAAGTGTCTAGTTAAGATATCCCTTCAAGGAAACCAGCACACACCATTTCCATAGAAAGAAGCAAATTTATCAGCATCAGGCAAGGTGGGGAATAACAAAACCCAACCCCCCAAATTTTCAATTTGTGATTTGTTGCTATGATTGAAGTAGATGATTCTTTTTTTAATGCCCTTTTCTTAGTGTGTCACATGATACGATATGAACTGTTGTTTTAGCTGCTCTAACAATGCCAATTAAACAAAAAATATTTATTTTGAAGTTGCTTTATGAATTGTTACAGTGCAAGATAATACTGACCTAGAGACAGTAAGACAGAGGTTTAGATGATGGAGAAGACTATAACAGTAAAATCATGATGATGTTGTAGAAATGTCTTTAAAAGTAAATAAGCCACTGCCTTAAATATAAAGCTGGAAAATGAGAATAGGTTAGCAAGACAAATTTGGTACTCTGTCAGATATTCATGTGTTGTATGAAATAAACAGGGTTTATTTCTATGAAATAAACAAAAGCTTTTTTTTTATTATTTTAAAACTTTTTTCCTATTGGCTCTTCCTCATCTTGAAACCTTCCTCTTCTCCTAAACATAATTATGTAATGTAACAACATTGATGTAATGAATTGGAAAAGTTTACCTTTTAAAATTTTATTTCTGTGTTGTTCAATATCGACAGATTTTATAAATACTATAAAAATCTATATTTAATGCTAATGAGACAGGTTGCATAAGGCTAAATTTATTGCCTTGGATCATAGTTCTCGTAGATTTTGTATTGTAAATACTTGTAGCTTGGTAGTATTGAAGCACAAAAATATTTTACACAGAAGAATGTGTTTTTCTTTTACAAAGAAAAGAAATCCACATTCTTTTACAAAAGAATGTCGATTCCATCCCTATGAGCAAACTGAAACCAACTACACAAATGTCTCTACACCATTTAGTAGAGGTTAGAACTTAGGCTCCTTCAGACTTTAATCTAACTCTAAAATAGGAAGGTGGGTTTTGAAAGTCTGTTCTGAATCTTGGCTAAATTTATCTTGGGCACTTAAAGAACACACAGTTTTTAATGCAAATCTGATTATAATGCCAGGTAATTTTCTTTAGTTTGCAAAGTGACAATTCTTTTTTACATTTTTTTATCTCCCTCAGTAAATGACCTCTGAGAGCCTTGAAAAATAATAAAAAAAATACACATACTTAGTGCTTTTATTCTCGTTTGACAGACTGATATCTCATTTACCTGTCATCCAAACCACAACATTTTAAGGAAATCACTGTAAATTACTGTGCCTTGTTATGGACCTTACTAAGAAGCTAGTAACACCTTAGAGTAATAATTGCTAAAAAAAAAAAATCCAAGTTGTCCAGTAAAAGAATAGATGTTTTCAGATACAAATTACTGCAGTTTTATAAATAGTTGTTTCATAAAACCTGAGACTTTGACTTTGACACAGGCCAAGAGCTGTGAAGGACCATGGAGCTAGAGTTTCAGTTTGGAAAAATGAGTTATATAGAAAACTGTGAAAATGGATTGAGCATGTATTTAGGGTTGTTCTTCGGCAAGATGGTAAAAGGATCCTGGCTTGAGAAATCACAAGGTGAAATGTTGATTTTTTTAAGTATATTTTTCAGAATTACTTCTTAATTTGGATTAGCTGGACAAAAGTAAAGGAGAGCAAAACGAATTTTGTTAAACTTAAGCCTTGGCAGTTATCAATGTTGTTACCCATTTTGTTACCTCGCCTAATTTAAAAAAAAAAAAAAAGAAAACCATGCATAGCATTTTCACTGCTTAACAAATGTGTTATGCATCTCCTTATAATATGGCTTCACCAACTTTGAAAAGTCTAAAAACTCCTGTGTTCTGCACAGGAGTTATGTGTTCTTTCTTTACACTTTAAGTATGGGTGCCTATAACTGATTTTTCACACTTTTCCCCTCACCCAGGTTTGTTATTAATGTCTTATAATTTCCTTTCCAAATGTTTTTATTTTGCATTTCAAATTTAGCATACTTGATTTCAGCTAAAATGTGACTAGTGTTCATGCTAGAGCAATTCATCCTTTTTTTGAAAATGAAGTCATAAAATTTTTATTAAAAAAATAAATATTTTTTCTTTGAATAACTCTTTTAATTTGATAATAGATTGTAAGAACCTTTCTTTTTTTTCAGAAAACTGAAGAGAATATTCTTTTAGAGACCTGGTGAAAAGTGGTCGCTGTTTATTAAAAATATACTAAAAGCCTTCCTAACATTTTATACTCAGACTTGTGGAAATAACTGGGCAATCTTCTAAAGATTTTGCTGCTCTTCTTATTTTTCCATATATCTTTGGAAGCTGGAAAGGGAGTGCCTCATCTTCTCCTAATTCATCACAGGAAAAAATTCAGTTTTGCTGTTTGACTGCTTCAAGAATTCCTACCACATCATAGTTTACCAAAAACCAAACATGACAACACATTTGTTGCCCTGTTTGTCAGTGCTTAAAAAAGTAGGAAACTGTATGCATAGTGGGAAACTGTAACAGTATTAAATATTTAAGGTGAAAAACTCAAAAGTCAAGCCATAGATAAGTTGCCTTTTTTTAATTCTTCATATGAATATATACATCATTATAAGACTTATTATGAGCTCTCATACACTCTTTCTCATAGAAACATGATTCCTTCAAATGCCTAAGTAAAAATTGTGTAGAGTAATTCAGTGCTCTGTGTATGTAGTCTTACAGTTTAATTAAGGTGTATTATATCATTCCAAAAATAATTTATTTTATAAATGTGTTTGAGATTTTCTTTGAATTTCTTGAAAACTCATAATTTTACAATAGAAGGAGATGTGTTCTGAGTGTTTTACGTGAGATGATAGTGAAATAGGGGCAATGAAAAGCTATTAAAAGTTAGAATTTCAAACAAGTGAGAATGAAATAGCACTTCTAGTCTTATTTTTGCTGCTAGATGCAATTGTTATCATCAAATATCTTGCTGGTACAAGATATTTGATACAAGATATTTTTGGTTAACTATTAAATACTAGATTAACTATTAGGTTAACTATTAAATACTAGAAAAGCTTAACTATTAAATACTAGATTAAATACTAGCACTCCATACAACGCCTGTCTGTTGAGGACACAATGTTGAATGCAAATAGGAGTGCAAGCTTTTGCCCCACCTGAGAAGGTTGTTCCTAACAATCACTTACTGAGTTTGATACCTCAATATTAGAGCAAGAATCATCATTCATTTTTGTCACATCATTTATTTTTGACGCAAGTAAGGGTGTGAGAATCACCAGCAGCATAGAAAGGGTGACATTAAAAAAAAAAAAAAGGTTTGGGGAAGCTTCTAAATAGATAAAATATTAATAATATAAATATTCTCCGTCAGTGATAAATCTACTCTGTAGTTGTCTGAATCTTCTTACATTTCTACTTATACTTCCACCTCTTCAGTTTGTTTGCCTTCCAGGTCAACTTTTTGTTTGGTGGTTTTTCATGGTTTGGAAATCTTTGGAAGGAATGCAAAAGAAAAATGTGGGTGTTTTTTTTTGTTGTTGTTTGTTTTTCTTCCCATTACTGGTACTTACTCTGGTACTTACAACATTGACGACTTTCTTTGTGTCAAAGCCTCTGGAGTAGCTGCAGCCACCTTGTGAGACAGTGAAGAGAAGAAATGGATTTCTGGGTCCACCTATGGCAGTGACTGTGGCTGGGACAGAAGCAGGCTGCAGCCTTCAGTGTTTAAACCAAAATTTAATTTAAAGCCTAAATTAAGCTTGAAATATTCTTCTCTGTCTTCTGGAGGTGTTTAATGGGGTTAAGCTAAGCATGAGTTTGTAAAGTATATAACTTAATATTTTATATTTTTGTTGGAATCTAGTTATTTACTTAAATTGAAATTTAACATAAAAAAGCAGAATTAATATTGAGGTGTAAAAAAAGCCAAAAAGAAAACTTTTTTTCCAGTGGAATGACAAGGAAAGGGTAAGAGCAGGATATCAAATCTGCTTGAAGGTTAAGATTTTCATTCAAGATTCAAAATATTTATTGATGAGTGGCTGGATTCATGGAGAATAAGAAGTTAAAGTGTGGATTTGGGGGCATTATTTGTTATGATGAATGTTCAATTTATTCTAGAAAAAAATCATTTTGTAGAACTGGGTAGATGGCTTCAGGAGTCTGGTGTATCCACCTACTGTTTTAGCTCTTTGATATGATTCTGTTGTAAGTGATAATCCTGTAGCTGAGAGCAAAATAATGAGGCTTTTTTGAGTATATAATTGCCTTTTTTGGTTTTTGTTGTTGTTGTTGTTTTTGTGTGAAAAATACCAATTGTAAGATTCCTTCTTGACAGTACTACCTTACCAGTTCCTCTTCCTCTCCTTTATACTGTGCTCTGTTTTAAAGCTGGTCTCTTTAATAATCCAGATAGAAGAGTCTGGGGTCACTGTTCAATTGTGGAACTCCTTCCACAGCTTCCACAGATTTACACTTTCCTTCAAGCATTTATAAAAGAAGTATCAGTTAAACTAACAAGAAGAGAAAACTTCCAGCTTGAGGCCTGAGCTGAGCCGATAGTTTCCTGAGATGAATCATGACCAGCACTAATTTAATGAGTTTGTTCTCCCCACAGTTTGTGCCAGCACAGTTCTCTGTGAGGCTGTTCTGGGGATTGAATCGGGGTCTATATCAGTGTACCTAAAAGCAACTGCAGAAATCAATCTACGTAATGCAGCGACAGAACTGTAAATAATTGAGCTGGCATACGGCTTGGCCACCTGTCCGCAGATGTATTACTGAATCCCAGGATTACACTTTGAAGATAGTTATGTAGTTTACAAATAAATCATTGTACGGTGCAGTCAAAAGATGCCAGTTGTATTCTGTATATGAGAGATCAATAACGTGGGGGCACTTGCTGTGTCTGGGAGCCTAGCAATGTTGTCGCCTGAATTCTGAGTGATGGAGCTGAATGGGGTTTGGCTTTACGTGGCCTAAAGATCTGGGAGCTTAGCCAGGTTCAATGATGTATACCGACAGCTAGAAGACAAATGGAGTATTGAGAGATTTAAGAAGGAGGAACAACAGTGTATATCTGAAACAGAGGGGCAGAGAGAAAAAAAACGGTCGAACTGGCACTTGAGGCAAACTGTGGCATATTTCTGAATCAATACTGTTCAGAAGGGTAGATGTAGATTCTCTCAGGGTGGTATTGGATTGGGCAAGACAAAAAATCCTGCACATAAACCATAGCCGTGAAACATAAAACCAAAAACCTATGAGGGTTTCCAGTTATTATGTTAGCAAACCAAATGAAATTAAAAAGGTAATTCAAATACTAGTAAGTCAGAAGCTCTGAAGCTGCATTTTTAAGCAGTAAAGAATTTGTGAATTTCTCAAGCCTCTGAATACCATGGGAATAATTCTTTATTAAGACTGAAATAAAAATAAATTCCATGTAAGACGTGCAGCTATGTAATCAAACAGTATCTTTTTTATATTATTTTATTCTGTACAGTGTTTTTAATAATGTCTGTTGTTCATGTAGCCTACCTAAAGTGCTAAAGGATAAATCTCAAAATGCTGATGTGCAGTGAGTTCATGGTGCCAGATTAGAACTAGTCCAATGTAAGCATCTTCCCGCAGTGTATGTAGTGGGGGTCCTCAGGACCCAGTTATTCACTACAGATCCTGTGTAGATGCTTTCTGCTTTTACTGTGCCACACTACTTATGTAGAAATAGCCTTACTTAATATAACTCTTAACATAAGAGATTGTGTTTTAGATTTATGTCTTTTTATTTCTGGCAGTGTGAAAAATAAACTTACTTTTAGAATTCAAATTTGCAGTTTGCAAAAAGGTCCAACATGTGCAATAGGCCCAACAAATACACATCATTATAACATATAGAGTAAGATAATGCAGACAAGTATTAATACCACTGGAAAGGGAAGATGGTTTGGTGGCTTTTAGCTGATTCTTGTGAAATGTAGGCTAAGTTCACTGCTGTCCTGTGTATTCTTCATCACCTCTAGCAAGGCATCAATAGCAGTGTTGCACTGTCCTTTGTAGATAAATGTAAGCTAGCAGATGATAGATCTGATCGTGTGCTAAAAAAGCTCTCCTGACAGGCTAGCTGTGCTAGGTTGGCTTCACGCTCATAGGTCTATTTGGCTTCCAGTTTAGTGCAGAGTACAGGCAGGGTCTACTTTTATTTGTGTGCGTAAGTTTGTGTAGATAAATTCTCTCTGTTCCATGGCTAGATATGAAATGATTTCTGCATAAAAGGGTAGGCAAAGAGAAAATCAGTGTTAGGAGGTCCAAAGGTGTTATGTTTGTCCTGCAAATCTGTGAGAGAAAATGAGAAATATTATTAAAATGTGTGTTAGGCTCAAAAACTGGAATAGAAAGACAGTGTCAGGCTGATCAAACTAGATTATGCTGCTTCCCAGAGTGCTGTCAGAGTCCTACTTTGTTCCCCCACTTTTTCAACCTTCATCTGGAAATTAAAAATATGTGAACTTTGAATCAAAGAGGCGGAGTGGGGAGGGGATATTCTTTCCTCAGGAAAATAAGTTTTCTCAAGAAAAAATACAAACTGATCATTTATAGATGCGCACAAAGTTAGCAGTAAAAAATAAATGCATCACTGCGCACTGATAAATCCCATTGTATACCTAAGACATCAGTGTGTGAAATAAAATAATAGGTTGAATAGATCCTTTCAGACTTTGTCTGGTTTTTATCTTTCAATCAAGTTCCTTTTTATCTAGTGCTTAATTTTTTTTTTTTAAGTTTCATCATTACCCTTGAGATTTGAAACTGTTAAGATAAAAAGTTTTACAGGGTATGTCTTGGCTTTGGTTTCTTGTTGTTCATTTTGGCTAAAAAAATAGTGTTTCTATCGTAAAGACTGTCTGTTAGACAAAGTGTTTTAAAATGATCATTAAATGAAATTAGAGCTTGTGCAAGTATCCAAAGATACCACATATGTTATGTTTGTGTATAAAATGTTTTCTTGCTGATTTCATTAACAGAATAATCCAAATAAATTTTCCATTCTGTGCAATAAAATTTAATCAAAATTATTTATTAGTTGCTTGAAAGCTTCATTTTGTCAACAGGGATGAAAAATAGCTAAGTAATATGAAGAACCTTTATCATCTCAGAGGGACTATGAAAGATGAAGACATTCATCATTTTGCTGAATTTGAAATCTGTCTTTCATAAAAACTTTTATCTGGAGAGTATTTTCTTTTCAGGCATTATTAAACTCTTAGTTCTCATTTTCTTTCCTTTTCTTTCTTCTACTTTTTCATTCAGAAATGCCTGTTAGCAAGAAAGGGTATTGTAATACTTGTGGGACTATGAAAGTGTTGGTTCACTCCTCATCAACAACTTCCACTGAAGAATTCAACCACTTAAAAAGGTTGAATGGCAAAGCTGGTTTGTGTGTAGTATCTTTCTACTTCCCCCTGAAATACAATAAATAAGGCAGTTACAACTTCTCTCTTTGTTAAAAAAAATCAAAAAAATGAACAGTCTGCTGTATTATGTATATTTTTATATCCTAGCTACTTATGTATTTTTAAGCTGACAATCAGTAGTACCTATGCTTGGTGAAATCCCACATTAGTTAAGGTAGGGAGGCACAGGTATAGGTCACCTGGTCCAACCCCAGCTGTTCAAAGCACAGTCACCCAGCGCAGGTTTCTCAGCACCGAGTCTGTTTGGAGTTTGGATATCTCATTGTAAATATGGGTATCACATTGAATATCACATTGTAAATGTAAGGGTCATCAGAGCACCTCGCCCTCATCAGCTGCTCTAGGAAGTTATTATCAGCACACCTCAGAAACCTCCTGGATTGTTTCTGCTCTGCTCTTTTGTCTCTTCAGCAGATTTTCCAGAAAAAAGTAGGGGAGCTTCCTCCCTAATGTTATCCTGTAGGAAGATTCTTTATTTATGTGAGTATGCCTGCAGTAGGCTGCTTTCAGCCCTGTTTCATTGACTATCTCCTGTGTACATCACCCTGCACCTCTTTGCTTGCCAACCAGGTCTGCCTCTTCTTTATTTCATTCTTGGCCATCCTTTTCCCTCAGCGTCCCTAGCATGAAGCTCTCCTCATCAGGTTGACCAACCTATTGGCAAAGGTTCTTTGGTCCCACTTTGTCAGGAATGCCTAAAAGTATCATATAGTATTGCCATTATCTGGGAGAACTATGAACATTTAGATTTTGCAGGGCTGGCTGTGCAGCTAAAATGTGTTATTTTAAAAGGTTTTTAGTTTTAATGATCTAAAATGGAATTATTTGTTAAATTTATGAATGGAGACATTTTGAAAATATTGTTACTGAGAATCTAGATTGCTACTGAGTAATTAGATTTTGGTGAGGGGAGTGTTTGAGGAAAAAGGAAGAAAATATTTATGTGAAATTCATGTGAAACATATTATAAATATTTAAATAATATTTTGATCTCTGAAATGACAGTAGGTGAGTGTTAGTGAGGTTGAGAAGTAGCTGTTGCTATTTTGAATGTGCTTGGCAAGCATGGAAGAGAAAACACTGAAAAAGCAGACTGTTGCTACTTCAAAGAATGAGCCCTTGAGGTAGGTTATGCTGTGCCCATTACGTGTGTGAGGACTGCAGGGGCACTGACGCAGAACTCCAATCCCTGTGCTGAACCTGCAAGCCCTGCGCTGTGCCTTTGTAGATGTGACTGGGAGGAGCACTGGCTTAGTTGGGTAGGATGGCTTAGTTGGGCCCTTATCCTGGCTTAACATGTGCTATAAAGTAGCATTTTCCTGCAGTAGTCAGGAAAACCATGGGGATTTTTGAAAAAAATAAAAAAGTGTGATTTTAGGTATTTCAGTCAGCTGTGTTTGTGCCTCATCCAAGGCAGATTTATTGCTGCAATAAAGAATGTTAAGGACAAGTTTGTTTTTAAATAGCTTGAAAATTGTATCTTAATATTTAACCTTAATGATTTGTTCCATTTATGCAGCATTAAGTGAGAATAGCATGCTTTAAGGTAATAGTATGAAACATTTTGATTCATCACTTTCCTATACAATTTCTGTAGAAGATAATAGAAAGTGAGCAACCCGGGACAACCGCCTAACTAGGTCATTAGGTTGTATTATCTTAGAATACAACCAGTTTGCATATTGAGTTTAATGGCAAAAAATTTTAATCTCAGAAGCTTGTCTTTCACATCCACATGTCCTAGTCAAAGAGTGAAGATTCACAGTCAACTTTTTGACTGTGTTTGTGATGCATTGTCGCTTGGACAGTTGTGAGTGCACGGCATGGGGTACCTTGGTCAGCAGAGGAATCCTATTGTGGCAGCTTTGCAGCTCAGGAAAAAAAAAGAAAAAAAAAAGAAAAAAATATTGTTAGTATTTCTAGTGACATGGAGTTGAATGTTTCTTTTGTCTTCAAAAAGATGCTGGTGTATTTTTCTAGAATGCATCACAAAGTGACTCATGGTGCCGGAAGTGCAGTGTTTTATCGTAACCCAAAGAAAAATTGTATCTGGAAAAATGCATCTATAATACCTCCATAATAACACTGGCTCTTTTATTTGCTCGCTTACATTTGACCACAGTTAACTGATGCATTTATTTCAATTACATGGTGAGTCATCAGTCCTTTCACGGGATGAGACTATTATGATGGTAGTAAACGATGTCTTGAAATGTGCCTTTGAATATTCCAGCAATGTCTATTAGTTTGATCTGGGCTTAAAATATTGTTCCCTCAGGAAAAAAATAGTTTAAATTTGTGGATTTTTGGAGTGTCTATCAGTTTAATCTTATTATAAAATTCATAGCAAAGCATAGAATCACAGAATGCCTAAGGTTGGAAGGGACCTCTAGAGGTCATCTAGTCCAACCCCCCTGCACACGCAGGGC
>JAUBNY010001146.1:6603731-6615866 GCA_032275445.1 Crypturellus soui
CCCTCTCAGCCTCCTCTTCTCCAGGCTGAACAGGCCCAGCTCCCTCAGCCTCTCCTCACAGGGCAGATGTTCCAGGCATGGTAGCTTAATTGTGGAAGATAATAAAATACAGGTCAAACAAGAAGTTCATAGAAATTTGTAAATAATTGACTAGTTTTCTGCTTTCATTCCTCTATACACATAAGCATGGAGGTGTATCAGATACCTCAAGAAATGAAATAAGAAGCAACAACCCAAAAGGCAGGTTAGAAAATTTGGGGAGTGCTGCAGAAAATGTCAAGTAGAAGGCCCATATTATTCTTGTTTATTTTGTCTTTGATTTTGTTTTTATTTTGTTGAAGCCTACCATTATTGCATTACTCCTGTACAGTAGACAGAATGGAATTGTGAGAACATCATTGTAGTAGATTTGAATTATTAAAAGTAATTCAAAGAGCCCTGAATAGAGTAGAAGCTTTTAGAGTAAAAATTACATAAAACTGCAAATGAGTAATAGACAAAGATGGAAAGATTTTTTTAGCTACAGAGGTTACATTTTTTCAATGCTTGTGTTTTCAAAATGTTAGATCAATGGTATGACTTCACAAAGTACAATCTCATGACAAAAAATAGTACATTTTATATAGAAAGAAATGACATAAATCATATAACATTGAATAAATTTAATCTTTATTTTAATGTCAGCAATGCACATGAGATCTTTAAAATGTTTTTTAAAGCAATACAGTTCTGAATGAAAATGTCAGAATTCTTCAGAAATGTCTTTTTTTCAGATTGCTTCCATGATCTGATCTGCTTTTTAAGGAAAATTGAATCTAAGAAGTGTCTATAGCTTTTTTTCCAAGTGTTAATTCAGAGATGATACCCATACTTGAAGAATCTGTTGCCTTCCGTTCAGTCATCTGCAAAATTTCACTTTCCTTCTATTTTCAGTGATCTCTGTTCCCTTTTAAGACTGTCTGTATCTCCTTTTAAGCAGTTTTATTCTACATACAGTATTTACTTAAAATACTTCAGCTACTTCTTTGCTTTTTGTCCCAGTGCTTCTGCTTGAAACGCTCTGCCCATTCATATCACAACTGTTCAATAAAGCAGGAAATCTTACTGCAGTTGAATACTGAGTATTAACTACTCTTGCCAGGTGAAATATTTACCTTCTGCTTATTGAATAACAAAAATGTGGCTTGTCATGAATATCCTTATTTAATTAAAATAGAAGGAACTCTGGCTTTTAATATGGAGGATTTTGAGATCAAAACTAATTCCATAGATGAGTTCTAAGACCAAGCTTAGAATAAAGTCTAGCTAGTGAGAATAAAATCTATTCTTGTTATCAATTGTTAATATCCCTTGCTTGGGAGTAATAACTCATCTCCCCATGTATGCAGCTGAGCACACTCTGATTCACACATTCCAGCTGATTGTTACAACTCCTTCAGACACCTTGGAGTACACAATAGGAATGCTCGGAGTGGATAATAAGCTTAACTGACATAACAAGGGAAAGGAAATAAAGCAAACCATCACCTTTTCAGGCAACGTGCAAATTATCTCTGGTTTATTTCTAAAGATCCTTCCAAGTCTGTGTGTTTCTCACACATTTTATTCCATTGAAAAGTACACTTAAATTCACAAGTGATTACTGTATGTATTATTAGTAAATATAACTTAGAATCTAGAATGTAAAGCAGATGGTTTGGAGAGAAATTTAACAGTGCTACAAAATCCCCAAACCATTTTGCATCTTATTCAATAAATTCAGACGTTTTTGAAAGCAGAATAGAAATCATGTGTCTGTATGTATACGTATATGTGTATACGGTATAAAAGGAGCAAAATAAAAATTTGATCTGACAAATTAGGGCCACAGTTTGGTTCCCTGTGGATGAAAATTGGTAGTAGGCAGAGGGCAGAATTTAGCTGGCAGCGTCCTGGTGGAAAAATTCAAATACAGTTTGTGCACAGAAAATTTCCTAAAAGTCATCCGAAAGACACAGTACTTCATAAGCCCCACTGACCTTCATTAGCATCCTCAGCAGATAGATCCATACCTGCTTGGGTGCAGAGATGGACTGGTGTTTTAGAATGACTGTCATAACTGAAATACTGCCTGAACGTATTCTGTGAAAAGTCATATCACTCTTTCTTTTAAACAAAAAGCTATTAATAAAGTGTTCAACCTTTTTTAAATAATGTAAAATCAGAGAGCAATACAAAATTGTATATCTGTATCTACTCATCACCTGTACTGTGATTTAGTGCTAAGCAGTAGTATAGCACAATCTCAGGGCTATATTGGAAGAGTAAAAGAAAATTTTACAAGAAAGGGATATTATTATGGTTCATTGCAATTGTCTTTGTGTAGTTTATGACCTGCTGCTTTTTCAAAAGAAAAGTTTGATTTGACAGGTTGAGCCTTCAGTTGCACTGTGCAAAATTCAGGGAATTGAGTAAGAAAAAAAGAGTACTTCAGTTGCTTAACATGGTTAATATTGCTAATGCTTGTAGAACAACCTTCCAACACTATGATGATTGATTCTAGAGAAAAAAAAAAGTTTGCTGATTTTTAAAATAAATATTATAAATAAAATATTTTAATTTACTTTTAGTGATGGTTTCTAATTTCTAATCACATGGCCAAGGTGTAAGGTGAACTACTGAGAGTTTGCAACATTTCCATGAACAAAAACAACACAGAATGGAAACATCCTGAAGTGAAAGTTTAATTTGCATTAGTCTCGACCAGTTAATAAAAGAGAATGTTCTTGAACATCCTTAACAATTAATGTTCTGATACTATAATCACCTGTGATGAAAATTAGCATTAAGAGGTTATTCGAGTTAACAATAATTTTGATTTTTAGTCATTTATACTAGCCTAAAAATCATGCTATCTTCAGTCCAGTCTCACCATACTTGCTATATTTGTAGAGCCTTGAGCTTTGATCAGTCTTCTCATATTCACTTTGAGCTTTCAACAGCAGTTCTGATGAAAACAGATACATAAATCCTTTAGATAATAATTAATGTATAAATAAAAGTGTCAGTTGCATGGCCAGCATATGATGGAAACTACTTCAAAGCAAAAAATAATTGAAAGGTAACAGCTTTGTTTGTCAAAATTGTTCTTTTGTTGTAAGATGATGAGTTTTGACAAATGTTCATTAAAAGACTTATTCCTTATAAGATATTAAAGGACCTCCTTAGATACCATTTCTAGAACTTGTCTCCAAAGGAGACTTTTATATCCTTAAAAAAAGATTTATTTTTAATGAAGCAGCTTTGTAAATAGGTTTCACATATGCATTAATATTACCTAATCTGTCTAGTATGAATACAAAGTTCAGGAGGTGTTACCAATAATCATGCAATAATGAATATTTCTGTAACTGCATTTTGCAGTATGAGACCTCTAAGATTCAATTTATAACTTCTACTAGGATTATTGAGCAAGAAATAAGCTTTGATAAGACTGTAGATGACAACCATCAACTAAAATGCAAATCTGCACAGAGTGAGGTTGAGTGTCAAAAGAGATGATAAGATACTGTAGATGAACTTTTCCCTCTTTTTTCCCTCTTCTGCTTTGTCCCTTTTCTGTTTTGTCTGACACCTAAAATAATGCCTCAAATATCTGTAAAACTGTTTCTGTTTATCAGTTCAACCTAACCATGTTCTTAGAAGATGATGTAGTGCAACAAGAAGTAAAAAGATAAAATGGAAAAAAAGATACTCTATAAAATATGTCTCTAAATATGCTCCTTCAGAACAAAGGGCTTACCATTTGCTAACCCGCCTGCGTCTGTTTCCTATGTAGCTAAACTTTTGATTATCTCTTCATTGTAACTGTTCTGTATGTGAACTCTTCAGAAGTATGTTTGAAATACTCGCTAGCATTTAAGTATATCAGTTATATACAACTATGAAGAAGATCTCTCGGAATTAAGATAAGACCACATTCAGTGCAGCATGTATATGAGGTCTTGAAATAATGTCCTTGTAGGTGGATTGCAAGTTTGTTTCAGTTCATTCATCCACTTCAAGTTGCTCCTAGTCTATTCTTATTCTTTCTTAATCTCAAGGAAAAAAAAGTGCAAAGCTACGTAACTGTAGAGATGTAGGCATTTTTCCTTTTTTTCTCTTTAGATTTTATGAAATATAGCCATTGAAAGTGTTTTGGATTGTTTTAAGCCTCTGCTTAAAAACATTCTATAAATACATCTGAAGTGATGGTAAAAGTCTTATCAGGGTCTTTAGTCACTTTACTTACTAAAGTAAAACATGAACATGCTCATCAGTCATTTCTTACCTGACTTCTCTCTAAAAGGATTGACTAAATGAATAGGTGTTAGAGTGAAGAAAAGGAGTCTGGCGACATCCAGCAACATAATGAAAAGTTTGAAGTTGAAGGTCCTTGGTCTAATCTAACTGTCATGTCTTGATGTTCTTATCTAGGTACTCTCAGGTGCATCTGATATATCTGAATTATTCTGCCACAAACCTTTGTGAAACCAAGTCATTGAATGATACTGAGTTAATCATGAATTTCATAATTGAATCAGTCACTATCTTTAAATAACTTTCTAAGAACCGTAGAGTTCAATCCTAGAAATATAAAGCAAGAGGTGCATACAAAAGTTATGACTGTTTTATTCATTAAGCTGATAGCTGAGTACTTGTTCAGTATCCATCCATGCAGTGCATACATGACAGTATCGTGCTATTTTGATCCACTGTTAAAGTCTGAAGCTGACTTCATTCATATGCCTGGATTTGGATTTGAGTGAATTCATTTGTGAGTGATAGTGAATGAAAAATAGAATCCCTGTTTCTGTATAGAACATACTTTCTGAGGCCAACTTGCAGTTCCATATGACATGCTCTATATCCAGAGGTTTTCTTTTTGATCCCTACATGACATAGTAAAATGGTTGCTTAATGTTGGGGGCGTCTGCTTGACTTCACTGAACAGCCGATACAAAGTGTTGGATCACATGTGTAATGTGAGAGGACCATCTACTTGCAGTAACAGAGCTTTTCCTTACAATGTGGTATCTTCCCTAGAAGATACCTAGTAGAAGATCACTGTTTACTGGGGTGTATTTGATACTCTTCTTAAGTAGACATACACCCTCTCCCTGTCTTCTGTTCACTGTAGCTGACGCCTAGAATGTGCCTGGCGTTTGGGCAACATTAAATTTGGCTGAAAAATATCAATCCCCAGTTAACTCTTTAAGTCATTGCTTTTCCTAATTTTATTAAGAAGTCCACAGATGTTTCAGGTGTGCTTTAATCCTGAACATATATATTCAATTTTTGTTTGTAAATTGCTTTGTGTCTGATTTTAATGATATTCTTACCTCATTGTATGCCAAAAGAGAACATAACAGAATGTAAACAGCAGAAATGGTTTATAACAAAAGGACATCTCCTTTCCTAATTGTGTATCATGTAGGCTAAAAAAATGGTTTTATAGCCTAGATCACAGTTTCCAAGGCTCACGTATTTCAAATCAGTTAATGACTGCTGCTCTACTTTCTTTTGTGTCACAAACATAATTTGACAGTAAAGACACACACAATATTTCTAATCAAAAGAAATGTGACTGCAAAGGAAAATGAAAAGTAGATACAGTAAATGTCAAACTATGACTAAAGTGAACAAGTATAGAATATTCAGACCTGATTTCTTTCAAAGTGTCTAAACTGTGAGAATTCAAAAACTAATATTTTGAGGGCAAATTGCTTTCCCTATCCTCAAGACAATTAAAGTGTTAGAGTTTTGGTTAAAGTGTAATATGAATGCATAAGAAGAGTTCCTGGTTTTAAAAATAGCCAAAAATTAAATAAGAATAGGATAGTTGGTCTTTATCTTCTTGTTTAGAACAACTCTAGCGGGGTGCTTGGACTGGGGACTGGTGTAATCACAACATAAAATTGAAAGTAATTATCACAAAATGAGTTCTGCTTTAGTTAAAAATATAAACTGGAAAATTTTAGTCAAAATATAAACTGGAAAATGTCATACAGGAATGGGCTTTATGTTTGGCCGTCCTGGTGAAAACAGGGCAATGCAGAGTGAGAGTGAGAAAAATCTATGTCTTTTTTCAATGGATGGAATTGAAGAGGATTTCTGGAAATTACGTTACTTTAATATAGGGCTTATTTAGGAGATCCATCAAAGAGGCCAGGATGTGTGTGTGCATGAATAACTAGGTATTCTGATAGAATAGGATACTCTGCAGAAGTTTGACTGGTTGTTTTGAACTCTAGCAAGATGGCTTTAAAAAAAACCTTTTGGGAAAAACTGCCTAGAACTACTCTCACTGCCTCATTGCGATTGCATTTTCTGTGGACGTTACCCTTTCTTTTTCCATGTATTTTGCTTGTCAGCTCAGTAATTAGGTAATTAATTTGTCTTCCTTTCACTTCACTTCTTCTGTAAGTAAAAACTAGTGAATTACATGAGCTTGAAGAACAGAAACAGAATATTCATGAATGTCATGATTAGGTAAAATAAAATATTTGTTTTCAAATAAGTTGTGTAACAGAGAGTGAACAGACTATTGTGAAACCTATCCATCTGTCATATAATACTATGTTATTGTAATCCATCAACATCCCATTTTGTTTAAATGTCAAATATAATGGATACTGAAATCTTAACATATTGTAACACAGTTATTAAGAAAAAATCATTAAAGGAGTATAGGTTTAAAAGTTACTTTAAAAATCTCTTGATGATAGCAGTGATATTTCTGTATTTAATGGAGTTTAATATCTCAGAGTAATTTAAAGGAGCAAAAGGGCTAGAAATTCAGCTTTCCTATGTTCCCCAGATGATGAGATATTAGGAGAAAATCAGGTCACCTTCCTCACTCTTTCGTCTGCCATAAGATCAGCATAAAAAAGAATACAGAAATTAATAAGCTACTTGGCTTTTATCTTCTATACATAAGTGCTCTTCAGTGCAGTTTCATTGTGAATGGGGGAGTAATTCTATGCATTGATCATCAGCAGCATCAGCTATTGCTCAGAACAGGTTATATATTCTTAAAATATACACAGATAATATTTTAAATTAGTATTCCATTTTTGTAACATAGTTTACTGTGAATGTTATTTCTCTCAGTGTCAAAGTTTCTTAAAATTGCTCTTTATGGTTTTAGCATTTTAAGGATAATGATACTGCTTTTTTTTTTTGTAAATTTCCGTTCCTTGCTTGCTTCTAATATAGATATACTTCCATGATACAGGAACTTATTTTGTTTGAGATGGTCTGAGAAGTAAGATGAACATAGCTGGTTTGAATTCACACATATGTGGATTTAAAACCATTAGGAACAGATTATCTAAAAAGATTATACCAGTTTGAGAAAACATCTGGTTTTGCATAATTTAGCATTAAATGATATTTTTTGAAGTAAATATAAGTATTTCTGTGACTTCTAGCTGAGCAGATATATCTTGATTCTACTCTGTCCTATGGCTAATAGTTTTATGAGTGTTTTTTGGGAGCGACAAAATGCATTATTAGCTGCCTGTGTCAATGTGCTTTGACCCAGTCTTTGTTTGGCATCTTCAATGAAAATGCGTGCTTGTGGTTTCTTCTCCTTCAATATATTATCCACTGTACTGATTAGGTTACCATAATTTTGTTTTGACTTTTCCACTGAATTTTGATATTTTGCTTTTTTTTTTCCCTCTTTGGGAAGCCCAGATCTTCTGAATATTTTTGCAATATTTTTTTTCCAAAGTCTTTCTGGGGTCATCTAGATAAATTTCCATGTGAACTTGTCTGTTTCTAAAATATACTGGAGGATCCTTTTTGAATTTGAGGACCTTCATACCACAGATAGTCAATAAAGCTCAGGAAACATGTTGGCTTTAAAGAGCATGTTTTAAAAATAGTTTTCCTAATAAACATTCTTTCTGTGCCTGATAACACTATTCAGAAGCTTGGCATGTAATAAATACTGTCTATAGTATTAGCTGCTTTTAAGAATGCACACTTTGTTCTTAATGAAATACTCTCACAGAAATACCTATCATAATATAAATAGTTTTTCACCAAGACTTCCTTCATCAATTTTTTTTTTGCTTCTAAGTACCCATAGTGAGGCTTCCTTTTCCTCTGTCATTTTAGCTGGTGTTTCTCACCCACAGTGGAAATTCTGATTTTACTGAAAGAAAAGATGCAGTTTCCAAAATGATCATTTAGTGGTTTCAGACTTTCACCATCTGGTTGAGTTTTATAACTTTTTGGGGGTAACCTGCCTCTGGTTTGTTTGTCCTACAGCAGAGTGCAAGTTGTATTTCTAATATAAAGGGCCAAGAAAAATAAATGAAATTTCTTTTTTTATCTATTTGGAATTTGGACATGATACCATTTCATTTAAAGTGCATCAGTCCATAAGTTTTTGTATTATCTGCATCTTATTATAACATTTTCTAAATATACTGATTTGTTTCTGTGCTTGAAAAGACCAAGATAAAAATGAATTATGGCATAGTAATAGTGTAAACTAATATTACAGAGTATTTGAATTCTTTTTTCAAGTGGTTAATTTAAAAATTGCAAACTTTGTCCATACTTACAAAGGTGCTGTGTTTGAAATTGCATTTTCCTGAAGGCTAGCGAAAGAGATTTCCCACTTAATCTTTTTTTGTGTGTGTATAGTGTTTCCTGTAACATTTTCTTGATTTCTGAACTGAATCAGTATGATGTATTCCCCCCATTAAAAACTTTTGTAAACTGTTTCAGTTTGCTCTTAACTCTTCATCCCATTTAGCATTCATGGACATGCAGTGGACTGTATGTATGTCCTATGTATTCAGATGTAGAGTTTTTAATCAAAAAAATGGAAGTGATAGCCTATGGTCATGATAGCCTATGGTAGATTTTTTCATTTGTTGACATACTTTCATAACTGGCATGCGGTGTTCTTCAAACAGTGTACTGGTTTGGGAAGTATCTTGTGCTGTTTTTATGGGTATGAATAAAGAAATATTTTTGGTAAAGTATGAGTTTGGTAACATGCTTTGAGGTTCAGCTTGCCCAGAAAAGACATACTAACAAACAAATCAGGCAAGATTGTAGAGTGATGGTGAAAATTGAATGTTTTTGGTAGGTTGCTGATTTTCTCAGAGTGTGAGGCAGAGAAAAGAGATAGTCACATCACCTTGAAAAATATCAAGACGTGATATTTGATGGACAAACCTCCGTCAAAATGTGTAATGTGTTGGTGCATTGAACCACTAGCTCAACAACAGCAGTCTCAGGAAAGAAAAGACACATTCTACAGAATGTAGAACTTCTGTGGTATCTTCAAGCTTTTCCATTCAATATTGTGCTATTTTTCTGTATTTCATCTGAATTGGTGTTTAGCATTTATACTTTATTTAGGGATCTCTGAGAACTGCAGCTTCAAAACTTGCCACATAATTATGGGTTAATCACAAGAGTTCAAAGTTTGCTTTTAATTCATTCTTCTTCCAAAAAGTATGGAAAGGATGTCTACCACATTCTGTTTCAGCAGATGATTTATATCAAACCTTCATTTTGGCATTTTTTAATGCTGAAACTGTGTTTCCTGCTCAGATATACTCAAGCAACCTTTGTTAAAAGCAGCTCATAGAAAATTCTTTATATGACAGTGGTTAGTAACATCTGATTTTGAATAGTCTATATAGTTTTAGCAAACTTTGGCTGAAAACTGTGCTTTCTTTGCTCCTAGAAGGAATTTTTCTTCTTTTTTTTCATCTTGAAGGGATTTTTCTTTTTATCAATCAGCTTTATTATTCTGTAGCTCAGAAAGGTTGGTATTGTTTCTTTTCTGGCATCCTAGCTGTATCTCTATGAGTTTATTAATTGTTCATAGATTTTCTGCCTGCTCAAGGATTTATACTCATAATTTTGTATAAATTTTCATAGTGGGCAAGGCCACAGGAATGAAAATCAAAGGTTTTTATGATTTGTAATAAACTGCAAGCAGTTCTCAATGCAATGTTTTTGTTGACTGAGCATTTTAAAGGCAAACATATTTAAAATTACTATTCCAAGAACAGAGCTCTGAATCAGTGAAGTGTGCAGAGTCTGTCATATTGATACAAGTTCACTGGCCAAGAGACGATACTGATGTCAGGGACATGCACAGTGGCATCTTTCAATCTGATTAGGATAAACTCGGGTCTCAGTAATAATAGCATAGATCTGTCATTGATTTCCAAGGAAATTCAAAATAGCCTAATATAAGCACATGCCTATGGCATATTTGGTACCACCCTCACTTTGCAACCGATCTGGAACATTATATGCATGCTGTTTTTTATATAGTACAAGTAAATAAGGCAAATGAATTCAGATCTTAATTGGAAATTCACAAGTTGATAATTACAATATAGGCATAAAAGTAGCAATAGATCATGCTTCGTGTCGTACTTTTGCACTACATACAAAGGTGAAATGTCTTTGGACTTGCAGAAGTGCTCTATTTGAGGAAAGATGGAAAACTAGGTGCTCCAACCAGTGGCTCCATACTTCAGAAAAGAGAACATACATATACATATATACACACACACAATTATATATATATATGTGCATCCATTCAATACGATTATCAATTTTAATATTGATTTGTCATTAATTTTACTATTTCAAATAATTACTGCTGCAAAAGCCTGTTCTGAAAACATTGAGACCTGTCTAAAAATCTGTTTTCCTATCACAGAATAGTTATTCTCTAATTTCATGCTCATCAGAAAATACTTAAGGCAGACTGGAGAAGTAATACAAGTAATACAAGCTTTGATGTAGCGATGTCAGGCCATTTCATTTCTACATACTCGATTTAGAAAAAGAGTTATCAGCACTCCTGACCTGAGATGATTTGCGTTAGTTTGGTGCACAACACTGAAATATTTTCTCTGGAGAGCAGTTTGCCTGGATCTGTGCTTGTCAGTGCAGCCTCCTGGGAGTTGTAGTTCCTGTGCTTCGTGCCCGTCTCTCCTCTGTCAAGCAGACCCACTGACTTGCTGAACAAAAGTCCTGTGATTCACGGGTGTTAGGCAGCTCTCCGGTGGCACCATGATGATTCAATTAAAGCAGGGGATTGCAGTGAATCTTGGTGTGTTTAGTCCAGCAATGAGAAGCCCACATGGGAACAGGAGTGAGTCTGAGGCACCTGGAGTGCTTCTCTGCTCTCGTGCTCTAGCCGTTCATATAAAGATATGGGTTTTTCCCACATTGAGCCACAGCAGAATTCTGCCAAATGTTCTCTATCCTGAGCATTTGCAGGCCCTTTAGCTGATGGGAATCTGAGCACAGAATTCTGTAGCAGAATTGCCTGTGAGTCTGAGAGAGAATATATAGTACAATAGAGTTTTAAGAGAGGGATATAGCTGAAAGTACAAGCAGTATAGGTAGTTCATTATAGGTAATCAATTATTATTAATGCTAACAAGATACTTGGTTATTCCATGTTGGAAAGTAGAAAAAAAAAGCCATTACCATGTGAAGAACCTTGCAACTTCCTCCCCCCACTTCCCTTTCTTTTCCTCAAGCTTGGGTGAGAGGTGGTGTTCATACTAGGCAAGAGCTCTCTTACCCTATTGCTCTTGCTATTTCTTGTACAGAATCTTGCTTTCTTTTTCTTTTGATCCATATAAAGTGCACTGTCACTGCTGTCTTAGAGCTAAGTGTTTCAAATAGATTGGACAGAGTTCTTGTATGTCAAAAGCAAGACTTCAAATGCTCTTCACAAGAGAATTGTGAGGTGACAAGTGAGATTTTAAATACGAATATTTTGTTTGAAGTTTGCTTTGAGTTGCAGATGCATCACAAGGTTAATGAGGTTTTTTTGGGATTGGAATTCACTGACTGTAACAAACAATTATTTTAAGCATACAGTTATTTAAATAAGCTTCTGTAGAAGCTTCTGTATTACTTTCATAATGTGATGACTGAAAAACAGCCAGGGAGAGGCTTATGTAACTTCCTTTTCTCTCTGAGCTTTGTTTGCAGAGTGATCAGGAGGCAGCTGCGGTTTGTCGCATTTTTTCCTTCCTTCCTTCCTCCCTCCCTCCCTTCCTTCCTTCCTTCCTTCCTTCCTTCCTTCCTTCCTTCCTTCCTTCCTTC
>JAUBNY010001146.1:6620723-6631459 GCA_032275445.1 Crypturellus soui
AAGCAGCATTTTTTTCTATGGTGTGAATTCCCTGGTGCTGGTGATTTGCAGACTCATTTGGACAGTAGCATTCAAGTCACCGAGTTGAGGAAGTAAAATGGTTTATGAAGAAACCTCACACAGGGACTGAGCTCCCATATGCCTTATGCCCATATGCCAAATGTCTCTGGCAAGAAGGGAGTACAAACAATGCTGCTAGCTTAACCGGGCTCAATACCTTATTCTTTGGTACGGGAAGATTTTTTTCAGGTGATTACTAATATTAATGACGTTAGTGGTACTCATGTGAGTTTTTGTGCCAGATAAAATAACTTCAAATAAAGGTGGCTAATAGCTTAGTGTATTAAAATGTGTGTAACAGAAATGATGGGGCAAATTATATGTTTTAGTAAACAACTACTGAAGAGGGGAAAATGTGTTATTTGCTAGCTTCCAATGGGATTCAGAATGGAAGAATCCCTGAAGTGTGCCCTTGGACTTGGACTATTTGCACTGGATTGTTCTGGCTTTTGCTTGTGCTGCTTGCAAACCTGTCGTGCTGGTCAGCAAACGTCTGTGGTGCGTTTTACTAGTGATGTGACAAACGAGAATAACACTTAAACACCGGAGAATGCTTCTGCACTCTAACTTATTGGGTCTGATGAGCTAATGCTTTCATTACATTCAAAGCTTATTTTATACCAAGATCTTTATGATTCGCTGTTGAGGACAGATATTCCACATTCTCCGTGCCAGCTATTTTTTCTTAATTTGAGTCCAAACAGCTACTACAAGTGCCTTACACTTTTTTTGTAATAATTGCCTACTGACTCACCCTGACATCAGCCGACCGCCTTCTGGGGCCATTGTCACAATATGCTGCACGCCTTGAGGATTTCAGGCAAATGCTTTTCTGTAAGAGTCCCTGGCCTGTACAGAGCTTTGCTGAATCACCTCATCTAGCCAGTGCTCGTGAGGATAAGGACATTTAAGTCTTGGAATGGAGAGAAACTGTGCTACAGCAGATGGGCTTTGAAGCGATGCTTCACCTCCAGCTGAGTCACATGCCATCTTGCTTGCAACTAGGCTCAGAGTAGGTGCAACAATTAGATGAATATGCATGAGCGAGTGTCTTTGTAGAAAACAGGTTAATATACTTATGCACCCTAGTACACTACTGGCTGAAAACAGATTTACTAGATTATATTTTAGATCCTAACCAGTCACACAGCTTCAGGCTCATCTTCCCATGCAGGCTGTGTAATGAGTGTTTCCCAGGAAACAGATGCAGCCTGCCAGTTATGTAGCAATATTCCGTCACGGGAAGTTCTTCTCTGGGATTTCTTTATGCAGTATTTGTTATTTCTGGATCATTTAACTTCTTTACTAGCTACTGGATCTTTTGATCATCTTTATTTTCTTTTAAAAAAAAGCAAACAGAGACTATGGTGAGAGTTAAGTAAGAGTGAGAGTAAGTGAGAGTAAGTCGGACTGTGTGAAAAAGAAGGTTGAGAATAAAACATGAATTCAAATGAAATCTCATTGGAGAGATGCTGCATTCAGCAATGCTAATGGATAAGTGAAATAGACTATGCCATATATTGAAATATTAGAAAGATCAGTGAGTGTCATTTAGAATAACTGTTTACTGTTTTATTGTGCAACCGAATGCAACAGTTAGCTTTTCTTGAGTATTTGGTTTGATTCGTTGGAGCATCTAGCATGGCCTAGGCTATTCCCATGCCTCAGTGTAGTCTTTCTCAAATCACCACAGAGGTTAGTAATAAATATGAAGGACTTAGTGACAGCATGGCTACATAAGAATTTATTGCTAGGTAGGACTAGTCAGCTACTAAGGCCTAGAGTCTTCCACAGACTTCTACTTATATTCTTAATTTGAAGAGATAGGAAGAAATTCACTGATAGGAAGCCAAAGACCAAGCACTGCACTTCCTCATAGCTTCTGCATGAGTTCAGTATAAAATGAGGGCACTTGATATGTTGGCAGTGTAAGCTAAAAACTTTGTTAAATCCTTCTCTATAAGTACCTACTCTATAATATATTGTCTATGACGCTCTTCAAACTTAAAACTGGTCAACAAGCCAAATTACTTTTCAAAAAATGCATTGTTATAAATGTGCATCCTCTGCCAGAGCCTGAGATTTCTCTGAACCAGACTGATTATATGTCAAATGTTTCTTGAAAGAGGGACTGAGTCATAGTTTTTTGCAGTAACTTCAAGCATATTATTACAAGTCTGGGCTTTTAAAGCTGTACTTGAATTTGTCAGTGCCGTTGTTTCCTCTGTGTTTCTTGGGAAATTTGAATGTTTGCCTTTTAATACCAACACTTTTTACCCCCTTCTGTAGATCCAAGTCAGTTTCTATGATTAATGCTAAGGACCAGAGTCATGGGCGCTCGGTTTTCAGAAGGTGAATATTTTAAGCAATAGTTGTTGGCTGACCAGACTGCAGTGATACAGGACTCCCTGTATGCTTGCAATCTGTACTCTGAAGGTGAAGTCATAGCAATGTTGTTCATAGATTATGGCTTTGATTTGAAAGTTCAAAGGCTCCAAAGAAAGAATGTGGGCAGGAGAGGTTGCTCTTTCTGTGTGACTGTGCATTTTGTTTAACAAAAGGGACTTGCATATTTTTGTCTCCATGATTTTAAAATGTTTTGGAGGAGTGGAAAAGCAAGTTTATATAGACATCATGCCAGTCAACAGTAATAATTGTGTGAAGATTGTCGTGCACATTCTTTACTAACACTGTTTAAAGCATTAGAAATAAAAGGAAGGCAATTTGCCTGGGATATGGTTCACCATTAAGCCTGTAAATAGATAAAAAAAATGTTTGAAATGATGCATTTGTGGAGTCTGACATATGAATCATAGGGATTAGAAGGAGTTCTAAAATACCATTTTACTTTGGCTATGGAAAGACAGCAGAGTTTTGCTGTTCACTTCATTCTAAAGCAGAAAGAAGCATTTGGAGTTTACAGATAAGGCACTGCAATAACTGAGGGTTTCTTGTGTGTGTGCATGTTTTGAGAATGGATGGGTTTTTGTTTTGGTTGTTATTGGTACTGAAAGCTTCATTAGCTAATCAGAACATGGATATTGGATTAAGACAGAGATACAGACATAGTGGTGCTCTATGGTCATTATAGAATACAAGCCTGACTGGTATTGGAGTATGGATCTTCAAAATGTATAGTACTTGGCTATGTTTAATGATAGGGGAAATAAATAAAATCATGTGCCACTTGAGTGGGCTGTAAGCATGAGGGAGGGATAGTGCTTTTTTCCTTTTGAAGAAAAAGAGGTAAGACAAATGTGTGATAAGTGTAAGTTCAGTTAAAGAATACATTTAGAGATAAAACTAAAAATGCCCAATAAAGCATGTTCTGCCTAACTGATTGTTTCTGGTTATTGGTTGTTTCTGATGAGTGATTAATGGGTAGTTAATATTAAATAGTTAATATTTGGATATACTGCTTTGCTAGCATGCCCAGAAATTCCAGAAAGTTTAAGGGAAGTTTGCAGAGAGATGTTATTAGATCCCTAATGAAGCTGTTGTTTAATGTATAACAACACATCCTCTGAAATGGAAAGGAGCTGCAACAATGATAGGAGGAGATGGGTAGAAGGATGACATGTAACACTGAAAGCAGATGAAAAGATTCAATGACCTTTTCCAAGAAAACATACATTGGAGGTTTTTAGTTCTTTCTCATTTCTAGACTTAAGGCTAATATGCCTTTGCCATATAGGTGTTGCATTTACACCTTCATAGAAAATTTATTCTGATCTAGGTCCTGTTTTTATTTGCTGTTTTTCTCCAGATCTCAAAACATACCTGAGAAATCTTTAAAATAATGGATGTTGCACTTTGAATAGTGAATGTGTTCATGTCATCGTTAATTACCAATCTTTCTTTAAGCACTGCTAGTATTCTTGGTAGAAAAAAAGACAGACACACACACAAAAAAAAAGTGGAACATTTGTGTTTAAACACTAAAAAAAAATCCCCCTCAAAAGAAGGGCAGCAGTTTCAGTACATGGGTCAGAGATCTTGAGAGACCCCAGAGGAAAGCAGTCATCATAGCTAGTCTCACCCACAAATTATAGGTGGGTGAGCCCAAGGATGAATCACAGAAGCTGCCTGCAACAACAGTATTGGTATACAGAGAAAGGCAGCAAAAAAATAAAGAGCAGTGGGAATTGAATGACTCAGGAGACTAGCAAGAAACAAGTGTGTTTCATCTGTCATTAGTTTTGATCTTGCCCAACTGAGTAATGATAGAAAGTTGTTAGCATCTGATTTGGCGCTATATGTGAAATAAGTTGATAGGTTTATCCACTTCAGTGTTGGAGATTACTTACCTCAGAAGAAAAGATAAAAGAAATAAATGTACTTGGATTGACAGAAAAGATGCAAGGTATAACACTTCAGTGCTCTAGTGCCTTTAAGGCAAAGTGATCTTGTATTATATATAAGCATAAGGATTTTGGAATGTCCTTATTCATACCTTTTCCAGGATAAATTAACCATGTGGGGGAAGCCAGCATCCCCATCTCTCAAGCTCCTGATTTTTTAGACTGTTTCTTTTTTAATGTGGTGTCTCCAGTGCTGTTTCAGTGACAGGATCCTACATTCTTGTTCTCTCCATTTCTTCATTCTCTTTTCTTCATTCTTCTTCATTCGCCTACAGGTATAATTTAATGATAGAATCTTTGCTGGATTCGTTAAGCCGAATCGGCCTCATGTAAGTCTACACAATTTCATTATTTGCAAACAAAACCTTCACTGCGGCAACTGTACAAGCTCCCTGCCTTGATTAGCTACCAATGTAAAAGTTTTGAAGAAAAGATTTATTATGTCAGCATGGCAGCGACAGAAGCTGGCCTGTGTCCTCTGCTGTGCAGGTTCAGAGGGGGAGATATGACCAAGAGGTTGCCAACTTATAGTTTTGCTTTTTAAAGCAGAACGTTTGAGAATAATAAGTTAATAATCCTACATCCCAAACTACTAGCTGGCTGGAGAATGTGTGATGTGCAATCATCTTAAAGTAGTGAGATAACTGATCAGTGAGTGTTTTGTATGTTCCACCGTTTAAGCTACCAAAAGCTTTTTGATGATCTCCGTATGCCTTCACCTCACAATTCTTGTTTCTGTTTATTTGTCTGTCTGCTTTGACCTCATCACTAGGATTGTAAATTTGGCCAGAGAAAGGTGTTCTGAAGCTGCTGAAAGCTTGACAGCCTTTTTTTTTAATTATTTTATTTTGTTGAAATCAACTTAATGACAGCATTAAAGTTCTGAAGCTCAAAATGTCCATGTGACAATCCTCCGTGGGCTTTGATCAAATAAGAGCTGAATGCTGTTACTCACCTGAAGTGAAAAGTGAATTAAAAAAGTGAAAAACAGTTGCCAGGAATTTTAATGTTTAAAGATGATTCTGCCCTCCATATTTAGGCATGCCATGTGTTAAGACCAGACCTTTAATAAGTTCCTGACAAATTAAAAAATTTTCAGAATGTGAAAGGCTTTTCATTGGTTATTTTAAGCAAAACAACAGAATTCTCACAAAAAAGTTGTTGTTCCCTCCTAATGAAACAACAAAAACAATTGTTTGTATGTTTGTCTTTCAGTTCAGTGGTGATTGCCATTGGGAGCTTTTATAAAAGAGAAGAAAATATAGTAATGAAAGCCTGAGGCAATTTTGCAAAATTGTTCTAGAATAATATATTCTATAAAGCCATTGAAAAGTCCTTTAAACTAATCTTTCTGCAAAAAAAGACATCATAAATTTCAGTTTTCTTAAGGCTAGCAGATAGAAAAGTTTGTTTTCTCACACAATTACAAAAGAAATAGGTCCAGAAGTCATGCATTGATGGGCAAAAATCTTAAAAATTGTTCTCTTGTGAGGAGATTAACAAGACTGTCCCTCCTTTCTTTCGTTGTACCTCCCTCATGTACAGGAGAAGAAATATGTAGCTGGAGACAATGAGAATAAGTCCACGCTGAATGTTAGGAATAGGAGAATGCGAAGTGTTTCCTGTTCCAGGATATACTTGGTATATATTTTCTGGAAATTGTCCCAGAAATGAACATCTACTTAAAGACAAGAATAAAAGCCCTGTCTAATTCTTTCAGATTCAGAGCCCTTGAATCTGAAAACCGTCCATTGTCTTGCCACAAATCAACACCTTGCTCACAATAGTGATTCTGTATAAGCATAACGTAATCCTAATGATGGGAGGATATTTTGCTAGGATTTGTTCTTGAATATATGGTCAGAGTGGAGTGGAATCGCTACAGGTGATATCTCCATAAAAGCCTGTAATTAGGCATGTTCTCTAGTCATTTTATAAATAGCTACAATAGGTATTATTACATTATTACAATTACATTGTGGAGTACACTTTGAAAAATACCCAATCTTAGTCTTTATAGCACTGTATGTTGTTTGGTAGCATGTTTTTTGTTCACTGGTAAATATTTGTTACATGCTTGTGGGAAGCAGCATAGATATTTGATAAGAGTTGCTGGTACCAGGTACAAATTATCCATGAATCCAGCTAATCTAAATTCTTTTCAAATAATGTATTTTTAATTGCTGCTTCATTTATGCTTTTTAGGTGATTCAAATATATCTAGGATAGTAGTCCCCTATTAAATGACTGATGTTTCATATTGGCTTTTAAATGAACCATTAAAAAGTGATTTGAAATTTTAAAACAAATATGTACATGCAAAGGGAAGGTAGAGCTGCATTTGCAGATTTCAAACTGCCATTTTTACAGCCATATGGATATAACTGGGCAGCAGTAAAAATAAACTAATTGAAATTGTTCCCTGGAGAACATGTTTGTTACACAAGAAATCAAGGTAGGGGTTTACAAGATGATTTGTGGTATAGTTTCTAAATCTGTTCTCAGCTATGGGACTTTGGCATTGCAGTTGCATCAGTTCAGACTTGTTCAGGCAGTTCAGGCAAAAGGATAGCAAGGAATAAATTTTACTAATTTTATTTGTATTTTAATATTATTGCTACAGTCACAAAATTTGTCTACCTACTCATTTTGTGTGGTGCCCTTACCAAACAGTGTATGTGCAGAAGCACTTTATAATAACAAACTTTAGGATTTATGGGGAGGAGGGATTTGTGGGCTAGGAGGATTGAAGGCTATGTATTTATTTGGCTATGTATTGTGTATGAATTATGCTTTGCATGAAATATGATCCTGGTTGTCTAATTTTGATATGGAATGTTCAAGTGAACTGCAATGATCTAACTAACTTCATTTTAATGGAAGCTAGTGTGAATCTGGATTGTTTAGTTTTTTTTTTTCCTGAGCAATTGCCTGAGATGTGCTTATTTGAGTATTTTATCAGCTTGGACACACTTGTTAAATTAATTGAGCATGGTACAGCCTGAGTAGTCTATTTGATCTTTGTAGTGTAACTGCACGCATGAAGTCTGTTTGTGAAAGATGATGGATATTTGTGGTGATAGACAGAAGAAATGAGTAATATCTGAGTTTCTTAGCTAAAATATAGTTTTTTTTCTCAAAAACATACAGGCATAATTTTAAACCCTGGCTACTGAATCAATATTGCTGTTTGGAGACAATGCAACTTCAAAATAAGTTACAAATTTTCTTGATGGAAATTAACACTGGAGTCATGTTAAATTCTCCATGGTTCAACAGTCATCATAGTTATCTAAAATCTTACAAATTTCTGTAAAACCTGGTTTTACAGGAGCTAGAGTAGTTGCACAGGTTCATGCTCCGAGCAGTGATCACCTGGCACTCGAGGGACAGAAACTTTGGCAAAAACAGTGTGTGGCATTTAAATTCAGTGTGCCTCATAAGAAGTACACAGTCCGTATATCTTTGCATTTAGTCATCCTCTCAGCACCAGTGAGGGGTCCCTTTCCCCAGTCCCTCAGAGCCCCAAAATGCCACCTTGCATTATATCATCTTTGAAATTCCTTCACCACATGGCTTATGGCCATGTGTCACTGCAGTCCTGCATACCCTCACTTTTCTTTTTTTCTTTTGTGGCAATGTGAAACACCTTTCCAATCACTTTGATATTCCCCTTCCAGAGAGCTCCATAGTAGTGCAATGCCCTGTGTGCGAGACTGAACACAGAATGAAAACAAATCATTTAAATCTTGCTTGAAAGAAACAGAACATTTTTAACATTCAGAAATACAAGTTAGGTCTTTTGATATGTTCATCTAATATGACAAAAGAATTGCATTACATAATTATATATAATATCATGTAGTTCCATATCCTGTATATACATCTGAGTGGTTTATTATTTGCTTTTTTCCTCTTTTTCTTGTTCTGTGAATTTTCAGCATAACTACAAGGTCAAATTCAACTCTCTGCTACCTGTACAGTCCTTTTATTTCCAACTTTTGCTCACTCGTGTGTGTGCACTGCTTCATTACCTTCAAATGAATCAGTTTACATAATTAAAATTTCACTAACATATCAGACTAGTAGAGTGTAAGATGATAATCTTTCTCTTACCTACATTGCTTCTAAAGAGTTGTCAAAGTGATAATAAGAAGTTACTGACAGCATGTAGTTATTATTTTGAAAAACATAAATGGAGATTTCATGTAGGAAATCCATTTTTCCATTTCTCACAGTAACTGCTAAGAGCATACATCCTTTAAAGAGTTTGTAGTTTTAGATATTCAATTAAGAGAACAGTTTTGAGCAAATGTTAAGGATATATTTTTTTTCCATTTTCCTGTCAGACCAAAGACAAAGCAGGGTAAGAGCTCACAACATGACAGCAGAAAAAGCAACAGGTGCTGGATAGTGTATAGTGGGGCTCCTGAAAATCGGAGACCTAGGCAGAGCTGTTGAAACCATTGAACTGGGAAGGTAGGAGGTGCAGTTTGGCTGTATGAAATACAGTGAAACAACTAAGGACTCTTGGAAAAACAGGTAGAAGAGCCACAGAAATTGCTTACAAGGTCCTCTGTGTTTGGCCAAAAGGAGGACAAAGAAACTATAGAGATCACTGCAAGCACTGAGGAACTGAGGACTGAGCAGTGGACTCAAACTACTTGGGAAGCACTGAGAATATAGGAAAGAAAAAAAGAAGAGAAAATTACTAATAACATTAGCATTAACCTCCCCCTCCAATACATATTTTGTAATATCATACTTTTGATTACAAAACCTTCTACTGCTTGAGTGTAGGAGTTGGCAAGTGGGACTGATGAGTGTTTAATGAATATTTCACTGTCAGAATAATGTAATGTCAGTGAGGAATTTGAATTGTTGCTGAGAATTTGGTTCCCTTGTATCATATGGAAAACACCAGGCACTGAAATATTTGCAGTAACAATCCAGTCACCTTAGCTCTTCATGAATTATTTTACTTTTTGAAAGATGTTAAAAAGGGCTTTGAAAGCAATAATTTAAAAAAATATATATTCTTTAAAGTTTTTCTTTTTGTTTTAAGTATACATTTCTTACTGTGGAAAAGTCTGTAAACTTCTGGGCTGCAAAAGCTAGATAGACAGTTTTGATATGGAGAAAAACAGAAATATATGTGCAGTTCAGATATTTAAATAATCCTCATTTGAGCCATAAATGCATGCAAATACTCCTTTCATGCACTTAATTGTAGCAAATCACATGAAAGTTAGACACTTAAAACTGCTGCACAGCATTCAAATATGGATTCTGAATATATAACAAGTTTGTGAAAACTACTGAGGAAAGCTGCACAGGTTCTAGAAGTGATAGATAATTAGGTTTCATTTTTCCTCCTCTTCAGAGCCAAAAACCAAAGTATTGTGTGCACATGGTGATGACATCCATGCCAGCACCCAATGTGTTTTTCTGATGCAAGAATTTTTCCATTTAAGCTCTTATAATATAACATGAGACAGCTAAAAATAAAATGGAAATAATTCATTTCTTTTGGCCTCTATGTCAGACTGTCATTTTATAAATCTGCAGATCTTAGTCAAAATAAGCCTAATACCAGACCTGCAGATCTTAGTCAAAATAAATCTTAAGTAAAATGTGCAGTTCTTTTCCCTAAACTATTACTTCCCCCTGCCCTTATGTCTGGAACAGGAAATATTATATGCATAGAGAAAAGGCCATGGGCCAAACCTGCCTGCTAATGACTTGTTTACATCAATTCTGCATTCCACTTTTCTTCCCAGTCTTTAATCCTCTCCTGATTTTCTTAATTGCAGCCATCAGTAATCATCTCAAGCTGAATTCCTCTTGCTTCCTTGCCTTTTAGAGAAAATACTTTTATATCTCCTCTCTCTTGTTTCTCACTTGTTTCCACAGCAGTAGTATTTTTGTGTTCTTACTATCTGAACTTTAGAGGTGGGTGTTTTTAAACAACTTTTATCTAGTCCTTTCATACCTGTGAAGACTTCTATTCAAAATATCAGATCAGAATTCTGTTTTAATCAGGGGTGGAGGTGGAGTGACTCATACCTTTGTTTTTTGCCAGGGGTCAGGTACCATTTTACTTAAATGCTTAGGCCTTGTTTGCTACTTCTCTTCTTTTTCACCCTAGGCTGTGGACAGAGCATCTAAAAAATGATCATGGCTCCTAAAATGACAAGCCGCAAAGACATCGTTACAAGGATGAGCATTTGCGGACAGGCCCCAGTGGCTCTGCTCGTGGCCTGGGTGTACTTGCAGTCCCGCACGGTGCTGCAGAGCATCCAGGCCTGGCCACCG
>JAUBNY010001146.1:6639482-6652072 GCA_032275445.1 Crypturellus soui
AAGGAAGGAAGGAAGGAAGGAAGGAAGGTAGGAATGAAGGAAGGAAGGAAGGAGGGAAAACCACCTCCAGTCTTTCAGGCTGCATCAATGGCACTTTCATATCCAAGTGCTCATAACTAGGACTGGAATTAAATCTGGTAGAGTTTCTTCATTGACTTGGCTATCCTTTTGTGGAAACGGGATATCTGTTTAGCCCCTCCTGTCTGTTCCCAGAGCTGTAAAATGAACCATTTATTCTTTGGAGGCATCCTAGAGGAATTAATGTTAGTAACGTTCTTTCAGATATTGTTGTGGAAGGTTAAATTGTTTTCCATATTGAAGGAATTCTTTGTTGGGCATTCCATTACTTTTATTTCTTTAGGACATAATTCATCTACGGTGTGTCTTCATGGACAAATTGAACCATCATAGCCTGTTTCCATCACTGAAAGGATTTCCTGACCTAACCACTCATTAGTGGTTGTTCTGACAATTCCTGCCTCTACCAAAAGCACTTGCAGAAACAAGTGACCTTAGCCATCAAAAACAAAACAATAGCACATTCTTATACCAGCAAGTATAACAGGAGCCCTGTTTTTTTATATATGCATATCTATATGGGTATATTTATTTTCAGACTGTCCCTTATGGCATCTGAGGTGCCCCCTGTCCTTTCCGCACCAAATCTGTCCGTCTTCCAGGCTTCCTTGCAAGACAAAGAGGAGAGTGTGGGTGCTCACTCGCAGGCAGGCAGGCCAATACTCCTTAGTTTGTCTAGGATTAGTGGCTTCAAATGCTTTGCCACTTGACTGACAATCATCACGCTTCGTCTTAAGCAATGATGTCAGTTATATTGTGCAAACCGCTCAAGACTGACAGACCACCTTCTGTAATTCATTTCAGGACAGAAATGTAACATCCGTTTTGCTCATATGACTTTGGTGACAAACATTCTTCTGGGTTTTCTTGGAACCCCTATATCCTTTTGTGAAGGCATCAAGGCATCCTCAACCAGCGTAGCCATCACATTTCTCAATGCTTGCAAAGCAGCAGTGTTTCATGTCAAAGTAGCTTGGATTCTCCCTCTCTGTACATTGCTAGATTTGTGATATGGTCTTTTTTGGAGCTTGGCTGCTTCAGTTCCCTTAGATATAAACAGGCGTTTGATAGGCATTTCGGACTACTACTTAACCACACTAAGAAATAGAGCCTTCCCCCCCATCTCCCCCCCCCCAACATGTCTATGAAGTAATGAGGTCTATTTGTGGAGAAATTGGTGACTCTAGGGTCACTTAGGGATTTTACAGGAGTAGCAAAGTTTCAATTGACTGTACAGTGCTCTATAGTTCTTTTTATGTTGGAAGAAAAACTCCTCTGGATCCTTATGGCTTCAATATCATTTTGTGTGCATACAGATCTCGGAAGGAATAAAAAGGCATTTAGTTTCTTAACAACCTTTGGATCACACTTAGTTTTCTGTGATTCTCAGCATGTGTCATGGTTTAGAAAGATTTGAGAGATTTTTCTGTATTGCAGTCAACTGCTACCTGAAACATTTTCACTGACTGTAATGGAGATACTTTGGACTGTTCCTTTGCCACTAAAGCAGATTTTTTTTTTTGTGATTTCTCCTTGGAATACACGAAGACCTGAGTCAAAACTGCCAGAATTTTGAGGAAGTTCAATCTTATTCCTCTTGTCAAAAAGAACATCTTTTAGAAACTAAACTCTAGAGTTTCCAAATGTTTGCATTCTGACTGTACATAGTTCACAGTCTATCACAATCAGATATACTTGGACAGAAGCTTTGATTTTACAGATTTATCACCTGAATGATATTGGCTATACAAGTTACAAAAAGTGTTCTGTTTTTAAGGCTCATCCATCCTCTTTAGATCAGGAGGAGAGATCCTCAATAGCAAGAATGATATGAACTAACTAGAACTATCACTACTATACTATAGTTGTAATATTTGTATTGTGTTGTAAGAATGTCTTTAAAGTAGACTTAGGGAAAACAAGCAGCATGTTTAATAAAGATACATTTAAAAAATTTGACTCATTCAGCTAGAATTAACCACTGACAAGGTAACACCTCATGAAGAAAGGCAGATGAGATTCTTTCATTTTCTCTCTTTTTCTAAGACTGTCTATTTACTTCCCTGGGTGCTCAGTAAAGCTGATCCTGAGGCCTCTGGCTTTGTGAAAGATGAGACTGTCATAGTGTAATGATGTACATCTGTCTTGCTTGTGTTGAAGCTTTCTCCAGCTCTTTAATTTAGAAGAATTATCCACTAAGAACTTTCTGAAGCTTTACCTAGCAAATCAGTTTTCTGCTGAGCAGTGCTTTCACAATCAAACTGTTTCATGAGAATGGTTTTGATGTTGTCATTAGCTGAAAGTGCTGAAATGCTGCATTTTGATTTTATTGTTTTATTATTGTACTTCTGTTATAAGATGTCTTATGAGTCAGAAAGATGGCGGTGAAACATTCTGTTTGTTTTATGCTAAGAATGGCTTTGCCCTCGTTGAATTAAAACACTGTGCTAGCACTGAAAAATAATATTTTTGATTTTTTTGGAAATGCTGTGTTTGGCTTTGAGGTTCCAATTCAGGACACAATGAAGTTTCAGACTCTTGGGATTTGTGTCAAGATAGAAATTCTAGTGTTTAATGAGTTCTATTGTGATTCATGAAACATCTGTTTGCAGATGATCTGCTAGTGCTTTTGACATGGGAAGCTCACAGAGAGCTAGGAGCGGGGGGACATTCAACAACCAGGCTTATGATTGATACAAGGAATCATCATTATGTAGCTAAGCTGTCACATAAAAAATTCTGATTGTAAGGTCCTTAGGAAAAGGATTCTCTGTTCCAGTGTATTTATATAGCAATTATTATAAGTCACTTCAGTACTAAAATTCTTAAATGAGTTCTGCAACTCTGAACTATGAACAAGCTGTCCAAATCTCCCCCCTTCCCTGGTGCATTAGTCTTGTTGATCATCAGCTTTGATAAGATTGGAGTATAGCAAGTTTAGGTAGCACTAAAGGACTATTTTTCCCATATACATTTGCTTTATATATGGCATCAGTTATTTACTGGATGCTTCATCTTAAGAAACTGTGCTCAGAGCTATATTTTTTCTATATTTTCTCAGTGCACACGTGTTCTTGTTATGAAAAAAAATGTCTCTTTGCTTGCTTGCTTGCTAAAAGAATAAAACACTGAGTGCTCCATGTTAAATAGCGTTTTTAAACACAAATAAGGAAAAATCACTGAACTTTAAGAGGGAATTAGTGGTAGTCAAATCTGGTTTCTTGGGGCACTACACATTTGAGCTGCTGAAGCCTAGCAAGCTCATCCTGAAGAAGAACAGGCAGGTTGGAACATTTGCCCATCCCAACTTTTTACAGAGCAGGATTCGTACCATCACTGCTGTGAACGCTGCACCATCCTCCGCGGTGTGTTCTTGTGATCCCATTTAAGGGATCAGAAACGCCAGCTGGCAGCCGTGAAGGCAGCGGCGTGGCGAGCTGAGGAAACCAAGGGGTTACTTCGTAGCAGGTAGAAGCAGCCCGTGTTCCAGGCCACTCCAGCTTGTTTGTGGAAAGCAGTGCTGCGGTAGGTGTTTGTCTTGATATTTGAAAAGAGCTCATTTCTATGTAGGTTCAGATAGAATTATTAGGCTCAGAAAAGAGTACTAAATACAGCATAGTATATGCATAGTTCTGAAGTACAAACCTGCCTAACGGAAAACAAAGCAAAAATGTGATGGGAATAATATTCTACTCATGTTTTCAGCGCCTCGATGACCTATATTCTTCCTCTCTGTAACAAGAAAACCTCTTACAAGTCATTCTACTACTATTCTCTTTTCCCTGTATTTTGAGAAGTGTAGCTCCATTCCCTGGCCCTAAAGTATAGGGAAGTAATCTGGATAATTCTCTACTCCAGGCAAAAGTACCTTTTGCTGCTCTCCATCAATTTCTTATCTGCTAGCCTGATAACACGATTAATCACTGGTGCCGGGTTGAACAGGATACAATTACTTCATGGAAGAAAACAACGTAAATGTTCCTTTTTGGCTGTCTTTGATTTCTTGTTGCACTAGTGTGCTGCTTACTTTAAGTCAGTGGTACTATGCTCATGTTAGCCCTTTTGAACATGCAAAACACCCAGGAAGTATCTTCTTCCCTCATCTCTACTTGCCTCTTCCCTCCAAACATGGGACTATATTGCATTTAGTCTACAGAACTCCTTACCTGCCTGACCAAAACTTTACTTTGTATAGAGCTTATCATTTAAAATGTATTTGCTTTTATCTTTTGCTAATAAGCAGCACTGCTGGTAATCAAGATCAATTGTTTTATATTCTTTTTCTAATCCTGCCTTTATTTTTCCAAGGAAGAGAATACCATCTACTCCCCAGTGTAATAAAGGGTTAGTGAAGAAAGATGATCATCAGTAATTTTGCAGTAAATATGTAAAGACCTTAAAATATTACCTGGAAAATTATTCAAAATATAAATAACTGGTAAATACAAATAAATAAGAGGTTGAAAAGAAAAGAGAACCAGAATTGCTGGTTTGTTTGGGTACGTGAATGGTCATCTATGTGCTTTTCATTTTACTTACTATTATTACATCATGCTACTCTTTATTCTTACATTGACAATATAAACAACAAAGACACAACAGGTACTAAAAGTAGGATTCACATCACTGCTTAGTCCTAGGCAACCGTATGAACATTTTCTTCTGCATTTTTTGAGAAAGGAGAAGAAATGATCTGAAGCTTCATGCTCACAAGGAGCTACTGAACACACAAGTCTAAGTTGCAAAAGACCTGCTCCATGTCCATAGGATGACATTGTTCTCAACTTTCATCCAAATGAAGTAAAACATTAAAATGCGCAGTAAATTCACTTGAAGAATAAAACCTGGGCTTCACAACACACAATGTTGTTTATTATTCTGAAACCTACTGGTCAGGCTTTTCAAAACACAATCTGTTCTCTCAGCTACTGAAAGCCTTAGCACAGTATGGGGAACTGTTATCTTCATTATAGAGAATCAGTAATCTGTGGTTTATGTGAGGTCATGTCGCTGGCTAGGAGTCCAGCATTGTTCAATATATTCCTTTTGCTCATCTTTTTTGTTGATCTTTTACCTCACAGCAGAGAGCTGAAGAAGATTCTCTTCTACTTTATCCACTTGCCTAAATTTGCTAGTATGTCCTGTGAGACGGCAGATCAATATGTTGAACAGGAGCCCTGGCCATAATGAACAGTAGGGATAGGATAGGAATAGGAAAAGACAGGAGGCCATTGCAAATACTCTGAGTTTGCAGGGGCACTGAGAGGCCTCCCCTGAAAATGGAAGTGTTAGTGATAGCTCTTTGGTCACAGTCAGAAACTGATGCTGATGGCGGGGAAAAAGCCCCAAACTTTGCTGCAAACAGACATTTGTTTAATTTGGTTACTTGTAAAAACAAAAAGGCAGGGTTTGCCTTCAAATACATATGTAATAGATGAGCAACTAATGCTAGCTTCCGGGCTTCAATTAATTTCACTCAAATTCACATGTGAATGTCCGTAGGAGAGCAGAAGAGCAAAGGCAAGGCAAAAAGTAAAAAGATTTATTTTTATGGAAGCTGTATAAGGTTTCATTTAGCAATATTTACTATGACTACTGGGAGCAGAGTTTATACAATTCCTGGTATTTGTGTTTACATATATGAGCATATACCATGCTTCAATTTTAGGAAGAAATGTCATTTATCTTATGGATTGTATAATGGCATGTACTTAAAACCAAAGCAGTGGTTAAATGCATATTAAAGTGGTAGTTTGCAGCTATTTTAATTTTTGGCAAAACTCCATTGATTGATAAATCATGTTAGACAATTTCAGTCATCAGCCTAACTTACATTTCAATGAGTCATAGGGAATTATCCTCAAGAGCTAATTGATTTTGCTTTTATTGTGACAAAACGCTTGAGATGCGTGTGAAAAGAACTACCGTGAGAAGGGCCGTGTGACTTTATTCCTTTCAGAAACAACGTGGTGATTTATCCTGTAGACTGTAGTAGTATGGCACAATTACTGATTAGAACAAATTAATTCATAATCTCAGAACAGAGATGACAGATTGCAAATCAAAAATATGTTGAATTTGGTGGAAGAATAAAGTTGGAGAAAAGATCAATTTTACTTTTAACACAATTCATTCTATGTTGTATGAGGTAAATGATTTTTCATTATGCCAAGCTCTCGAGCAGAGTAAAGTCTTGAAAAGACTTGTGGCAATCCTGTATTTGGGTATAAATTGAATGGGATTAGATTTTCAGTCAGACTAATGCTCCAAAGTATAGGTACTTACAGTTTGTAAAACTTCATCTTTTTTTTTTTTCCTTTTTGCAAATGTAGCCCTGCAGCAGATCTTTGAAGTGTAAACTCTGACACATAGCAGTATTAAAATAATCATGGATCTGGAAGAAATAGCACAAAACTGTCCAGCACTGCTTAATCAAAAATAGAAATTCATTTGAACTTTCTGTGGTTTATTGAATATTAAAACATTTCATATTTCAAATAAAAAGAGGAAGCCTTGAGAAAATTTATGATCCTAGCTGATGACATTTCTGGTAACATTTGAATGCTAGGATTAAGGATTAAAGTTTCTACTCAGTTTCAGGAAACTGTCTTGTATCTTATACTTTGTATGTATTACTATTAGTTGGAAAATAACTATTCTGTGCCAAGGAACAATGGGATTTTTTTGTTAAAAGATAAAACCAACAGTTGACAACTTTGGGCAAATGAAAGTATTTCTGTTCTGAAATTTCTTGTCAGTTCACCGTGAAAGTTGTGTTTTGGGGCTGCCTGTTATAGCCTGTGTCCCCAAGTTGGAGTGGTATCTCTGAAGATACATTTTTATATGCAACTGCCATGTCTCAGCGTCTCTTTTACCAGAGGAATGAAAACTCCTGTTTGTGATATTTTGTAGCTGGTAGAATAATTGGCTACTAATGCAGATTCTCAGGGAAGTTCTAGGTTATTTGCAATTCTGTAAATTGTATAAGGAGTTCATGCACAGGACCATATTTTGCTGTTGTATTTAACATCTTCAAGTCTTTCCAAAGACTATATGTTAGTCAAAGTAACTAAGGAAGATGGTTTGGGTTATTGAAGAAATCTGTGATTAGCAAAAGGCTTTTTTTTTGTACATTGATTTTTCCGAACCTTAAGCGAAGAGAACAAGAGTATGAATTACTAAAATAGCTTTTTGGAATATGAATGCTTAAAAGAAAAACACAGTATTTTAAAATCAACTATATAAATTAACTAGGAACACTTTATAAGAAAGGAAGCAAACTGGCATTGTTCCTGGACAAATGTCAAAACTGGAAGTCTCCATCTGAACTGACTTTTTTTTCTAGAGTCAAAATCACAAGTGATACATCATGTATATTTTTGCTCTCATTCCCCTTGAGTTAGAATTTTCCTCTGTGAATGTGAATTGCCTAGCAAAAATTATATTGCTGCCTCACTTCCTTCCATCGCCATCTGTGTGTGGGTGTCTTTGGGGGGCAGTATGGCAATAATTAGAAGAACCATTTCAAAAGGAAAATATCAGATTTCCTAGACATATTGAAGTGAAACTTATGAAAAAAGATAGAGCAATGATTGAAGCAATGTAGTGATCAAAAGTTCGAACAAAACGTTTTTGTTGAACTTGAAGGCTGTTTATTTTTCCACACTATTTTCAAACTGCTGATTTGAAAATAAGAAAGTAAAACTTTTTTTTTATTGCAGCAGAGAGAATCTCAGGCAGCTGTTACTCTGCTGTGAAGGTTATCAAAGTTGTACTTGCAGACAGTTACTGGTACATGTGTGAGAGAGATGAGAGATTATGTAGTGATACATTAAGAAAAAAAGAGCTAGAGGCTGTGATGGCAGTGCTACAGAAAGTTAAGAAGATTGTTTTGGATAATTTTGTCTATTTTTTGGGTTGACTTTCTTTTCAGGACAAGGTGATTGTAAAATTTGCATTTATCTAAAACAAGATGAACAATGATTTTTTGTGTACATTCTTTAAAAAAACTTAAAATGTCTGGTTTTATCTAAAGCAGGAATCAAGTTTTGGAATTATATTTATTGAGCATTAAAACCTTAGATGATTTTCCAGTACAGTACATAGATACCTAGTGTTGTCAAAAATAGCCATAAATTTGGGGAAAATATATTTACGGCGATTGTTGCTACCTACATACACCGTTCACTCTGGCTGTGAACTGCTCCACTGTGATTGGCAATGATTTAGCTTTGGTGCATGAGCAAAGTATTCCCTGGAATACTTAAAGTATAGTCTCAGTATAAACTTATTCCTTTTAGTTGCATGCTTCCTTCTCCAGAGGAAGAAAGCCATACAGATGACCTAGGCAATGCCTTCATTTAGAAAATTCAGCCACTGCTGAATTGCTAGAAATTCCATTTCAGAAATTGCATACAAATATATAGGATAAAGGAAAAAAAAAAAGCCTTGTTATGGCTTTCCTGCAAGGAACCCTACATATTCATAATACATCATTCTTCTTTTACCTTGAAAATTGCTTGCTAATAAAGAAAGAAATCCTACGAGTTGAAAAGTGCAATTTTGTGATGTCATCTTATCAGTGAGATACAAAGAATTATGCCTAGAAATCTAGGTATTTTCTATACCAAGTTGTCTCTAGGTCTCTACTAGTAGACTTGACAATAAAGCCAAATGAGCAATTTGCAAAAAACAGCAAATTTATCCCTCAAAATAAATTTTAAGTAGTCCTTAAGTAATTTACAAATCTTGGTTGAATTTTCAGAGGGATGGTTGCTCCTTTACATATTATTTCAGGAAGGAAAGAACAGATAGCAGTTACGTATTCAGTTCCCGCTAGGTATCTGAATCCTCTTCTAGAGGGAGACTTCTCTAGGATTCCTCCTGTGGTGTGTGCTACAGCTAGATGCTCTCAGGTTAACCAAACCCTGCTTAACCAAAATTCAGCGGAATAGAGAGGGGACTTTAGGTGCTTAATTTTCCACAAGAGTGTCTAACCCAACTGCATAACAAATCATATTGACTTTCTGCTTTCATCTCCAGAAGTATACAGCATTGGGTTACTGATCTTATAAGGAACTAAGAGAGGCACAGATCAGATCGCCTAATAACTGGAGCAGGGATATCTAAATTCAATACTAGAATTGCCTGTGTTGGAGCAGGGATTTGGACTAAGATTGCCTTACACTTTATGGAATATCAGTTTCTCTTTCTTTGTTTAAAATGTTATGAGGTCTCCAACTTTGGTAGTTGGCCTAGGTGAGTGGAGTGGAGTTGGGCTGAAAATTGGCTGAATGGCTGAGCACAAATCCCTGTCTCCACATCGTTTTGAAGAAAAACATAAAAATCCCTATACAATAAAAAGGCTGTGCTGGGTTTTGAGAGTACGTATTTTTCTAAACATCATCATTGCAAATGTTGAGCATGAAGCAATGTTCAACAGCAAGATGCTTTCTAGCGCCTATAACAACAGCCTTGCGAATACAGAGATCCCATCTGTGGAGACTGATATATTGCTCATTATGCACAGCTACTGTCATCTGCAAAGCAGTACTTTTAGCTACTCTCTCTCTCTCTTTTTTTTTTTTTTAAGAATATTCAGAGGTAAATGTTGCTGGAACAAAATAGCAGTTCCTTTCCACTGAAGAGGAGTAGGACTCATGCAGATTGGCACTGTTTGGCTAATGAGCAGGCATGGATTCATGATTAATTACCCTTTTAGTGTCAATAGACCAGATTTCTGCTCTAAAGCTTGCTTGAGAGACATAGTGTGCTTGCAGAATTCACATTAGAAAACTGTAGAAAAAGAAACTGTAAAAAAAAAAATCAAATTCAGTGTATAGCTAGGAGTATTTTTAAAAGATAATATTAAACCTGAAACTGACTCTAAGTTTCCTTGAGGTCTATGGTTAGATTAGTGCTCCAGGTCATCTCCAGTTGTAGTAAGTGAAGATTGAAATGCAAATTTCATTCACTGAACTTATTTGACCAACAAAAGTAAGGAAAAAAAGAATCTGTATAATCCAGTAAACTGGAAAACATATTCAGATCCCTAAGCCTATAAAAAGTATTGATAGTGATATCATATCCATTGCTTTTTTCCCCCTTGCTTCTCTGCCCTGAAATATGTGTGTTATTTGATTTCCTTCAGATGTATGCATGCACACACAAACTGTGCTTCTCAGAAAATGCCAGTGCTCATATATCTGAGTGATGACATGATATATTATGGTATAAGTGACTGTGAAAACTTGAGGGAGAATGTAAATCAGCGTGTCCCAGTCGCTGATGAAAGCCCTTTTGTGCCGGGTCAGACTCTGTCCGAGAGCAATCATCGTCTCAGTGGCCAAACATCAGAAAATTAGTAGCAGATAAGCCCCCGGCCTTTCCAGTCTGTCTCCTAATCTGATCCAGTTTCAGCCTTGCCAATATCTAAATCAGCCGTGGGAAATGTAATGGCAGATATTTCTTTTTCAGACATTGATCAAGAAGGATTTTGATGTATGTATCAATAATTAAACTTAATTTCAGGGTGTATTGTCAATGGTGTTGAAGACAGAAGTTAAAACAACACAACTCCCTGCTCTCCCAAAGAAAAAAAGAAACTAGGAAAAGGCAGTGGTCTTATCTCATCTGATAACTGTCTCGTCTTACATTTAAAAATGTTTTTTTCAATGTTTATTAACTTGTTGCTTCTGTGAATTGTTCTGCACATTTTCCACCTGAAACTGGGTTGTGGGGAACCTCTGATGGTGACTCAGGCCTCTGGGCAATGCCTTTGAGCTGCCACCTCCCAACTTTGCGGCCTGTCCTGGCTGAGGACGGACCATTTTGGGCTCTACAATTCTGAAGTCTGCAGTGAAACACTAAAATTAGGAGTAAAAGAATACCTTCTGTAAGGTCGAGCCTTGTATCCTGCTGAAATGAGAGAATATTCTAGCTCAGTGAAACTGCCCAGTAGTTTCGCAGCTTGTAGTTCGATTAACAATGTGTACTTTCCTACAGCTTGAATCTTTTTCAACTAAGTATGTTTCTGAATTCTAAAAATGATGGAGCATTTTGAATTTTGATTTTCCTTTGCATAACTACTTTTTTTTGTCAGATCAAGGATAACGTGGCTCATTGCATCTTTGCATTCAATGTTGAAAATCAACATCTTTGAAAAATGTATTCTACAGAGACTTATTTAAAATAAGGATTTTGTGTCTGAAAGCTGGCCTTGACATTGCTCTAGCCATTATGATTGTGATTTGGAAATTAGCACTGCAGAGTTCAGAGAGCATGCTTTCTGCAAGTAAATTTTCTTCAGATTGTGACAGCTACAGCAACTTGCATTTAGCTGCCTGTTAAATGCAAGGCCCTTTGCATTTAAAGTAACATTGTAAAGAACATGGTTGAGAGTTTTGAGTGGGAATATGAATTCAAATGTATTTTTTGTTACTTTCTTTTAAAAAGAATGAAAAGAAATTCACAGTTGTGAATTTTATCTCCTTTATCTGGCTAGGTGTTGGCATTTAAATATTTCACTGTTATTTCAGAGATGCTAAGTCTAAAAACCTTACAAGTTTTCTGCTTGTGGTAGCTTTAATTTGCTATTCCAAATGATCATTTTGCATTATCCAGGGATTGGGGGGATTTCAAAATTTCAAAATCAGCTAGCAGTTTCACTTCTTTACTTTGTAAATGTAATGCCCACCTTGCCTTTAGAAGTGGCTTTGGAAGCAAGGCAGAGAGGCCTGGAGAACTTAACTTGATCATCTCCTCTGAAAAATGTTATTACAAGGTTTTGGTTGTCATTCACTTACAGTGACTGGCGCCTTAAACAGTAGCAAAAAGCGAGTATCTTTTTGCCAGTGCAAGCATTTTCTCTTTCTTAAATTGTGGCATTGATTCAATCAAGTGTAGCACTTACAATCTGTATATTTACTTTAGACTATTTTACTTTCTGTTCAAAATGAATAATTATAATTCCTCCTACATAACTGGTTTTGCTTCTAGTTAAAAAGATAAAGCTGATTATTCAAGGTTTTGCTGATGGGGCAGATGGTTCCTTCTGTTGTTGTTCCTGTTTGTAATGGGTAACACCTGCTTCAAGACTTCTGTTGACATCTTACTGGTCTATTTACATTCCTCCTGTCTTCCTGGCGTTTGGTTTCAGGAACTTTCAGGGCTTTGAGACATCATTCACCTCCTTTGAAATTTGTGAGGATTGCGATTTTTCATTTTGAAAGAGCTCTTAAGTTTCACGGATCTTTTGCTAATATAATATAACTTCTTGTAGCAATTTACACAACCATTTTTGGCACAACTTAAAGCAATATGGTAGTATGATTACAATAACTACTTGGCAATATACTCAGCCATCTTGTAAGGGAGAATCCAAAACTGTAATAATTTATTTAACCATTCACCTTCCACTTTCAGGTTTGGTCCACACTTCGGGTAAACTCATTCCCCGTGGAAACTGGTTACGTGGTCCTGGATGTGAAAGTCCAGGATTACCGAGACCTCCT
>JAUBNY010001146.1:6663836-6677509 GCA_032275445.1 Crypturellus soui
TTTCGTATCTCCTTCTAGTTCGTTGTACCAATATCTGTTTCTTTGATGTCATCACTGAGAAGCAAAGCATAAGGTGACCACTCTTTCAGAGTAGAGTAAGACAGATTTATCGCTATCAGTATTAATTTCCTAGTGATGTTTTCAGAATAGCTGGTTTGGATAACAAATCCTGCTGTACTGAAAATACTGTTTGCTGTCTTATTTGCTTACCTCCAGGAGTAACTCTCCAGCCAGTAACTGTAGTTTCTTGTTTAACCAAAGTGTTCAGACTGTTATGCTACTGTCACGGTAAATACTAATAAAAGGACAAAAGTACACCCGAAGGATCATAAATAAGGTGTATCCTTTTAGGGAAAACTCTTAACAGTTTGATAACTTTTAAAAATTCATTAATTCATTATATGTATTAAATTAATACAATATTTAAGCTTGTTTTTGCTAAAGTCACTAAGAATTTTTTATGTTTTCCCTCCTTTTGTAAGTTTCTTCTGAAACTTTGGGATCATATCATATTTTTGGAGGCTTAATAGGAAGAACATTTATTAATTCTGTTTTTTTTTTTTGATTAAGGTCTTTCGGAGAAATAACTGATATTTGATTTTTTATTTATAACATAAATGAAAGCTGTGATTTCTTGCGATAGCTTCATGTGTTAGTCACCTAAATTGAGGATATTTTCAAATAGGCTGTTTTGAAGAAATTAAGGATGGAGATATATAGTTCCACAGTTAAACCTAACATGATTTGTTATTAATAGTGGCTGCCACCATAACTGCATAATAAGATTAAACGTTTAAACAACTGTTTAAAGAGTTTTAACTATAAAATTCCAAGGGTTTAAAGTTCACGTTAATGAACTTTCTGAAGCACTTGCCTTCAGCTATCTGAAGCAGGGGAAAATTTACTCTTACAGAAAACAGATCAAAGGTAATTCACAATAGCTTTTACCATAGTGATGATGAGTAGCTGAGAATGAAGTAGAAGTGCAAAGTCTGTTTATGTTCCTACATAGTGCATTTAGAAGTTATTCTGCCATGCTGAAATTATCTCCATGAAGGCCAATTAGCAGATAAATATGTTGTGACTTCAGCTCTAACTCTCAAAGATATTCCACTTGCCAAAAGCCTTTGCACATATTAGTGGCTGCAAATAATAGGACATTTTTTTAAAAAGAGCAAACCAAAAATGTTCTCTACAGGAAGAAATAATATAGCTATTAATGCAAACTAATTTATGTGCGGTATACTCTCCAAAACGCTAAAAATTAAATGGATTTTATGCAACACAGTCAATAAGAACATAAGACTGGCAGCGCTGCAATCAGACCATCTGGACCAGTGAGCCGTTTCTGACAGTGATCAGTCACAAAATCTTCGGAAGAGTCTGACAGCAAGCCCTGGGTAGTAGCAGTCCCTTGGTGCACCTTTCCTTGTGCTACCTCCCGGGACCTTTGGGAGCTTTTGGAAAGGTACCTACAGCTTTTGTTTAGCAGTTCTGGAATGTCCTTGCTTCCATTGCCTTTGCAACACGCAGTGACAACACATTCCACAGTTTAATCGGGTATTGTAGGTGTATTTTCTATTTGTTTTGTAGTGTCTCCCCTATAGTTTCACTGGTTGACTCCAGGTTCTTGATCTATGAGTAGTAGTAAGGTATTACTCCTTGTCCCATCACTGTCTCTGGACTAGTGATGATTTTACAGACTGGTATAATAGCTGTCCTCTATCATCCACTTTCTGATTTGTGACCTCGCTTGTTGTATGGAAACCTTCCTATGTCTTTTATCCTTATCCCCCTTTTTGCTGCCTTCTCCAGCTTAAATAATGTAAGATGAAATCACCAAAACTCTGCTCAGAATTGATGATGTGGGTCAGGTATGCAATATAGTAACGTCATCTTTTGGCTTGTTTTTGACTTCCTTGCTAACATTTCAATATGTTATGTTTGATGTTTGAGCAGACATTTTCACAGAATCATCTATAGTGACTCTTGAAGAACAGTAGCCCTCATGTAGCTCCTAACTAGGCTTGTAAACTTGGGGAGGGAGTGTTAAGCTGAATTGCTTAACGCTTATCAACACTTAGTTCCATCCACTGGTGTATTGTCCAGTCAGGCAGTTCTGAGAGCAATTTCTATATATCTTCACAACTCTTCCTTTTTTATTATCTCACTAAGTTTGTACTTTTAGCAAATTGTGTTGTGTCATAAGCCACGTTATTCTTTAGGTATTTTAGGAGACTATTGAATAGTGCAGCACCTACCAAAAATAGCAACAGGCATAGAGTGGTTGCCTTCCTCCTGTGTGATGACTGATCATCTAGATCTTGCATTTGTTTCTTCCTGACTATTGCTTGTTCCATGATGTCTTATCCCAGGTTAGCTTACTTCTTTTAAAGCCTTTGGAGGAATCATACCAAGGGTCCTTTGGAAATTCAAGTTAATATGTCAAACTCATCATTTTCATGATCATTAACTCCACAAGGAACAGTTGTAGCTATGAGACATTGCATCCACCAAGATAACCTATTCTAAATCATTCTTGTTCTTTGACATTTATCTATATTTTTACTCATTCTACCCTTTATTTTTTTCCCTGTCATATTATCTTATGTACATCATTTGTATTCATCTTTTTCATCAGATTTTTTTTCCAGAGCTCTTTTTAAAACTGCTAATCACATTTGCCGCCATTTTTTTTCCTTTACTGCTGAGACTGATTTAAGTGATAAATTACACACTACTACTAACAATTCATCCGTTTAATATTTGGCTTTCCTTAAAACAGTGAGTGAGTGACCACTGACCCAGCTATGTGCTATTGTTCATTTCATCAATTTAGTTTAAAGCATTTTTTTTTTTGCTTTTGTTGTCAGCAGTAACATGTCCTTGTTCTGCATTTAGGTTCTGCCTCTAGAGAAGAAAGAGGTCACTCACTGAGACCTCTTCTTTATATATATTTTTTTAACTGTGGAAAAATAAACCCTTATGGAAGAGTTTATCTACAATTACCCGTGTAAATCCTCTACAACAAGGAGAGTTGAGCACTGAGAGGGAAGTTATTCAACAACAGGATATGTGATTCAGATTGTAAAAATGACATAAAATGGTATTCTTGCAGCATCTTTAAAGTTTATTCCTCTTTCATTTTCATGTGGATTGTGAAATGTATTTTACTGTATTTACTCCCTAAAAGTGATTCTCTTTTATCAACAACACTGTTTGTTGTTTTTATTTTTAATGTATACTCCTCACAAATGATGCTCTATAATTGGGAATGACATACCTGTGTTATTTTTTCAAAAGCCACCTCCATATCTGGAGGTTGTTCTTGTTGCCTTACCTGAGCTTTGATGGTATTTTTTCTATGAAACGTGCCTAAATGACACCATCTTAGTTACAAGGCTTTTGACTCCTTTTGGACTTTAAAAGCACAGCAAATTGAAAGAGAGACATTATTTTCATCTTTTTTTTATGCTCACAGTTTGCCAGAGGTATAAAAATTGTTATAAAGAAGATTATATTATTCTTTACAGTATAGCGTACAGTGAAAGAGGCAGTTATTATTCTAACTGCTGCTGCATGTTCTTTGTGTTACCTAAACTGCTTGGTCATAAGTGGGTGTTCTGTGAGGATGAGAGCAGTGTATGACAATGATACAAAATTAACGGTTGATGTAGTAGCAATCGATATGAAAACAGACTCAGAGACTAAAAATGTGTCATGATTCATCTTAACCAGCAGTACTCATAGGAAGATTTTATTGCTAGCTATTGCTTACCCTCATCCAGCTTAAAAAAGCCTCCACATTACCTGATATTTCTGTGATTCAATGATAGTATCTTCTGTAGTTTCTTCAGGACAAACTTTTTTTTTATATCAAAAAAGTGTGTGCCCATTCTTGACATTGGTGTATTGGTGGCCACAAGTCTAGGCAGTGCATAGACTGCACTGCTCATTCCTGTGCCTTAGAGCTGGCAAACCTTGAACACAGTTTTTCCCTCGCTCCATGCCAACACATACCTGGCTGTGGTAATACCAATTTGTCTTGTATTTGAAGAGCATTACTGCAACTATTTCAATGCCTGTGATTTTCGAATATAGCTGATTGAAAGGGAAGCTGGAAATGGAGTCTGGCCATAGCCGTCCCCAAGAAACGGAGAAGCTGCAGCCAGGGAAGTTTTCCATCCTTCAGGACTCCGAGTCTGTAAGGACCGTGATTTCTGGCTGACACCTACTAGTGCAGTTTGTTGGGTGTCACGAACCATGTGGAATGTATTGCATGGCTCCACGCCATATGCTTTGCAGCAAAATGACACGATCACTCATCTGCAGACCGAGCCTCTGCAACGGGTTCTGGTGCAAGAGCATAAGAGTTCCACAGCTGAGTAGACGTGGTCTGCGTCTCGTACTTTGGGTTCTGTCAGGGTGCTTGAAGTTATAGAATGACATTTTATCTGAGATACTTTTCTAAAGTATTTCTATTTTGCACTAATGATTTTCTTTGTAAATATTTTTGATTTTGTCTTTGACAGGTTTGCTCCAAAGCATATTAATGTGAATGCAAACAGTAGCACAGAGTTTCATTCTGAAGTGGGGGTGAGTGAAGTATCAGGAAACACCTTATGAAGAGACAAAAGTTCTTACTGATTCTTGGGAAAACAAAGCATACAGTTTTTGATTTTCTGTGTTTTGCCCTTAAAGCAGCACAGAAATGAAAGCTCAAACTAAGAAATTGTAGATTCAGAGGATGTGCCAGTGGGAAAAATCAGGAAGCCCATACTTCAATGGACTAGATTTCATTCTATTATCATTTCATTTTAAAGTAATGGGAAATACCAAAAATAAACAACAAAAAAGTCTGTGATGTCTGCTAGTAAACAAGATTGAAAATAGAAATATTCAAAGATAGTAATACTGAAATTAAAAGAAATGCTTTATAATGTTGCCTTGATTTAGTGAGCTAAATTCCTTCATTGAGAGGCCTTATTCCTGGTGTGATGTAGGTAGACGTTTCAAAAAATTGAGGAAAGATGAAGGGAGAACTGAATGTGAATTTAAAAATATCAAACCGCTTTTCACCACTGTTTGCTCAATGAAGTGGTTATGCAGTGGCTAAATTGCATTGTGTATTGTTTTTCCTAGTGGTTAAGTCTAATGCAGCTTAGTATAATTCTTTCCACTCTTGGTAGCTGCTGGTTTTAAGTATGCCAAGTAAACATACCAAGTGTATCTTTTAGTTGTGAGGTTAAGAAGATTTTTATGTATAGCACTGCGTAATTCTGACACTTCACTACCCATTTGTCTGCCTCATGACACCTCAAATCGCAGCAGCTTTTCTTTTTTTGTCACCATGAAAGTTGCTCCTTTCAACCCATTGCAGTTAGAGGTCTCAGAGGACAGGTATTCAAAATATAATTTTATTAAAAGAAGAAAAGCCAAATTTAATAAGAGATAATGCCAGTTACTGTGTGAATCAGCTTAAATCTAATGGAAAATAATCATATGAGAATTTCACGAAAAATACTAATGAGTTTTTGGAGAGAAATCTCTCTGCACTGCTGACAGTGGTATGTCCCCATCTTTTTTTTTTTTTTCTATTTTATAATAACTCTTTCCTTTTTTTGTAATTGTTTTTGTTTTGTTTGTGTGTATGTGTTGTTTTTGTTTTCCTGAGGGTGAAGGAAGGCACTTTTCCCTCAAGAAGGAAAAAAATAAAGCCTTCTTTCTTTTAGTCTTTCATGGTGGCATGACTTTTGTTCACGTGGTATGAATAAAATCATTCCAAGTTTGTGTATAATGCAAGGTTAAGTGTGCACCCCTGGTTCACTATGTATTTTTGGACATTTCTGTGAACAAAACTGTCATCATTTCAGATATGTACATTACTGCTTATAGACTCGTGACAGGTGTGTAAGTGGTGTCCTGCGTTATAGATGAGCTCAGACTATACGAGTGCTCTGGACAGAGCTGGATTCATGGTCCGTCTCTGGTAGACATCATCCCCCTTCATGCTGAGCAATGTTCCTACTGATTTATCGACTCTTTGGCCTGCTGATGGCATCAGTAGGTACTGTCTAGCACAATGCATGAGAAAAATCCTGCCTATTTGAGTAAGCAGCTTTGATGATAGGTAACTGTATGACAGGTTTCTGACTTTTTTTTGGTAGGTGTCTTAGAATCAGATATGACTTTTTTAACAGCATTTGGGTAAATAGTGCTTTTTTTTTCACTGACATTTTTGCCCTACCTGAAATGATTCTCGCTGGGTGCTGCTCCCTTTGCAAATTCCATCCTCTAGACAGGACAAAACAGAGCAGTTCATAGTGAAGCAGGCATTTATCAAGTTTTCTGTTTTATTTTCCACACTTCAAATGCCACAGTCAGACCCAGAGCCTGCCTCTCCTACACATTGTGTGAGAGTGAGAAGCAGGTTGTATTTTATTGCTTTAACAGAAAGTTAATCCTTTGCTGCTTGTGTTCAGACTGGCGATGAAATGACAGCAAGAGTGAGGTGAGAGTAAGTGATGTCTTGGCATTCGACGCTTGAAATGCATGTGTGCCTGTGAAGTTGTGACTCACTGATTTCTTTTCCAGGCAGCAGTTTGGCATAGCAGTGTACTTCAGTACTGTGATGGATTTCAGAATAGCCAAATACCCCAAAACAGCAAACACTTTATTGTTTGATGGAAATTTTGACATTTTAGTATCAAGATGTGTATGAACAACTTTCCAGTCTGGGTTTTTTTTTTTTTTTTTTGTCACCACCTGCATCATAGAGTGATCTTCAGGCCACAGAATGCTCCAGGCCATGTCCCTTGTTTTCCAAAACTGAAACTTGTAGAGGAACATTTAGAGAGAGTCTGGGAAATGCCATTTTTAAGTGGAGCTGAAGTGGGAAACACAGTATTTCCTCTTCTTTAGTTTGACAGAGATTATGACAAGCCACTTTAGATGTGGTGAGAAGGAGCTATGAATGGTATGATACTATAGAGTAAGGTGTTTTATGGACTTCAGAGAAAACATAAATATGAGGACTGCTTTACCTGATGCCTTTACATGCTGAGAAAACTTGAATCCACACTAACCCCTGAAACCGCATCCTTTAAGGTTTTCAGAGCAGAGAAGCATGTTTATTCTGAAGAAAAACAAGGAACAATTCCTCCTGTGTAGTCCTCTCCTGTGTACGTTATCATAAGGAACAACTTGTTCTACTGATATTACCATACTCTGAAATTTAAGATGAACATATAATCATCAATTCATACAATAGCTATTACAGCAGAGAAAAACAATCTCATTTTTGCTATGAGGTTAAAACAACACTAGATTTTAAAAGGAAATAAAATGCAAGCTCTGCAGCCAAGATATATTTTTCATTCTTTAGATTTCCTCACGTTTGCATTTTTCAAAACAGAAAAAAAATCTGAAATTGTTATATAACAGTGTATATTAGAAGTGGCTAGCATTTAATATATCAAGATAACTCTCCTTATAATGGCATAGCAGATTGTAGGGCTGTATTAGCAATCATTTCACTGAGAAGTAATCAGTCTATGTATGTGTTATTCACTTCACCCACTCAGATAAATAAAGCTCAACAGCAGAATGAACCATGAAATTTTAAACTTTCTTGGAGGTTTAGCCCAGCAATTGTGTATGCATTAAGAATAAAAGCTACACCAACAGCTACTGTTGGAATTCACATCAAGATCATTCATATTCTGTTGAAATGAAGCAGGCTTATTAAGAGGTATTTCTGTCTTTCACATAAGGTGTTTTTTTCCCTATTATCTGCCATAACTTACAACTCCTCCAGTGTGCTGTCCCTTCTTAAGTATGAAAGGTTAAAAACGGTGCTTTGGGTGACTTTTTGTTTGTTGCCTGCACCGTGCTACTTCTCAGCACTACCACTGCTACAAAGTACGCCTGGAACCTTGGTTCATGTTATTCATGTCTTCAAGCAGTCAAGAGGAGAGGAAGTTGATTGTACTCTGTTCTGCCTGTGGAACCGCAGTGGAGTTTGTCTCAATCAGATATTTGTAGGATGTCTCTGACTGCAGTGGTTATTCACAGGATAGTGGTGGCTGTGTTTTGAATTATGCCTTTTCAATGAGGCTATCTGGGTGTAGTTTATATTGCGTATTCTAACACACAGTGACTGATGATTCGGCAATCATAGTTGTATGCATATCACATTTTTGTGTGTCTTTGAATACTTACTGTCTAAAGAAACAATACTTTATCGCTTATAGACTTTGACATTTGTCTTGCAAATACATACACCCATTCTCTTTTCACCTGTGAACTTTCATATTTAAAAGTATTCTTTAAGGCTTCTTTGTGTTTTCAAATGCAGTTTATAATCTCTGTATGCCCTTCTTTGAGATAGAAGGTGCTTCTTTAAGTGTTCATCCCCTAACTCCACATGCAGGAACAGGTGAGGAAAACAGCATATGTCTGAATTGAATTTTCTTCAGGCCTGTAGGAATAGTTTGTTGTAGGCTGTTTTCCTATACAAGCTCATGATTTCCACCCTAAATTCGACTGTTTTACTCCAACTGGGCTTTGTAGAGTATTCCTTCTTCAGACTGATTTTAGCAAACTGAAATGCATATCAAAGTGTCGCATTTGTAATACACTGGTGTGCCTCTTGCTTGGATATTAGAAAACTTCTTGGGAGCTGAGTTTTCTTTCTGTGCAGTTCTACAGCCAAAGTGTGGACAGTGGTGGCAATAGTCTTTAACCAGTCGATGGGATATGTGTGATAACAAGGGCCTAGTTGTTCCCCTGTTTGAGCAATACTTGATTTAAGCGTTATTCAACCTTGGTGCAAAAGCAGAGTATTGCAAATACTTTGGTTATGCTATTGCCCCATTGGGAGAGAAGACTGATGGAGAGGATTTTAGACTTCCAGAATGACTCTGTTAATCTTTTTTCTTGAACTTTTTTTCTTTGTAAGGCAGATATTACTCGCATTCTCAGAGTTAGTTCTCAACTATTGTGGATCTTAAATTGGAATTAAAACAGTTTATTATTGCACTTATGTGTAATGCAGTGGTGCTGGAATAGGATGCTATTAAAATTCATAAAAATGAAATTTAATTATCTATTAAATGAAGCAAAAAACAAGAGATATGACCAGTTTATGTGTCCCTATTCACTTAAAAGGGCTCTGTATAGAGACAAAAATGTATCTCAACACTGATTGGGCATAGCTTTATCCTCACTCAATGAGATACCTGAGTTGAGAGTAAAGCTGCCTTAAATACCCATAGGCAGCTGAAATAGAGAGATCCTACTGGAGGTGATTCAGTCCTAAAATGAGCTTAATTGTCTTCTGAATTCCTTATTAAGTTGTATTTAACAGACTGGTACTCAACAGTGGTTCACTGAAAATACAAGAGTGCCTATGAACCTGATAGTTACATATTATGGTTTCAGGCACCAAAGTGAATTAAAAATTATTCTCCATTATATTCCCAGTAATGATACTTTACTGTAGTTCTGTTAAAGTTTGTGGAGAAGGTATCATGTAGTCAGAATCTCCTGTTTTAATGTCTTGTAATCTGAAACTGCTCAGAAGAGAAAAAGGGCAATGCCCAGTCTGGATAAGAGTGATGGCAGTCTGGACAGCTTCAAAGCAAGAGAGTGAATGTCTTGGGAACCACCTGCTAATCTTACTATAAGAGGTAGAATTGCAGCTACAAATGGGAGCTCTAATAACTGTTAATTAAGGTTTTTGGTGCTGTCATTATATTATACAGAAAAAGACGGGGCTTTTATGATGCTGGAACCTTGATTTGGTGCCAAGAAGTTATCTGAAGCAGATAGGATGAAGTCAAACAAAAAAATTAAATTGCTGAAAATAAGTCTTTTAACCTTTTGAATTTTTCTTTTCATTTGTTTTTCCAACAGTGGAAGCTCTACATTTGGGAACATTGATGGCTGCACATGGCTATTTCTTTCCAATCTCAGACCATGTTCTAACACTAAAGGATGATGGAACCTTTTATCGATTCCAAGTAAGTGTTTCATATGTGTTCCCAGGTTGCACAAATGCTGTCTTGTTTAAAAGGCTTCACGTAAAGGTTCATAACAAATCATGCAATATTTTGTCTTATGTAACCTAGTAGATGGTGATGATTTCTCTTAGATTAAAAAGTGATAGAAGGATTTTATTCAGTAAATTAAGTCAATGCATTATGTTAGAGTGGCTATTCTGATCCTTGAAAATGTGCTTGATAATAGAGTAATTCTAGTTGTGGAAGAATTCATCATGAAATAAATTTGATGTTTTCAAAGTTTAATACAGGGAGGGACTTTATTGACTTTGATTACCAGCAGAGTCTTAATTTGAAAAAGGGCAGGTATTTCTTAGAAAAGGAGTGTAATACATGTTCTTTCCTGTAGAAGAACTTCCTTATGGATAACAGAGTAGCACTGAAGTGGTGTGTGTTCTTAAAACACATACAAACACATTTATGCATCACACTGTACATAAATGACAAAGATATGCAGGTGCTTCAGAAAAAAAGACAGAAAGAACATTCATGTGATATAGATATACAAATATATGTATGTATTTTATTCATGCTCCTAATTGTATTCCATGTATTAGATTTCAAATTAGGGGCTTGGAGGGTGCTGTTGTAGCAGAACAGCAACACAGAAAAATGCAGAGCAATACCACCTCTGACTTGTAACAAGTATTTGATTATGTATTCTAGGGTAGGAATTAATTTGCTTTGTTTGCCATGTGTCACTGTCGACAGTGGTGGTTGTAATCTGTATTGTAATTAAGCAGTAGTTGTGGCAGGTATCACCAACAGATGCTTGAAGATCCTTGCTGGATGTTTCCTGTTTTGAAAGCATGCTATAATGAGCATCATTATGAAACTGATTATATAGATACCACAGTATGGGAAGCCTGATGTCTTATTGCCAACTGTATTATATAATCACAGAAAAGTAATCTCTGATAGCAGAAAAACTATTATCCTCAAGATATTTAAATTTTATGTTCAAAATTATTTAAATAAGAAACCATAGAAAATAAAACGGATCTGAGATCATCATCTTTTAAATGCAGAAACCCCCTTATACATTAGAGAACAGTCATTGTGTCAAGCATTACATGATGTCAATTGCTGTAGAATACCTTTGTCAAAATATGATTTGAGTCATGTATGTATTACAGATCCATGTAAGGGAAAATAAATTTTTGACCTAAAATTTAACATGTTAGCGTGAATATAACTAAATATCTACAGCTTAGTCTAGCAAGAAAGAGAACAGTTGCTGCATGCATTCAGTATCACTACTGTATTTTCGTATATAGATCCTTGGTGGATCATACATTATAAAAAACCCTCCCTCCAGCAGACAGTAAGTTACATATGTATTCGATTCATATAAAGGGAAGTCATCCCAGGCTTCTCCCCACCTCCACAGCCATCATTGATCCAGAAGAGGGAAGGCGAAGGAAAAATTTTCCCTCCCACTGTGCTGCCTCCTCCTCAGTATTCAGGCCAGAATCTGTTTTTTTAACTCAATTTCCCCTTCTCCCTCATCCAAAAAATCCCTTGGTATCTCTGTGTACCGGACAGTCCTCTGTGCTCAGACCAGTGACCCTTCTCAGCGAGGATTTATCCTTTTCCCACTGTTTCCTTTAGCTTCTGCTCCCTCTTGGTGGCTCCTGCCCACTCATTCCATGTTGTTGTAAGGGATAGAGGGATGGCATGGAGTGAAAGGGCTTGCTGCTGAGGGAAGGCACTATGGGAAAAGCAAAATGCAGGAAGAGACGGAGGAGTGATAGAGGTCCTGGTTCTTGGCTTCCCTCTTATCTCCCCTGCCATAACTGGGTTGAAGGAACAGGTAGATGAGCATTAACTGCACTGTGAACAACTGCTGTTATTGCAGCTAGTCCATCATGAGATTTTCTCAGTGAAATCTGTTGTCTACATGGTTGGACATGAAGATTTAATTCGAGTTACACTGTAAACCAGTGTAAATCGATTTACATAAATTATGGATCTGGCACATACTTGCCACATGCATATGAAATAAGGTAATTTCCACAAGTGGTGCTAAGCATATAGCAGCAGTAAATTGGCTGTTTGCTGCTTTGTACTACCCTTTACAGATGCTTCTTTAAAGCTACTTTACATCTGCATTGTTATAACTATGCTAACAATGATAAACAATGCAATTTTACCTCCTGATAATATACAGCATGAGGGAAAAAAAAAAAAAAAGTGGTTGCACACTCTGTAAGAGTATTCAGTGGAGAGGGAGGTAACATTCCAAAAGTTAATCTGTAAATGTATGAATGTTGCACTATAATATTTGCTCAATTGCTCTGATATTTCTTCAGAAATAGGATCCCTTGACCAGTTAGGATTCACCAATTTCTATATATTTTAATAAAAAGAGAAAATACAGTGCATATGCCAACAGTGAAAAGTTTAGAAGTCAGTTCCTGCAACACAGCAGCCTAACCTGCAAAAATGAGGCTGCGTGCAATAATGTTTTCCATGCACTTTTTTTTTGCATTCTAAAGTGTAACAGATTCCCTCCTGGCAGTAAAATTGCTTCCAGTTTTTTTAAACAAGTTAGTGTTGTATAGAAGTGGATAAAGTAGTGGAAATTGTATTTTATTTGCACAAATGCCCTTTTACAGGCAAAAATATGCTTTTTCAGTTATTACTTTTGCTGTCAGGAGGGCTGTAAAATCATAATTACATCTTGTTTTTTAAATAATGTGGCTTTAGAAATAAAAAATCATTCCTGATCGTTCTTTGACCTACTCAGTTCTAACTAGTCCAGCTTATGTGATAATAATTTAATTCAAGGGAGATGGATCTAAATATTAACAGTCTTACTCATAATAATTTCTTATTAATCTCAATGTGACAAAACAGAGAATATAGTTATAGCAATGCTCTGCACACCTCCACTGTCAGATCCTGAACATGTGAATGGTTTTCTCCTCATATTTTAATCCTGGCACTAAAGTGGGACCTGAATACCTGCTCTCTGCCCTCTTCTATCTGAGCAAATACTTGTGAGGGGCACAAATAAGTAAAGCAATATGCACCTTAGAAAGCAAATTCTCCTCAGGCCAAACATAGTTACATTCTTGTCCAGACAACTGATAATGTGGCTGCCCTGGTCAGAAATGCCTGATTCTCACTCCTTTTAGTTACTAGCCATCCAGAAGTTTCCTGATCTTGTTTTTCCTCTTGAAGCGAGGATTAAAGTACATGGCAAACAACTGTTGTGGACCACCACAGCACTCCAGCTGCTGTCAACATGCCATACCTCAGGAGAAGAACTTTATTGGAAGTCACATTTTTATAATAAAGGAAAGAAAACAGCTTATCTTCTCCAGCATTTTGCAGATTTTGATTGGAGATACAGGAATTACAAGTGCAATGACTGTTTCCTAGTCTCTGCTGCTCAAATTCAACACATACTACTTCTGTTTAGGTTTCATTGAGGGAAAATGAGGAAATCATAGAATCGCAGAATGCCTAAGGTTGGAAGGGACCTCTAGAGGTCATCTAGTCCAACCCCCCTGCACATGCAGGGCCACCAAGAGCACCTGGCACAGGACTGCATCCAAGCGGGTCTTGAAGATCTCCAGAGAAGGAGACTCCACAGCCTCTCTGGGC
>JAUBNY010001146.1:6677524-6702222 GCA_032275445.1 Crypturellus soui
ATTGGCCTTCTTCCAGTCCTCCGGCACCTCCCCCGTTCTCCAGGATCTTTCAAAGATGATGGAGAGTGGCTTAGCTAAATGGAAAAAAGTGGCTTAGCTAATGGAAAAACCATTTCAAATTATACATCTTTCTGACTGCCCTCTCAGACACTTTCTCCCATTGCCTTCCATGTTCAACCTCTTCCCAGGCTGCGAAAGAAGAGTCTCAGAGCTCAAATCTACGTCTGCATTCCTCAACCTCTTTTTTTTTTTTTTTTAATTTGTAATTCCTAGTTCATGAGGGAGTGCTGATATCCTGGATCATATCCTTTCTGTACAGACTAGCTACTGCTAGACCAGCATTCTCAAACTTTCTTTGCTAAGAGAGCATTTGAGTCAACTACAGTGAATATAAAAATGAATGCCTGTGAATTCTCCCATCTTTCATGAAAGACATTTAAGATTGTATGTAACAGTTCTTTAGCAAAGACTTGATTTATGCAGTTCCCTTGTGGCCTTCAGAAGAAGAATAACAATAATATTCAATGAAGGTTTGTGACTGATTTCAATATTCCTCCCCCATCCATGGTAATTAAATTTTTAACAATTTCAGGGAGTAGAGCAGTTTCAGAAACTGCAATCGTTTTCTTACTACTACAACAAGGTGTAGCTGAAAGATTTTTAATGACTTCCCCCTTCAGTAATACAGTGATTTTTACAAGTAGCTATTTCATTACTTCAGGTATTATTATTGATTAATATTATGGTAGAGTCAAAGCAGATCTATTTGTTTGCTCACCATGCATGACCTCCACTGCTGCACATGTATTTAATGCAGAATATGTATTATATTCTCGGATTTTATTTCACATTTTTAACAGGAGGATTCAGAATTTCTGTGCTTGAATTTAACTAATTTAACTAATAATATAATTCTGCATGTTTGTAAAGATATTTGTAACAGCCAGTTTTATTATAAATACATAAATGGTTCTATGATAGCAAGTGAAATACTAAGCAAGACCTTATTTCTCTAGTTGCTGACTTGTACTGTCTGCTTATTCAAATTACTGATACCATTAAAAAAAGTTCCTTAAAAGTGTAGTAATGAAAACTGGCAGCAGCATTTCTGCCTGGGCTGATAAACAGTACTTGACTTTCCCCAAAACGTTCTGCCACCCACCTTCCTTCCGGCTATAAGTGGGATGTCATGGCAAAGTGACAAATGTTCGCTGCTTAATACTTGTTCATGACAAACTGCTTTGCATTTCCTTCTGAGGAAAAATATTTTAAGTATAATTCCTCCAGATTCTCTATGTTTCACGAAGAAAAAAATATATATTTTTTAAGTTTCTGTCTGAAAATGGTGGTGTTGATATACAGGACCTTATCCCGTGCCCGTAACTCTCCTGGGCAAAAATCTTCACTAGGATTTCTAGGTCTGAATATGTGAGCTGTGAGAAATAATTAAAGCTTTAATTAAGTAATTAAAGCTTTCTCCCACAGATTGCATTAAGTTTGCAAATGTAAACCACATTCCGGGCATAGAGAAGTGAATTTACATGGGCACTGTCCCCTTGCATTGCTGTGGGAGTTTTGAAACGGAACAGAAGCGAGATCAGAAGCTTTCTACTTCTCACACACTCGCTTAAGGGTCTGTTTATAAATCTACGCTGTGATTTACATGTGATCTACATGATTAAACAGAGGCAAATTAAACATGGACAAAATAATACTCCGCTTCTATTTGTTTTTGGGGTCAGGCATTCTGGGAGTTTCTGCTTAGGATCTGGTGCAAGATCGGCGTTAACTTCCCCCATTACTGTGTCTGGGACAATGAGGGCTTGAGAGGGAGGCAGCTCCGGAGAGGTGGGTCTGCACCCAGGAGCTACCCTGGGGAAACGGCCTCCTACGCGGTGCGCAGGAGCCAAGCGGAAGAGGAGTCCTTGAGCCATGTTCCCCGAAGCTGAATGCACCATTCTAGCCGTTGCACTGCTCTGCCACACAAGTTTGGTGATCAGGTTTCCCCCTGGGCCTTTTCCTAGCCAGGGGTGATATTGCTTGAAATTAACATTTATTAATAGAATTTAGCGGGAAGGTTAAGACTAAAATTTTATAACTACTAATACCAAACAATTAGGCAGGAAAGTGTAGAAAACACCTTTGGGAAAACTGCAGTCATCTTAGCTACAGACAGGTTTATCGCTGATGGATTTTTGTGTAGAATGACAGGATTATAAAAAATGTTTAATCAGAAACTGATTTTAAAGCCCTTCATTTTCAGTGTCATTATTTTTTAAGTTGATTTTTATTTTTGCACTTTGTTGAGGTTTATATATACATATATATTTAAGCCTTTTTTTTTTTTTCCTGCCTGTCTTTAGGACGATTTCCTTTGTATCTCTCCTCACCATTTCTGTTCTGGTTTGAAAGTGAATAGCTCTTGACAACTCTTTGAAAACATTTTTTGGTTGCATCCACTTTTTCTCTTTTTTCTACTTGGGCTTTGCAAAATCAGAGACTTAATATGATCTTGAGAAATCTCGGTTTTACTTACTTTCTAGCTTTTAGGAATTTGCAGATGGACAGTGTATGGTTTAAGCTTGAACCTAGAAAGTATGAGTTTAGAAATTTTCCGTAAATTGGATGAACTAACCTGAAATTCCTGAAGTCATTTTTCCCCCCCTTTTGGAAAAGATAGATCTTTGCCTTGCTCTACTCTTCTGGGACTGCTCTGTCCTCAGTTTTTAAAAATGTTTCAAAGGTCACTTGAGTCAATATTTCTCACATATTTAACTTGCACGTCAGATAGTTTGAACCCCTTTAGGCATCCTGCAGATAATCCAATACTTTTACTATGCCCTACCAATTTAGAGGTCAATGACTGTTGATACTATAGAGAATTAGGGATTAGCGGAGAAGAGAAGTGTTAGAGCAAATTTCTACTCATAATATTTACACATGCATATAACTCACAGTGCTGATGAGTTGAATTTTTGCTTGTTCTTGTTGTTTTACAAATACATCCACAGTTTACACACATGGAAACAGTATAATCTTTCAAGTATTCTGTGGCAAATTTCATCAGGGCTCCGCATTGAACTGTCTGACCTTATATAAATGTGTCTCCTCCTGTGTTTTTTTCTCTCTCTCTTTTTTTTTTTTTTCCTGTGCTTTGCCCTGTCATCTTATCTTCTAGTCAAAACTAATTTGAGCCATGTTGAGGGACCAGACTGTGGCAGACCTGAGCTCTGCTCTCCTTGGGGACGCGCCGGCGGGCAGCCCGTGTGGGCCGCGGTGCAGCCTTGGTTTTGGTCTTGCCTTTTAAAATATTCTGGAGCCGCTTATTATTACTTCTCCTGTACTTTTCTAATTAAAACTCATGTTCTATTTTAAACTTTCTACTTTTATCTCTGGAAGGGTAAAAGTGGCTCAGAGGCTCAGACTTTGCCCTTATTAGCATACACGTTCATTTGCACTTCTTGTATATATTTTGTTTTGGTGTTTAGTTGCCTGAAGATCACCAGTGCTGCCTGATCTGTTCCTGTACCTTAGGGGCTGTTTATACCCTAGGGGTTCTGTTGCCTTGCCTGGCCATTTGTGGTTGTATCGGTCACCCTGGGCCCGGTGGTGCTATGCAGGAGTCGCTGGTAGGAAGAGTGACTTACTGCTGCTCATCCCAGAGCCAGGAACAGCTTACAAGAAACTTGTCTCAGCCTTTGAAGTTAACTCGTGGCTTTTTTATCCTTTAACTCATTGTTATTGCTTCATCAATAGCAAAGAGTTGCAAGATTTTAATATTACATTTTCTGTAATTTGTATACTGTTTCAAAAGACGCATGTTATATTTTATTTTAGGTGTGTGTATTCCCTGGCTTAGAAATAGAACCGTGAAGCAGCAGGAAATGAGCTTCTGCTCCTATTAGAGTTGATGGATCACTGTTACAGTAGAGTTCATTTTTTAATCCTACTTATTTAACCTGAGGGTAGTTTTGAATATGTTACTTTTCTGTCCTCTCAAATTCTAAATTAGCATTAAAATTATTTGGAGGGAGGTGAACAGCAAGAGGGTTTTCCGTTTTTGCAGATGAGAGTTCTTTGAGAAAAGGCAACAGGGAGCAAAGAGCAGACCAGAAGTTTGTCCGAAGGAAAATGTTCCAAAATATAGCTCAGATGAACCAGGCTTCACATTTAATTAGGTTGAATCAACTTCCCAACGGTATATAACTGTGTGCATGTCTGTATATTTTTATATATTTATAAGTACATATAGATGTGTATATATAAAGGTACTATGTGTATAAATATTGTAATCCCTTAAATTTTTATCCCAAAATGGTTTTCATGTGAAAACCATGTGAAAGTCAGTGTTGTCATATTTTCTTTGTTTGGTGGAACAGAATTATTTTAACAATATATTTCACTCAGTTTTAATAAAAACTATATGGAATTAATTCTTGATTTTTTTTAATTGGCTTTCCATTAAAAACATCACATTTTAAATACAAAATTACAAGTGACAAAAGATATTTGGAAAAAAAAAAGAGCTTCAGCAAATGAAAGTGACTTTGATAATTTGGTAAAAACACAGTGTTTTTTGGCCTTTTTTAATACATAGCTTCTAGGAAAGAGCCTTACATTTTAATGTATAGTAATGAAAATGCTTTGAAATCAAGAGCTAAGTGGACTCAAAAGTCTCCTCCGTCTTTTCACCTTCTGAAACTTCTTCCTGAGGCCATGTGAGAGGTATGTTGAAAGCTGTATTGCTAGGGAAGATGAAAAAGACAGCCTCACTTCCTAACCTTGTGTTTTTCATTCCCTTACCTTTAAAAGTAAAAAGAACACTTTGTTCTTTTTCAATGCCATTCTGACACTAGTGCAATAAACAAGCATACCAAAGTAATTTAATGTTTTGATGCCTATTTCAAAACTGTCGAGTTAAAAATATAATAGATCTACCAAAAATGTAAATTGACTTTAAAAAGCAGTATCAATCCAAGGACTGTATAATTCTTGCGTTGTCTAACCTGAGTTCCCTACTTTTCTATTTTGTCTATAGACACCCTATTTTTGGCCATCTAATTGTTGGGAGCCGGAAAACACAGACTATGGTCAGTGTGGACATCTTTCCTATTTCTTTCGGGAATTATATGTTATATGAATGCACACATCATTTCAGTCTGTCTCATTTGATCATGCCACTGTTAAAAAAATCATTTATGTTGTGTAATCCCTGTGCAAGAATTGCTGATACTGAACTAAATGTGCTGTTCCACTTTTCATGGTTTATTAAAGTGGAAATCTGATTTCAGGTTGATCCAGGAGAAAAAGCAGTGTCAAAACACCCTAAAATTTACTTTTCCATTTACACTTTCATTTTATTCCATTGAGTGCAATCATTTGCAGTGACAAAGACTCAGTGAAACAAAGGACACTTTTTTGATGACTATAAAATAATTATTAGGTTTAGATGCAAAGTTGTACCTAATTTAGAATTCTTACCTCTGAGATATGGTGTGTGGAAAATTATTTGTTTTTTAAACTAGGAACTGTAATAGAGATATATCTTATTTATCTGCCTGGTGTTAGACATTTTATTCATAAATTACACATTATAATTATTGATGTGCATTTACACAGTAAAATCTGGACATAATAATAGGTAGTGAAGTATTACAAAAAGCCTCAAGCTAAGCTTTCCAAAAATGATGACTCAAATTAGGTTCCTCTGTACACCAAATAATAACACCATTTTTAAAGAAAATGGATAATCTGTGGACAGCCTCCTGTTCATTTGAATACAGTCTGTAGGTACTCAGCTCACCTGAAGACCAGGTTTCAAATACATTTCTAAGGAAAACAATTCCAAACTGAGATTTTTAGCAGAACTGAGTGCCTTCAATGTAGACTTTGAAAACAGCACCAGTTTCCTCATCCTGTATAATGTTAAAATGCTTACCTTTCTTAAAAAAAAATACAGAGATTTGAAGGTATGCAGCAAATAATAGATATCAAAAGGTCCTAGAGAGCAGCTATTTGTATCAAACATATTTGCTACTCCACCTGAGGAAACTGATTGCTAAAGAACAAGTGTTTGATTTACCACTTAGTATAATATTCTTTCTTTTCCTTGAAAGTGTTATTTGCATTCCTCAAAGGGGCACTTTGCTGTAGTCTTGTAATGTGTTAAAGATCAGAAAGTAATGTATTGTGGTTTTAAGAGACACCGAGCTGTTCAGCTGTAGTGCCTATGATATCACTTGGGAAATTTTAGTGAGTAAATTTATACTCAGAAATACTTATTAAAATTTCCTGCTGGCTAGCAGGTCTGAATTTGAGGTCAGGTTGAAAAATAACTTTGATTAATATCCTTCGATGTAAATTGGGAGATGCTAACTTTCTAGTTACACCTAATTATTACAGTGGGCAGTGAATTACATACATTAGCCCATCGGTGAACAGAAATATTATAAACTCAAAAGCAGTTTATAAACTTATGAGGAGTTTATGAACAGTTTTTGCATGACAGGAAGTTACAAAATTAAATTTGGCATCAGATTCTTCATCATATGAGGAGATACCTTTGTTCAGGAATAAACTTGTAGGTTTAAGAAATTTGAAGGTTTAAATATAAAATCATAAATGTAAATGTAAAAAAAAATTTCCACCTGATAAATTTAAGTTCTTCTGTTGTATTGGATGACAGAGGGGAAATCCCAAAGTGCAGTTTCATTGCTTCTTTGGAGTATGAGCCAAGGTTCCAGCCCCTAAGAAATCTGCCAGTTCCCCCTGGGAACAGGAGCATTGTGCTAGATCCACCTAAGGAAACAGTTTATCACTAGAATTGGGTAGTACTAGAGCATTCCCAGAAAAATCAATTTCTAAGGCAAAATTTCAACGGTGTTGTTATGGGGTTAGCATTGTCCCAGCTCCAGAAATTAGCATTTTCCATGTGGCCTGCGTTTTTTCTTCCACAGAGCTTTCTGTGAGTTTAAAGAGAAAGCAGATGATGGAAGAACTAAACACAGATGGTAGCAAAAAGGATCATATAAACATTGTAAACAGATGATCACCAGAAGAATAAAGAGAACAGATAATATTTGGAAATCTAAAAGTTATCTTAAGTAAGATTAAAGCTGTTTGAGGATATTAAAGGATAAATTTCACCCCAAATCGATTCCAAAAAGGTTATGCAGATTTTCATGGTAATTCTGGTACTTAGTAGCAAATATAAATATAATTTATCTTGTTACAAATATTCAAGTGTATTTATTACTTTTAATGTATAATAGTGCTGTGCAGTGCTTTATTTCTTAAAGATTATGGGTCATATCCTGAACAACCTTAAATCTTTACCTCCCAAAACGAATGACTGTGACAGGCTATTCAGAGTCTCTCAAACAAGCAAAAAATAGGCTTTCTCAGTAATCTTCCTTTATTAAAGGTAATAACAAAGCAAACCACTTTCTGTGGCATTGACCTAATAATTATAAGCCTTTGAAAACATGCTACAATTTTCTTTTATTTTAAAAAATACTTTCATTCATTCACCATTATACATCCATAGCTGGGCTACTGCCTAGAATGAAGAATACTGCCAGTAGAATAATGAATTAACCTTAAGCTAGAAATTAAGTGAGATTGAGATACTCGGTGCGGTCATTTATTATCAGAGCTAACTAACTCAGATAGATAGAAATAATCTTTATATCTTTAGAGATCCTCTAAAATACCATTTCCTTTCCTGCTCTATGTTAGCTTGCAATATCAAATATTTAATAACAAACAAAATGTAAAACCGAAAAAAAACTGTTTTCTCTCTGCTGATTTTTGATGATGTTAAGATTCAGCCATGCCCATGGCATACAGACCTTTTCTTATATTTAAATGTAAAAAAAGGTATTTTTCTAAAGACAGGGTAAAATTTTGAAAATGACAGTGGCAGTCGTAGCACAAAAGATATTGACCGAAGAGGTAGAAGACAGCGCTCAATTGCATCAATATGTTTACAATAGGATGCTACTTCTCATCTTGCTTTTCTTTTTTCTTTGTTCATTTCTCCTGAATGAGTTAAAAATGGAGCATTGCAACTACCTGAGGAGGGCATTCTACACACAGTTGTCTGAAGAAGAAAAGCAGTGAAGTCGGGGAAAAAGTACTTAGAAGCCTGGTTATAATATATAGTATATCAGCAAAGTAGAACAGGATCTTTTTTCAGTGTAGGTTGCAGCTGATTATGAATTTGATGCTTTCTGGCACTCCGCTGTGTGAAGTGCTGTTTTTTGTGAAAGTCATATCGTATGCGATTTCATTTTTGTTGAAATGTAGGAGGCACAATATGCAATGGTTCAGCCAGGTTTTAGTATAAAGTGGGAGATGATTGCAAAATTGGTAAGTTAATTGAGAAAATATTATGGGATTAGGGGTAATAATCTTGTTTCGCTGTGTGCTGCTTTACAGGAGCAAATTTCTCAGTAATGGTGAATTGTCACTGAAATGACAAGATACTTAAAACGTGCTTAAAGCCTTTGCAGAATCTTGGTAGGCTACGAAGAACACATTAAATAACTCCTTTTGTGGCACGAGTATGCGAGCACAGGTCCATGTGCTCTGTAAATTCCACTAAATGAGACTATATTTCTATGTATTAAAAAAAATCTTAAATTCTGGTGTTACAAAAAAGAACAAGTTGTGAAGGTAGCCTTCAGTAGTCTTCTAGATAGAGTCATGTGCTGAAAAAGAATCATTCTAGGAAATTCGAGTCCTTACAGGAAGTAAGCCTTAATTTCTCACTTTAAAAGTGTAAGATCTGTATGATGAATACTGCCAGTAAACGTATGTAGCAATTCTCTAAATATTCATGACTCTGTTGTGCAGGCTATTTATAAAAAAAAAAGGAAATTATCCCCAGCACCTTTGCTCTGTATTAGTTGTTGTTGCATAATTTGCTCTCAAAGCCTTTTTGTGAGAGCGAAAGTCTGTCCTTTTTAAACGGTGACTTCGGTAATTTCTTGGTAATTCAGCTTCATTTCTAATGATACTGCCTTATCACATAAGAATAAAAGGACAAAGACCACTCTGCGTTCTGACGAGGAGCACGTGCTGCACCTCTACCAAACACAGGTTTGATGTACATAGTGCACACAGAGTAATTGGAACGCTGTATCCTGTTTTTTCACAATTGGCCTACAGTTTTCAGCGTCGAGTTTGTTGCCTACTTAGTTTGTATGTCTTGCTTCAGATCCTTCTGTGAAAAATTGATTATGTCAAGAGTTGTCTTATTCATCTTGCATCACTCTTTTGCCTGGGAAGCTGCCAGGAAGGACAGTACAGCGTAGGCGTTACAGGCTTTCTTTGCCCAAATGCTCCTGCGGGAGTCTCCCGGTAGTGGTTAGCTTAGTGGTTCGCAGTGTGGATTTGAGAATGATTAAGCTCTATTGCTTGCCTGAACTCTGCTGGAAAACTGCATGTGCTCAGCATCTCTGGAAATCAATCCATAAATATGAGTCAGTGGCTTTGGGCAAAACTGCTAGCAGAGTGGGGTTTTCTGTGATAAAAATTGTCAGATATGAATAAAAAATGTATTTGTTAAAATCTATGCTGTGAGAATGAGGGGACATTTACCAATAGAGTGTAAATAGTTTGTGGATAGCTCTGAAGTTTTAGAATAGTTGAATCTTGATCCAATTCACCTTTTTTTTTTTCAACAGCTTTTGTCAGCCAGTGATGACTCCTGCAAGCAAACTTCTTAGACCCTTAGCAGACATACTTATTTTAAGGACCTGCCTCATAGTTTTTCAATATTTGCTGGATTTCCAGTTGTAGTAAGGAACAGATACTTACCATTAAACTTAAATCTTTTATTAATTTGATCACAAGCCTGGGTTGTGGCTCCTGAACTGAATGACTTTGGTTTTTCTTTGGCAAGTGGTTAGCAGAGAAATTGCATAAACACAATGTATGTGGAAGAACTAAGTGAGGAGCACAGTCTTATCAAGGAGAAATGTCTCTCAAGAAAACATCACTGGTTCTAGTGCTTGTTATGCCCAACATTTGATTTGGGCAGAATCCAATCAAATGTGTATTTGGAAAGAAGTTTGCGTTAGCAGAGTGGGAGAATAGGTGACCTTGGGATTCGTACCGCATTATATTGTTCTGCAGAGCTATATAATTCATTCCCTGGGAGCTATCCTTGTCCTATAAATACTGAGAAGTCTCACTTCAATGAGCATGTCCTGAATTTTGTTCTGATGCTCGCTAATGGTGACATTGAGAAGCCACTGCGGTTAGGGATCTTGGAGCAGAGAGCGTTTCTGGAAGATGCTCTCCCATCAGTCCTAGATTTGCCTTCTTCCAGGATGCAAGGTGTCTTGGAAAGTAAAGTGTAAAGGCAGGAGAAACAGTTTCATCTATAGTAGAAAAGGCTGCTTTTCTCACCACTTAACAGCTTTTTACCAGAGGAAATTTTCATTCTGTGAATGGGGAATCATTCATATAATATGGCATAAATGTAAAATGTATTTTTCCAGTATGTCCATATAAATAGATATGAAAAGATAACTAACTCAAATAGATGTTTTCTGTAGCATTACTTTAAAAGCATTACTTCAAAAGCATTGATAATCTGTGTTTAGGTCTCCTATAAATAGTCAGAACTTACCATAAAAATAAGTTCCGAGATATATAAACATAACTCCTAATTTTCAGAATTGTTTTCAAATCACCGTGTTGAGTAAACTAAAGGGGTTCACCTATTTCATTATTAATATGGAAATTAGAGCTTTCAGGCTGTGAAAGGAACAGTGTCAGCAAATGCTTTTTTGGGAAGTCGTGCACTGCCTTGCCTGTGTCGGCACTTTGCCAAGTGGACACCGAGTAATTGTCACCTTTTTCAAATATTGTCCAGCTCCTGAGGCCATCCCCCTTGCTGATTTTGGAGTTTAGGGGAAAACACTCTCCATCCTTTGAGATCCCCAGAATGTGCCTTGGATTGTACATGCCTTAAGAGTTTTGTATGTAAAGCTTGTGGATTGGATTTGGATTTGTTGAACTCCTTTTCCTGGAAGCTTTGCAGCAAATTTATATGAGTGCCCTTCAGATATGAGTTGTTGTATTTTTTTTTTTTTTCCAGACAAAGAGTTAAATTCTTGAAAGCAAAATTGGAAGCACGATGAACATGAAGAAGCATGCCATAACTCAATGGAGTTATTTTAAATTAGATCTGACAACAGGTCATTTCATTTTTGATCCAGTATTTTAGGTGACTTGGGTGGCCTTTTTTCCATACCCCTTTCTGTCTCCCTGTGCTTTTCCAGGCACAATAATCTGGGGATTTTTTTCTGTGTTAAGGATGGATCTGCATTTTTAAGATTTTTGATTCTGGTAGTTTTAAATTGGATTCTTTCTTGTCCTTGGTTTATATAATAAAGCCCTCCACCCTTCCTCTAGATTTATAACCTAATTGTGTTCCTTAAATGTTTTAGCAAGTTAGTCTTCTTTGTACCTAATGTTATTTGCAATTATTAAAGAGTATAATTCTCTTATAGATAAGGCTGAATGGTGAGCCATTTGCCCACCTAGCTATTATCATCTTGATTTGTGTTGGTTTAAAATAAATGAGCTTCAATAACTACCCCAAAAAACCAAACATACTGGGTAAAAGCAGAAGTGACTTAAGGATGGTGTAAATAACCCAGAATGTCCTGATGTTTAAACAGGATATTGATTTCAGTTTTTCTAGTCTATAGTCACCTTCTGTGTCAATTGTCCTTTAATTCTCCTTCTCTGTCTGGCACATTCACAGATTGTGAATTCAGTCTTCCCATAGGGCAATTTGAAACTCTTAGACTTTACAGTGCTTTCCATTTCCTTTGTTCTTTAAATCCTGACTATACGTATGTATCTACAAACTGTCTCCAAAAACGGAATTCTAACTCACAGATGGTATAAATCTAACCTGGCTTCAGATGATAACAAATGTTCCATGAAAATTACACCAACAGTGTTACACAATTTTACAACAGTGTTAACACAATTTTAGTGTGTAAACAGCTAAATCAAAGTGCAACGCTATTGGCACTGGGGCAATTATAAAAGGAGTTTTAAGTTTGTGTAAATGGTGGTGGATGTGTAGGTGGTGTCATCTGTGATCTTCAGAGGCCTAGAGTTAATTGAAATTTTTTCTCTGCTGTAGTGAGAGAGAGGATTTAGCCCTCTTTTAGCAATGAACTTAGATTCTCACCTTTAAATGCTGGGAGGAAGGTCTGTTTTTTTTTCAGTAAGCATATTTAATAAATGTGTAATCACTCCAGTTTCTTGATCCTAGAAGGAAACTCATAATTATCAATATGATTTTCTTTTTAAAAAAAAACTATAGATGTTTTATATGAGCTTTGAAGTACAATTGAACAGTCAGGAGTAGGAAATAAAAAACAGGTAACTGTGAAAATGGATGTAATAGATGCTGCAGGAAAAGCCCAAATTACCTCTCTATGCCCAAACAGCCTATTTGGACAACCACAGTAAAACACTTGACAATCCCACTTTAAACTCTCAAATTGCCCAGATTTTTTGCATGATTGAACAGAAGTTTCAAAAACAAGTATTTACTCCATAGCTACCAAAGCCTATTTTAGCACTGGTTCATTGTCCTAATGTGCCATCTTTATGGAATATTATATATAAATACTGTGTTTAAATTATTGTTAAATCTATTTTCTCATGCAAGTCAATTCTAAAGCAGAAACTGTACCATCTAATACATAATTCACTTCAGTGTGGGCAATTATGTTGATTGCAAAATCCATCAGAATACACTGACTCTAAAAATAAGACTCTATGTGCCAGTCCATATTTAGCAATTTAAGGTTATTAATCAGACCTAGTTCACGACATATCATTAATCCATACGTTAAGCATTTTTCATCAGGTTTCTCAGGGAGATGCAAAAGCGGGCTGCTCTGCCAGTGAAGTTAAGCAAGATCCAAGGCTTATAACAGTGCAGGAAGGAGTAATGTCCTCAACAAAAAAGTCTCAAGTGATCAGGCAGGTCCAAGGTCAAGCCATGAAAGCAAGTCAGCCTCAGAAAGGGTGCAGATGGGGACAGCAGCATGCCTCCAGGGTAAGCAGGCACAGAAACCGTGTCTGCTTCAGGATTCATTGAGCTACTGCTACAAGGAGGTATCCTTGGTCCTTATATAAACATATATACCATTTCTAGAAACAATGCTGGTTTAGCTACTTCTGCTAATAAGACTGGATACACCAGCTGCCTTTTGCACAATTTCGAAGACTTTCTCCTGCGTATTTAGTGAGAAGAGTTTATACAATAGTAATAATTTGATTCATTTTTCAGTTTAGCCACAAACATTGTGTATCACACATAGTTTTCTAAGTATAACATTCCACTAGTCAATAATAAAATACACAGGCCATAGAATTTATGTTTAACTTATTCACATTTAAATGTAGAAGCAACAAACATTGGAGCATATTCCAGGTTCACCTGAGCTATCGAATTATCAGTGCTACTACCCGTGGTCTTCATGAGATCTGAATAGAGCTTCCTCTTTCTTTTTCTCCTTTAGCTCTTGGATCTATTGTGCGTTTTGCAGTGCACTCTGCCCAAACTTTTGTGAAAGAAAATGAAATCTAAACTTGTATCAGAATGCAGAGAAGACACTCTCCTTCAAAAATGCTGATTATTGAATAAATTTAGAAAATGTTCCCCCGTTCTTCAAAGTCTTTCTCACTCTGTCAATATCCTTGCTTTCCATTGAAAATGCTATGGTATTTCCATTAGAAATATCATGATTTCTAATATGGAGCAGTAGAATAATAGGAAGATACATAAGAACAGAAATAGAATCTGTTGACAACTTGCTTCCTTCATGCGCTAGAGCAAACTGCAGAATTTCCAGATTCCGTCAAACTGTCAATACAGCACAATTACTAAGGACCGTCTGATAATGATGAAGTCTGATAATTCAATAGAAGATGCAGGTCCAAACATGTCTCATTAGAAGTAGATTAAAGGACCAGTACTGAAGTAGTGTACCTTCTCCATTATTTTAATTTCCATTCTAAGATGCAGATAGTGCTTCTGGAGAAGAGATGGAAAACAATGCTGGATATTAGGTCATAAGGCTTTCTAGACAGAAAAAGTGTATGTGAAAATAGGATAGCTTTAGTTTGAAAACCTTCCTGCAGATTTTACTTACATATCATTCTCAATCTACTGGCAATTCATAGAAACCTATTTCAGATCGCAGTGTTCTTAATGGCAAAGAAAATCCAAAACTTCATTTTTTCTGTGCTTTCTAGTAACTGTATATTCAAGGCTCTGCCTGAAAATGAGGATGATTTTCCTATTCTTTTTTTTTTTGTATTTGTGAGTTTTGTTACAAACAAGCCAAAACCCAATGATTAAGAGACTGTGAACTGGTCAACTTAGCTCAAATTCTTGAGCTGCTGCCACCTTTTCATGTGACATTAGCTTTTAAGAATATCCTTAAATATGTACTTATTTTATAATAAGGGTCTAATTATTAGCACACAGCAATGGCAGCAGATAGAGCCAGAGTACGAGTGTACTTCAGGGCTATTCCTTTTGTGCATTAATAGATATTTTTTTCCTAGATAAGTAAATCTTTCTTGGGCATACTCTGCTTTATCCACTCTGGCACATGGAAACATTTTTAAGAAAAAGAATACAAGCCTCATGTAAAAGAGAGAAGATCTGGATACTCGAGAGAATAAGGTCTGAGGGATGAACGTGCTTTTTCAAATCTTGGCTAAGAAATATGCATACTGGAAAAAATGCTTGCTTATGATGGACTATTTGCTATAGAGCTGGAGTAAAAATTGTCATTAAAAGAGCCCTGCAGGGAAGATATTGCAGTACGATCATACAGTGAAGCCAAGTTTTCTCAGAAACAATATTAGGCTAATAATGTGGTAAGCTAATTCCTCTCTTCTATTCCTAATGACCTGGTGGTTGTTTTGCCTTTCCTGGCAAATCTTGTTCCCTTATGTCCTTAGACCATCCATCAAAGTTACCACACATTTCAACTCTTCAAGGTTTTCAAGCATTTTTTTCCCCAATGGAACACTGAGCTTGAGAAACTGAGAAATTTGAGCCTGTGCTGCTAAATATTGTCCAGAGATACTGTGAGGGAAACAGTGAGTGCCAAGGCTGTTGCGTCTGCTGGGCACCAGTCACATTTGGCAATCCAAAAGGAGTACCCTAGATTTGGGTAGGCAGCAGTTTCAGACTGCATCCAAATAAAAGTAATGTTCTAGGCATATGACTTTACAGTGTATGAAACATGATCTAGAAAAGACTTTGAGCTGGAGAAGCCTCTACAGGGACCTTGAAAATATGTTTTTCAAGGGTTTGTGCAAATGAGAGCAATGAGTTAACTCTCAGAATTCTTAGAACCATCTAATTATTTCTAGTAACCATGTATTTTAGTGCTAATACTTTTCAAGGCTCTTGGTTTTCTTCTTGTTTAATCAAATTTTGAAAGAAAGGAATTCAAGTAATTTTGAAAGACAAGAGAGAAAATGTTTCATTGCAATAGGAGTTAAATGGCAAAGGCTATCTCTGTCCTCAACATTCTGCTAGCACAGTGTGTGCAGCCTAGGCACAAAGGGTGCAGAATTGATTCGCTCATCTTTTTGTGACATTTCAGCATGCATTCCAGTGCTGGAGAGCAATTGTACACTGATTTTAAAATACATTGGAACAGAGGCTTACTTTACTTGTGTAATATGTGGATTTGTATTGGTATTTGTAAACTTTGCAGACATAAAGACACTTTGGAACCAAAGGGCTTATAGGAGTAGGGTAAGAGGCTATGGCTTCTTAAGGGAAAGGAAAGTGAAAAAGAGTGAAAAAAATAACACAAACAAAATGAGGAGAAAAACAAAAGAAGACAAGAACTGCATCAGGTATAACTTCATTTTCCATCAAATATCACCTGGACCCCCAGTGGCAGTTATCAGAAGTGCTTGTCATCAGTTCCATTGAAATAATCTAAATCCATTGAAGGGGGTTTCCATGCATTTGCAGGTGATTCATCTGAAATAAGTATATTTCTGTGGAGGTGCAAAATATAATTGTTTTGAATACTTTAAAAAGCAAAGCTGAGTTTGAGACAAGTACTTCATTCTTCCAAGTGATTGCAAATTTGGTATCTCTATGAAATGCATACTCATTCTGTCTCTAGTGGACAAGGTGGTAGTCAGGAGACAGGAACCATGGTCCATTCCTAAGGACAATCCAATGAATGCAGGCTCTTTTCGCTAATTAAAAGGACCACAGATAAGCTAAGCTTTTCTTAGCTGATCAGATCAAAAGATTCTTCCCTCTCATACATACATCTCATACATGAGAAGGATCTCTGATGAAATAAAGTGACTAAAATACTGCTCCCCCACGTCAGTTGGAGGAATTTTGTTTCCCTACTCATCTTACTGGTGGTAAAAGCTGCGCAATTCAGACCTGGTGTGAAGTATTTGTCGCTAAATATAGTCTATTGGAAATGTATTTCCTTCAAGGGGATTGGAGTGCATAAGTAAATCAGGATGTTTTAATGCAATGCAAACCACTGTGCTGCTTGTGTAGTCTTAAGTTCTATTTTCATTCCTTCATCATTTCAGTATTTGGTTGTCTGCATTGCATTTTATTAGTTAATGTTCTGTGCAGTCAGAAATAGGTGAAGCTGGCATAGTTCTACTGAAACATTTTGGATTCAGAAAATTAATAAAAGATTATTTTTTCATTACATCAATGTATATGATATTCCTATTTAATTTTTCAGTCTCATATTATTATTCTATTTTAAATGCTGGTTATAGCAGACTATGCTGCAAGAGACTTGAATTTTCTTTGGAATTAATTTTTAGAAATAATTCCCTCAGAGTGAAGTAAAATGATTTATATGAAAGGGAGAAATAAAAGTATATATAAGTACACATTCTCAAAAAAACTATTTGCCTAATATAAAAAGAGCTCCTAATAAAACTGTTAGGTTTTATGGATAATGCAGTGACGGTTTAAAAATATTTTTTGCTGCTTTCTCTTTAACTAGTTCCCTGGCCATGAAGCAAACTCACTCTGTCTCATGCATTTTGCATGTTATGTCTGTTATATAAAACAGGATTATAATTATTTAATGAATCACAGTGTCTGACCCATCATTTTAGCTACAATACTTACAGCATTGATCACGTCTTTGAAGCTCTTTAGAGCAGAAGGAGAAATAATAAAAAAAGCTAGCACTAAGATGTGCTAGCAGATGAAGCCTCCTGATTTCTGGTCTCCTTGTTTATGTGACCGTAGCAAATTGTGTATTATTTTATTCTGTTCCAGCGGTTTACCTCTGCAAAAGGACAATGCAAAACAAAGCAAGGCTAGAGCTAGCAGACTATGAAGCCGTAAGTACCTGGGGAAAAGTAAATTTGTTTGCCAGGCCTGCTTAGCATGTAAAGTAATATTAAGGATGAAGATTGTGGCATTATGCGTGAAGATTTATTAGCCAGTTTTTGTGAGTATGTGGGTCTGACTATTTCTCAGGAGTTATAAATACTGTTTGGGAGACCGTAATGCAGGCTGGCACGGTGAGAGCTAAGATCTTGGTCCTTCTCTAATTTTATTCTGCTTAGATCGTTACGCCAGAATCAGAAACAACCGTTCACAAATCTCAGATACGCCTCAAATCTTTGAAAGTGACTGTATCTCTGTTCTGTGTAGGGTTTGAATGAAGGAGCTCTAACAACATTTTCAGAAAGACCCAATAGCTGTAGAAGTATAATCTTGTTCTCAAAAGGACGAACAGAAGAAATCGGAAGTTTGCTTAGAGTGTGAGGATGGCACTCACTAAGGAGGGTCAGATGCCTTGAATTCCATCCCTATCCCTCAAAGGCTTCTGAATTTTTCATGAAAATGTCAACACTAAATTCATGAGCTATCCTAGCTGTGCTCTGAAAGCTGTCCAGCTGTGTTACTATGACATGATAGCAGACTAGTAAGCCAAGCCTCTCAACATGCCAAATACTCCAGCCACAGCACCATGCTGACACACTTTATTGCTTCTTCTGGCACAAGCTTGCTTTTCAGTGTACTGCACTGTGGGGTATGCATAATTTTATACATGCATGCCTTAGAAAATTCACCTCTTCTATCCAGTCCCCAAGAGCTTTATAAAAGGCTCTAATACTGACAAGTATCTCTAGATTGCATCTTCTCTACCATTTATGGTCGTTACTTTCACTGTGTTGTAGAGAAATACACAGAAATGCAGTTAAAATAAAACTATCTGATAGGAAGTTTACAGACAATTTTTCACTTAACCTCAGTAGAAATAGTTTGGAAAGGTACCTGGGGGAAGGTAAGGACCTCAGCCTTCTCCATGCTAAAAAACTGCGTGCTGCTGTTTCAGTTGGGCAGAGGTTAGAAAAGCTCTCTAACAGACAGTCAACCTGTTCCAGTATCTACTCAGGAAATCATTTTGCTAAGCTTTTGCAATTCTTCTTCTTCCTGTTATTAGTAGGCTATAGCACACATACCCTTTCTGTACAGTAGTTAAGAACTACAGTCTGTGGGTTTTTTTATTTTTGTTATTTTTATTGAAGATATCAGTGGAGAGTTTGGAAGACTCCTATATTGTCAAAGAAATAATAATTTCTTATTTCTGTACTTCATATAAATTGATATGTATCCAGCAGGACTCAGCACAAACAGTGTGTACAGATAACTGATGCAAATTGTAGGGTGGATCATCCAGTATGGAATGCACTTCTGATTTCTTTCCGCGTTAAATATTTTTGACAAGAGCATTTCTCGGAATTACAAATTGCTCAGCTAATACCCAGTACTAAAAATGCTTCATAAATCCCATATTCTGCTATGGAGGGTGGTATCTACCCTTATCACCACCATATGTTGGTTTCAAAGCTAAAATAAACAGGACATTTTAAAAAAGATATACTCAGTATTCTAATCTATATGGTGTCAAAAAGACATTTTATATTAGATAAGTAAAGGTACGTGTACAGTATCACAGGTATCATGACTTGTACTGCTTTTTTTCTTTTTTCCTTTGAGAAAAAAAAAATATAAGGAAAAAAATATTGAATAACTTACAATCTAACCAACTAAAATTGTGATATATTTTCAGGAGAGTTTGGCCAGGCTACAGCGAGCGTTTGCTCGGAAATGGGAGTTTATATTTATGCAAGCCGAAGCACAAGCAAAGTAAGTTCCTTGAAGAGAAGGCAATGACAAATGAGGCCTTTTGGTTTTGTTTGGATCTCAAAGGGAGAAAAGGAGGGAAAGTTGATTGGACTTGTCATATCTTGTGTTGAAAATTACTGTCATTAACAATGTTTCTTTTAAATATATTACAACACTGACAGAGTGGACAAGAAAAGAGACAAGATAGAAAGGAAGATTCTTGATAGCCAGGAGCGAGCCTTCTGGGATGTCCACAGGCCGGTGGTGAGTACGTGTGTGAATGTTCCTTGTGTGAGCATGAATGGCAGCATCCATGGAAGGCTGTGATAATGTGGGAAGAAGTAAACGTGGGTGATTGATTAACCCTCTACTTAGAGGTGGAGATTGACACCCACCTTCTTTTTTTGGTAGGATCTGTAGTTTATATCATTCTTCTACTGAAGATTGCAGATGTATGAACTGTTACCAGATCACATGCTTCCCAGTGGATATGACGCACAACCAAAATTATCAATGTAGTTAAAAATATCTTTAAATAAATCTGAATGTTTTTAAATAAGATTTTTTGCTTGCTGAGATATTAAACTTCATATGGGTCATATTTTCAAGCTTTTCTTAATGAACATGAAGGTTAGATACTGGTGGTTTTGAGCTCTGGGAAGTCTTACACTGACTAAACAAGAATTGTCAGGGTTCCCTGTCAAAGTTCATCTGACACAAAATTAAAAAGAAGAAATAAAGAGTCTTACGTAATCAGCTCAGAGTTAAGACTTTGAGAAAGAATGCCAAATGTCACAAGACTTTCAGTTAAACTGAGAGGGCTGAATAATGGCAGTGTCTTTCTTTATTACGGATTTATGTACCTCTATAGCCATAGCTATCTATTTTCTTCATTTGGAGTTATGCATTTTTTGAATACTGAGGGTAGCATGAGTACCAGTGAAATAGAATAGTACCAGTACCAGTGAAATAGAATATGAACATAACTTCCACTGACACATAAGGACACTGAGAAAAAATGCTTAATTAAAATGTGCTCATTTTTATTGCTGTTTCTTAGAAGACGGAAATTATATCAACATTCATTTCCAGTAATTGTTTCTGGGAAGTAAAGTTAGATTGATAGATCTGTAGAAAAGGCAAATATAATGAAAACGTCTCAAAGAATAAATAATAAACTTGGGCAGGTTAAGCAGCACTAGTGAATATGGAATTGAAAGAATTGTAGATATAAATAGATTTTTTGGTAGGATTTGGTAGAGAAAATTGTTTAAAGTGAAAAATTAAAATAGTGTACATTAGGTACAAGAAGACTAGGAAATTAAGGTCTCATCACTGGCATAAAATAAGGAAAGAGAACAGAAAGAATCGTTTGTGAAAGCTACAAATAGAACAGATACATAATGTTTCTAGGAAATTGAGAAATTTGAAGGCTCAGGGAGCTTTTGTCCTAGCTGCAGAAATTGATCTGAAGATTTTGAACCGGGTAATGATATACTATTTCCAGGTTTCTAAGAGATGAATTGAAGTTTCGAGTTAAGGTGTAGGCAGAAAATAAGGAGGGAATTATAGGGGCCAGCAGAAGAAGAAATTAAATCTGATTAAAAGCTTTGGCTGAGCTGTGGGTAAATGTGCCTCGCCTAGCAAATGTTTTTAATCTGGCTATAGACAGACCTAGAAACATCAGAGGCAAAAGACTTTGGCTTGTAGTCAGCAGTCTAGGCTCCTGAGATATGAACAGAAGAAAGGAGAGGGAAACAATGACATTTTAGCTAAACAGCTGTTCTTACTAGTTACTGAAATATTAAATTTGAAAACAGTTATGATTTCCATTTTTTAATCAAGAAAAAAAATAAAACAGGAATAGACTGAAAAGAGAAAGGTTCTGGTAGAGCTAATGCACAGTTTTAATGTTTTTTCCAAATTAAAAGAAAGCCCACAGAAAAACTCACAGAAATGTTTCTGCAAGTCTGGCTAGAAAAATTTGAAAATACTAGCTACAAATTAGATAAGAATATGTGGTTAATGGTTATCGTTGTTTAATAATTTATGGCTTTTCTGAAAAATTCAGACACTATGAGCAGGGGCAGGGACAATTTTTTGTTCAAAGTCCAAATTTCATTTTTTAACCAGTAGTGAATTTGAGGAACCAATTACCTTATCCTATCTTTCTTTTTTTTTTTTCTTCTATGGGTAAGTAAACAAATATTATTCAGGGCTTTTTATGGGTTTCCTGGTCCCTAGTTGCTTTATTTCTCATGTGGCTCCAGTGCTTGTGCAGTAGCTGTGCTCATAGAATATTAAGGCTGTATTTGATTTCAGAAACAGATCCTTGAAGATGATGAAGGTGGTAGAGGAAGGAAACAAGGAATAAGTCCAGAGGGATATTGAAGCAGTACAGTGTAAGAATGGGGTACATGAAAAAAGGATGATCGTGTAACAGTGAAACCAGGAGAGTAAAAGCCCATGATTCAGGTGTTAGAAATGTCACTGTGACTGATAACTTTAAAATCTAGAAAATGAGCCAGGACTTGATACGTCAAGAGCATTTGCCTTAAATGCACCCGTATTTCATAGCTGCCAAGTCAAAGCCCACGTTACAGGTAGTTACAGAAGCCCATGCAAGATTGATGCTATTCTCCAAGAGACAGAAGATGCCTGAAATCGTGGCTGTTATTTTTGATCACATGGCTGGCTAGTGCTCAAAACTTTTCCCAGGGTTTTCAGACTGAGACAGAGTTTGGAGGTGAGCCAGGGAAAAACAATTTGAGGAGTATTTTTTCAAACAGGGCCACCTGTGCTTAAATTTTTTATTGAGGGGAAGTTAAGAGAATAGCTTTGCTAACTCACTCTTCAGTTTCCATATATTTTACTTTCACTGTGCATTTAATTTTTTGATATATGTATTTTAGTGTGATTTAGAGGATAATCTCTGTCATTTCTGTAAATTCAAGTTGATGCTTTTTATGGAAAGGCCTTAGCTGGCAGCTAAAAAGGGCATGGTTGAGTGCCAGCTCAAGGTAAGTATGTAGTGCAGCATTTGGAAGCATACTAGTTTATTCTTACTAGTTCAGATAGCAGTCACAGTAAAGCCATGGAGACACATGTCAGGGAGAGCTGTACAAATAGCCTAGACATCCTGTGCAGCAGACTTAGAGTGAAGCCTATGCCATTACTTCCATAGTATAACCAGTAAATACAATAGATCTGAGATATATTTGCATATAGTGATGTTTCTTTTTTCATGATGGCAGAATAAAGATATCTAAAAAGCCACCTGCCCAGAAAGAGTGTAATTTCTCTAATTTTGTAATTTGTATAAATAATAGGCAACAGAACTGAGCAAGAACTGGTTAGGAGGATTAGAGCTTTAGTCAACAAGCAGTAACAAATCAAGTTAAATCAGGGAAGTCAGTTCCTCCAGGCAAAAGAAATTAAGCTGTGCTTGTTTTAAAAGAAATGTTAAAGTCCTGATTAAAGACTTCATAAAAAGGCTCATAATTTTCCTGAATTATTTTGTCAATTTAAAACCCCTAATCTTACAGTTGTTGAAAAAGCACAAACAAGTACTAAGCCAGTAAATCTCCTGAAATGCTCTCAAACCTACATCAAATACAGTAGGAGCACAGTATCTTTATGACTTGCTGTAAAATTCACTTTTTTGGGTAGCAAGCAAGGTGAGCTGATGTATCACTGCTGCAAACTATTAAATGGATTCACTTTTCTTTTTGATTTACACATTAATGTAATTCAAATCAAATGCAAAATAAGGGCCTGTTGGCTATTTGTTGAAATTCAGATTAATTCAGAAGATAATTGGGAAAGCATCCTTTTCTTCTGAAAGTCATCTGTATACTTGTCGACTAAAATAAATCTCTCTCTCTAAAACAAAACACAGTATTTGTGTGATTTTATGTAGAAAGGCAACTTCTCTGAGGTGTGTACAGCTGGTAGGGACTTCTGCAGTGTAAAGGGCAAGCGTGCCTTTAAATTGACCGATGATCTAAGATTCAGAAATATGTATGATTTCTGGGTTTGCAGTTTCATGCCATTGTTTTCTGGTAGCAAGTCAGTAAAATGTAATCTTTTTGATTTTAAAAAGATATGTGTCTTGTCACATATCTCACACCTCTGGCTTTGCTTTCTGTTTTTTTTTTTTTTTTTTTTTTTAATGGGGTGCTATCATCTCTATTAATCCAACATCTCCTGTTTACATTTTTAAATTATGCTTTCTGGTCTGAATATGACCCTTAGTCTCTGAGTTGGTATTTAAGATTGCCAGGTGTCTAGATTCAGGCAGGAGATACTTGTGGTTATTTCTTCTTTGTTTTCTTTTCTTGCCTTCAGATGCTTTTATTTTTAATGACTTTTCCATCCTGTCCTTCAAGATCAACCTCAAAGACTTGGCAAAAAGATGAATTTAACTTGGCTAAGGTGGAGCAATCCTTCATTTCACACTTCACATGCTGCAGATCCTAGACTCCTCTGGGCCAATTACTTGTTTAGCCACAGAACGCATCTGTCTGCTATAGCATAATATTTTTGAAGTCATTAAACATCTCCAGGAAACAAATGTGAATCACACCATCCAGCTCCTTCAGTGGTATATCCGCATACAATTTCCAAGTTTTCTTTTGCACCTGTTTCATAATGCATCATTACAAGGGAGTTACCTCTGTAGCGGTCAGGGAATGCAGCCAAAGCAGCTCTTGGCAATCTCAGATAATTGGACTCGTGCTAATGAAACAAAGCCTTATGCAACGTGTCCTTTTCAGAAAAATGCATTTCTCATCCATACTTGCATCTGTTTGAGCGAGATATTTATAAACCTTAGAGTCAGCCTGCTAAGTAAGACCTTCAAGGAAGAAGTGATACTTACGACGTTTAGCACAGTAACTCACTATGATATTTGGGTAAGGATGGGGGAAAAGAAACGTATCTTCTTTTTTTCTCTAACAATGCAACAAACTGGAAATGCCCAAGTGAAAATGGAGGGTTATGAAGAAGTTCGAAACTGTGAAATATTTGTGAAATGGATGAGATGATAGAAGGATGCTGAAAAATGAGATGATGTTCTTAATTTTTATTAAGAACCAATTCAGGTCAGAAGTAGACCAAGAAGTAAAGCTAAAGAATAAGACATTTCTAGAATAATTACAGTGTGTATGCACTGATTTTTGTTTCTGTGTCATTGAAGTTTGCTCTTTAATCCAAAGCATTCTGACTAGGATTTTCTCTTAGATCAAGAGGCAGACGATTAATTTCTGTATGTCACTTCTATTGCTGTTCACTTCAGAAAAAATGTGATCCAACTTTTCCTTTGTTAAAAGTTATCTTTCAAGTGAAAACCTAAATCCATCTGTATGGAATCAGTAAAATTCCCGGGGTCTGCTTTTGGAAGCATGAAAAAAGTGTAAAAATAATGATGACTGTGAGTATTTAGCATAGAGGCAGCAAAACAGAGAAATTTAACAGGCTTCCT
>JAUBNY010001146.1:6723100-6740268 GCA_032275445.1 Crypturellus soui
TAATCCAGTTGCATTAAGAAAAAAGCTTTCCCTACACATGTGGTTCTGGTTCTCAAGATCTGCTTCTGAAGGACTGCCCTCAATACAGGCTCGGTGTCCGCTATCCCAATGCAAGCACAAAGCACTTGTTATCATTTATCCTGGACATAGTATGACTCATGAGAGGCTTGTGCTGAAGTGTCATGTTCCACCTATGATACACTTTTAAAACTTTTATTTAAGTACTATCTACAGAACATCAGGCAAGGATTCAAATAGTACATTTCCACAAGGAGTACTGCAGGAGTAAAGAGTCTCTATGTGAGGCTCTTCGGGGACCAGTGGAGTCATATCTTGCATACTATAATGTAAAGATTTGATCAGATCTATGGTTGATTTTTTTTGAGTTTGAAAGCAAAAGTTAAAAATTAAAAGGAAGAAATAAAAATCTCAGTTTTCCATAGATGAAAAAAGTAAAACAGGTACTTTTGTATTAAATGGGACATTTCATGTAACTAAATATTTCATCTTTGCAGACTTCAGGGAAAAGCAATAGAAAGAAGTGGATTCACAGTAAAAGTAATAGAACTAGTACCATCCTCTTCCATTTTTATCAGCAACCCAGTGATGAAAATTTAATTATTAATGCAAAGTGAAATTGTGTCAAAAGGAGAGATTGAGATCATATCCCTGCAGAATATTCTACAGCTTGATTATTACAATGTCATCTTGAGCGTCAGGAGATGCAGTTCCAAATACCATGAAGCAGAGCAGGGAATCAAATCTGGGCCTCCTGCCTTTTGGGAAAGTGCCTCCGCCCTAGATAGCAGGGAGATAATTCTATCACTTTCAGAAAGAAGGGAAAAAAGAAAATTCCTGTGCTCTCATTTTGCTGTTACAAGAATAGCAAAATATGATGCAGCAATAAAGTTTTCATGAGACACTATATCATACACTCTATTTTGTAGTACTCTGCATTAAGCCAAATACGGAGTTTTTTCTTTCCTCTGCTGAGCCACACTGGAGACTTAAGAACGCAATGTCCATTGCAAAAAGAGTAAGTTGCACAAGTAAATACTCTAGCAATACAAAAGCCCTAAAAGAAAACACCTCTTCATGCCATATTCTGAATCAGATGCTTCAGGACCTTTACACTGTTTCCTATCTTAAGTGGCAGGGCTTTGCTGGGAGCAGAGCACAGCCTTTCTAACAGGCTCCTACTGGTCTGTCCGTCTGGAAAGGGAACACTCACAAAGCATCTTCTAAGTCAGCAAAGGACTTAATTTTGCTTTAAAAGGCTTTGAAAGGCGTTTCTCTTGGACTTGATAGGTGACATCACAGAACTCCACAGCAAATGAGGGTGATACATTAGTAAAAATAGAGTTTATACTAACATCCAGCTTCAGCTCCTGAGTTATCCTAGTCTAATACATTGCAGCTTAATTTATCCTCATTTTTGCATTTTTATTTTCACGAATATTGCATCTTAATACCCATTCTGTTGATACGAATAGAATCCTTTTTGCTGTCTTGGCTGAATTGGCTGTTTTTACAGTAATTGAAGGGAATAAAAACTCCCCAGCCTCAGTTCTATATGAACACCAGAATTCCCCTGCTTAGTTTAGAAAGCACAGTGCAGCGCAGTTAGAAAATGTGGAGAATGATTTTAATATAACTGATTAAATATTATTTTTATTTTCCCAGAATTTTCATCAAAGGTGCTTTTTTTTTCCTACTTTTATAGTATTTTATGAGAGTATTTCCTATTCAGATTACTTTTTCTTAAAATTCCTCTTCTATTGTTATAAGCAGAACCAAGATTATAAATCATAAATAGCCCACATTGCAGATTTTTAGTTTCTTGAATATTGCAGATATGAGAATGTTCTGAAAAGGAAAGCTCTATATCATTTGTTTTCTGGATCGGGGTTTACAAATTTTCATTTACTTCTGAAGAATAGATATCTTGGAAATTAGGTTAGCTTGGAACTGTTCTTCAGTTTGCATATGTATTTTCCTTTTTTATACTCTCAGCTGAATAGCAGAATAAACGTCTACCGAATAATGTTTGCAAGAGCAGCTGTGTTAGGGCTGTTCTCCCCAACTTAAGTACTTCTCTGTAGTGCTGAATTAGAAACTTAGGACCTTTCTACAGTTTATGAAGTAAGATAAGTATCCCCAGAAAATGATGCAGAAAATCTGATGAAGAAGGAAGGATTCTTCTGGATTCTGGACTTAGTCTAACTAAACTGGCTAATCTTGAAGCTGAGCCTCAAAGTAAAAGTGCTTCGGTTATAAGATCTCTGTGGTACATTCTTGGAAAAACAATTCTAGAGAGAAAATGGGGGCTATAAGAAAAAAAAATAAAGTTCAGTCTTCTTTATACATAACACATATATGAAATTTATTACAAGAATAGAAAGCAACTCAACCTTGGCTGCTGACTAGTAACCTGCTATATAATCATCCATTTCTATTTGCTATATTATTCCATATCCAGGTATCCATACCTGCTTCCTATTATCCATTTGAAATAGTGCTAGCTGGTATACGTTATGCAATGAAAAATACTTGATTGCAGCCTATTTTCAGTAGGTCTTCTTTTATGAGAATAGCTGCTTCTTTCCCTTTCAGGAGCACATTTACAAACTGATGAAAAGTGATTCTTATCCTCGTTTTATACGATCCAGTGCCTACCAGGAGCTGCTACAGGCCAAGAAAAAGGTATTGGTCCATCTTGCCTTTGTCTTGCCACTGTGCAAAGCGGTGGTTATGTTTGCAACAATACTCAGTCTTCTCTCCCCTGTGCCAGTGCAACTGGATATCTGGTAGGTGACCAGCTTGGCGTGTGTGGAGGGTCACATACACACAGGAGTTCAATATACATATACATGTATATATCCTGCATGCGGGCATGTTTTAATAAGTTAATCTAGCAAAACTTATTTTTATTTTTACATCTCATATTGTACTGTTTTCTCTGTTATGAAGCACCTTAAGTTGAAAAGTGCTTTACAAATACATTAAAAAAATAAAATAAAATCCCAGAAGAATAGTCTTTCATGTTTGGAAGTTTGCTTATGTAATAATTGTTGTTCTCGTTATTTCCACCTACGAATGCTACAGAATGTGTTTAGAAACAATCTTATTCATATAAATAACTTTTGATTCCAACTGTAAAAATAGGGCTTACTTCCATATCTTTCCCTATTAATACATGAATAGCTTTGATTAGTCTAAGGAGTCTAATTTGAAAGAGATCACGTCACACTTTTGCAAACAAAGGCTCGTGTCATGATATGTAATATTTGCTTAAAAAATCCTGTCATGGGAGGACTGCGGAACAGACAGCCCAGATGATGTGGAGCAGCTTGTACAATGCAGATTTCTGTAATGAAAAATCGTTCTCTTAGTGGGCTCTACTGATCTCCTAGAATCAGTTTGGAGCTCTGTGCCTGCAAAATCAGAGCCCTGCTTGTTGCCAGCATAAGGTAGTTTTTAACACCATAGCATTCTATTGTTTGTAATGACAACCTACAATTATATGAAAGTACTGTGTGATTTTGTTTTTGTTCAAACATTGATTTCTGAAGATCCAATATAGAGAGAGATGTTGAAAATGCCAGAAAGCTACAACTGTCCGTGTGAAGTCCTTAAGTTTGTGAATGTCAGTTCATTAACACAAGATGTGCACTTCATTATTTCTTTTTATTTTCAGTTTTCTTTTAAATCAAACCAGTTTGATCCCATAAAAAATGATTTTGTCAAATACTATACCCGTTTTGCCCATCCACTGTTTAGCCAAGTTCCATTACAGCTTCATACCTATGTTTGCTTCCTGATTTATACAAACTTTGTTTTGCAGTCCATTATTTCATCATTCCTTCTTTTCTACTCCATTTTTCTCTCGCTTTCCTTCCCTCCCTCCCCCTGTTTTTTTTTCTTTTTCTTTCTTTTTTATTTTACTTTAAATTTAAGTTGGAAAACACACTGGATCGTCGAACATCTTTTGAGAAATTCACACGCAATGTGGTAAGTTTGTTGCCTTGGAAGACTAGTAAACCTGATGGAACATCCTCCTCCCCCCCACACCAATCCCTCCTTTCCCTTTTTGCTTCTCTAACGTGACAGTTAAAATTGTATTTATAACCAGTTTGTGACTTTACCTACGGATGACAGTTTTGTAACATGCTTTCATTACAGCCCCTTCTCCCTAGTCTCTTGCCCACTGACCTTGGCAGTGAGCCACGGCGGAAGGGACCTTTGGGAGCCATGCTTTTTGCATTGGGAAGCATGGGATGATCCTCTTTCCGTCCTCCTAAATGCTACTAAAGAATTTGTGAAAACCTGCTTGATATTGTTCCCCTTTCTAGAACTTCCCAAAATACCAAGTTTGATACAATTGGAATACACTGGCTTTCCTTCCCATCTCCTTTTTAATTACTGGAAGAGAGTTTGTCCATTTTTATAATTGGACACAGGAAAAACTAATGATATCCCCAACTTCCTTAATGCCCAGCACAGCTTCTTCAGGACCTAACAACTCATGTTGATGATGCACAGGGGTTTGATTGGGATTTCATTTGGATAACAGATTACAAAAACTGTTTGATTTTTTTTTTGCGAGAGATTTCACTGAGGTTATAAAAAAAAATGAACACTGGCAAATTTCCTGTGGATATTTTCTTGCCACCTGAAAGAGCCACTGCTTTCCTGATATGTGGGATTCCTTTTACTTTTCCAATGTCTTGGGATTTTCTTTTTTTTAACATTGTGAAAGTTCAAACTAAAGCATTCAACACATTTATTTTTGTAGGGCAGAAACATCCCTATTTTCCCATGCCATAAAAACTGTACACCAACACTGAGGGCGAGCACTAACCTGTTATGAAAAGAGGTAGAAAGATCTTGGATTATACTCAAGTTTGCCTTGTCCGTTGACTTGTGCAGTTGACGCTGCTGTGTGTGCGTGTGTGTTTGTGGCTTTTCCTGTGACCTGGTTAGTGGAGCTGTATGTGTTGAAATGAAAAAAAAAGCACAAGAGCTTTCAGCAAAGATTATGGTTTTTGTTTTTTTTAGTTCCTAGGGATGGAGAAGCAGTTCTCAGAAACTGCCTTCTGTGTAATGATGCTCAAGAATTTTTCCTCGAGTATTTTAAAAGTGTACGCTTTCCAGTAATCCAAAAAGAAGCAAATGCAGTGAAAGAACAAAGTTTTGTGACGCTGTGGGAATATCTCACATGTTAAAACAAAACTGCAATTCTTTTGCTACTTTCCTTTAGGCAAAGGCTTTCTGTATTACGCATTGAGTCCGCTCTACATAAATTCAGGAACGAATTTGGATTCAATGGGCCAAAGTCAGAAAAAGACACTAAAAATGGATATAAATGACCACAAAGAAACTATCCCAATGTTTGAAACAAAAACCCCTATTTTTTTGCATGGTGATGTTGCCATAGCATGTTGCAGTGTGGTTTGTGTGTTGTCTAAACAGGTTGATCTATGGAACAACAGTATACATGATAATCCTACTTTCTTCCACAAAGGTGTTTAATAGGACATTCCGTATTAATAATCAAGTCCATGTTAAGAGAGCAAGGGGTATCTCTTGGATCTCTGCAAGCCGGGTCTTCCCCCAGCTGGAGGGACTGACACGCCACAACAGCGAGGTTATCCACGGGAGCCTGAGCTGGGCCAAGGCAAAAGGGCAAGAATGGTCTATGATGCAAAGGGTACATAGATGAGTGGTTATATGGAGGGAAATGCCAAGCTGGAGAGAGACGTGAGGAGAATAATAATAATAATAAATAAATAAAAATAGAAAAAAAAAGGCAGAAAGTGAAGCTTGGGGGGGCCCTAGAAAGTAGAATTAGTGTCTGATAATCCCTCTCAGAGCAGTGTTAGGGATAAGCCATCCGTTCTGTACATAAATGCCCGAGCATCAGGCACTGCAGCCAGGCCCTGCTCAGCCCACTCAGCCCAGGGTGCCAGCACCGGAGCAGCAGGAGGCCGCTAATGCGGGGAAGTAAGCGAGCTGTGAGCTAGAGGTGAGAAGGAGCATTGCTGGATTTGAAGCACTGGTACCTCTTCAGTAGAAGAGGACACTTTGTTTTTCACGGGGCAAGCTGTAAAATAATAAATGTGGTTTTGCTTTTGCTGAGACTGCTCCCTGAGAAGCCGGGTGGAGTCTGTCAAGTTGGGTCAACTTTGAAAGTGGGAAATGGCATTGTTAGACCTATTCTCTGTTATACTAGTAGCTCTGAGGCTTGCAAATTTATAGAGTGCCAAGGTACGCAAGTGCAAAGCTATTCTCTGAGAAGGAATTCATATGCTCCAGTACCCCAGGATCCTCGCCACCAGGCATTTTCATTCTTGTTCTCAATTTCAGTTTGTTTATAATATATAATATATGCCTTAGCAGCAGGGGGAAAGGAGATGTTTCTGAGAATGTCCCAGAGCATAGGCATTAACTTGTTCAACTGTGAAGTGAGAGCACTGCGGTATAGATCTGTTCCTCTGATTACTGCAGAGAACAGGTGTGAAACCCATCTCTGACAACCTGGGAAAATGCTCTGCGCTCTGAATGACTGAGCAAGAAGAAAATTATGTTCTCCTACTCTTGATGGTTTCATAAATTTAGACTCAATTCCTCTGTTTTTCTGTCTCATATCGAAGTGGCTTTATATTGAATGAGATTGGACCTATGGTGCCATTCAAAGTGTTTAAAAAAACAGAAAGCTTGGTTGTCTGTGGGGACCAAACCTGAGAGACAACCTTGTAATTCATAACCTGGATTGTTAAGGTGGAGACTTAAGAGGTTCCTGAATCTCGTTAGACAAATCAGCAATAGCTGAAAGTGAGTTATACTTGCTACAGAAAACATTTGCTGAACTAGAAAGCTACCTTGCAGCTGCCATTCCTCTACAGTATTCCTTGAGTTAAATAGAAGTCGCCTAGCATAATAAATCATTTTCCCAGCTTGTTGGGGAAAAATGAAAGGGGAGCTATATATACTAGAAACTACGTTTGCTGCTGTATTTCTTTCACACTAGAGAGTTTTCTTTCCAGAAAACTTTCAATAATTCAGTGCACTTCACGAAAGCCTTTAAATGCACAGCTAAAAGCATCAGGTATTTGGCTTGCTCTGTAAATTTTACAGTGCAAACCTGTAATGCTTTTGGCCACCTGCAGCAGACCATGTTATAAACACATCTTCACTCATGTACAATATAAGTGTAGTAATAACCTTGTATTTGCCATATGTAATATTTATTACTGAACGCTTTATAGTTTGAGCAGTTGGTTTGCGTCACTTATTCACGAAGCCAGGTCACGGGTGAAAACGCCAGGCACGCACACTTCAGCACCACTGCGATGATGACACTGGCTAAGTGCTTTGCTTTGGTGTAACACCGGCAACCCAAATTGTCACAGCTCAGAGCTGGCTGTGCGCAGAGTGGCGGCGCTCTGCTCTCCTGTGCAGCCCCCGGCTTTCTGCTCTGGGAAAAATCATCTCTAGTCACCTACAATTCCCAGAGCAGATGAGTAGGGAAGGTGTAAGTCAGAGAACACGAAAAATCCCAGTTCCATTTGCTACTTGTTGCTTGCCACAATAACGGAGAGGGGAAAGTAGGAGGAGTTTTAGGCCAATGAAAAATTCTTTTTAGGAATTCACGTGAAAAAACACCTCTATTAAAAAAAATTGGGAAACTTGTTGTACCTCTAGTGGTAAACTTTATGCTGCAGGTAAACAAAAATAAGAAAAGATATGCTGGTAATTTTTACGGGAACAAGGAAGTATTTTAGGAAGAATTTCTTTTCAATTTTGCATGTTTAACATTTGCGCAAGTGTCAGACTGACAGCCTGAACACAGTTCCTCCTTCAATGCTGGCCTGGTGCTTAGCTGCGATCAGCACCCGAGAAACCTGAACTGCAGGGCTCTCCGTTACAGGGGAGGAGGCTGATTTCATTCCCACTCGATGGCACCTCTCTGGTCTCCCCAGGAACCAGGTCAGTGGAGGAGGGAGGTGCAGGAACCTCCTCAAGCCGCCCAGGATGGCAGGTACCTCAGCATCACAGAGTCGTGTCATGGCTTTAGAAGCCACCAACAGCATTAGGGTGCCTTACTGTAGAGAAAGCAAAGCAAAGCACTGTGCTCAGTGCAAGTTTCTGATGTTTTATGGACATACAGCCACTATAAAATAGACCAAGTTCAGTTCATGAGACTGAGACACCAGAGAGCCATCATATAATTATCTTCCCTCTTTGCCTCATAAACAAGATCTCATTTAATAACACTGAGTTTAAAAACACACCTTTCCATTTCTCACGCCCTTTCCACTTGTCTTCTCCCACCTAGCTGTAAAAAAATAGCAGTGTTCTTTTAAGTTTTCTCCTCCAAACCAGTAGCATTAGGTGATTTCATGCATGAGGTGAGAAATGTCAAGGCCACTGAACACAGCACATTTTGACTGTGCTCAGTACAATGTCACTAAACCTGACATAGCAAATTACAGCCTAGAGTTGGAAGTTAACTCTTAAAAATAGCTTCTTCCCTTCTTACCCAGGGGTATAGACTTTCTCTATGCTTAATATTGATGTCATCCCTTGACATATTAAAACCTGCCCTTTTTTTTTAAGAAGCAATGTAGAATTAATTTCATCTGCCAGCTAGGAAATCTCTGTATATGAACAACTAACACTAGTTATATTTTCCTCCAGCATGGCCTGGTGAATAAGCCTTAATGCAATATTACCTGTGGAATCTCATGTTCTGCACAGACCCATGGAAGTTTTCCTAATAACACTTATGAAAATTACTTAAAGATATTTCAGAAAGTTAACACTTAAAAAGAAAAAAGCTATTCCAGAAAAAAAAATCCACAAAACTTCTTGTTTGAAATATACAAAATAATAATAATGTAATTATTACCCAGTACCCAGCCTCAGCATGGAGAACGAACAAAGAGCAACCCCTAGTTATGTGCAGCAGCAACTGAAGCCAAGCTGCTTCGCTTTCTGCTGGAAAATGGAGGAGCAGCACTCGCACAGCCACGTGGATGTAAGTTAGGAGCCAGCACCTACGTGTTTTAGGTCAGTGTCTGCCAGCTCCCAGCTGACAAGCACCTACCTTTGTCCTGAACTATCTGCAAGAATCTGAGGGTCAGGCATAAACACAGAGGGAAAATATTCACGTAGTGCATTGGTACTTTGGAAAAACAAACTTATGTTTTACCGCATATTTCAGCTGGTTGTTCACGTTCCAGCGTTGAATCTGTCAAAAGCATGTAGGTTAAACATGAATGAGAGCAGTTCATCAGTGAATGTGAAGATAAGTAGGGCTGGAAGAAAAGACGGAGCATCGTCCCCTTTTGGAGTTAGCACAAACAGGCATGCAGTCCTTCAGGCGCTGCCTCTCAACTTCAGTCGGCTCCAGGAAACAGTACAGCAGAGATGAGCAACGTGACAGGGCTGCAAACCCCACAGAGGGCCGAAGGGTTTCACTGCACGTGCAGGCACTTAGGGCTGCAGCTGTGGGGAGAGCTCTTGCCCCACGTTCACTAAATACCTCCTCCCCTTCCTCGCCTTGCCGAAAGAGCAACACAGCGGCACGGCTTTCTGAGAGCAGCATCCTGCGCCGCTGGGGAAAGCCAAGCAGAATTATGCCCCGGAGAGCAATGCCCAGAGAGCAGAATTATGCCCCAGAGAGCAGCAATGCCAGAGCTGCTGTCAGAGGAGCCTGGGCCAGCTAAACCCCAAGAAGGTGCTTCTTTCTCCCTGCATCTGCGCCGTCTCACTTGGCGCATGCGGGGTTCGCCTCTCTGTTACCTGGTCAAACATGTGGAGCTCCCATTTCTATCTCTATCCTGGTGAGTAGCACCTGCCTTAACAACAGACAAAAATAAGAAGGTAGCTCTGGAAGTTACTCAGAAAGGAGGAGAATCAGAGAATTCATCCTCTAACAGAGAAAGAATTGATCTTCCCCTGCCGTGCTTTTCAACGCTAGCCCCTACACAATTTCACATCAACTTCTTATAAGACACATGTGAGTTGAGGCTCTTGTTGATGCGTGTGCCAGATGATTATCTCAAGTGTTAGTGTCACACTACACAAACAGGCCAGAGGGTCAGCACATTGGTGCTTAGTGCTTCATAAATCTGCACGTTGCCTTGTCAGTCTCTCCTAAGCTCCCTTAAAGTGCACTTGGAAGGACAGAACTGTTGAAAAGCAAATGTGCTAGGTGGGGACATGAGCACTTAAGTCAGTTTTCATAGGTGCACTTCTTGACTGACTACTGTGCCGACTCCCTGTTCTCTGACTCCCTTTTCAGGTTATGTGTGCAGAGCTTCATCTGGGCTTGTAAATTATAATAAAATTATTAATTAAGTTCAATTCATATTTCCCAAGTGCACATGTACAGACAACAGTCCCACTCCAGTTTAGACTTTGGCCATGCACTTCCATTCATGGCAAAAATATTTAAAGAATACATTAAAGATCTCCTTTTCCTTCTTTAGAAAATATCAGCTGCTTTTTGTAATTTCTTTCACTTGTTATTTAATCCTTTTAGCAATTCTTTTCCTATGTGTCATTTCTCATCTGTGACACCTCTCAATATTTGATGTAGCAGCCAGAATCAGAATTTGGCTGGTGGAAATTTTGTTAATATTCTATCAGAAAGAAATAGTTAAGCTCCAGTCTTAAATTATGGCTCACAAGGAATGGTTGTAAAATCAATTTGGTAAAACTGAGTAAATCTGGAAATCTCCTAGAAATGATAATTATGAAATCCTACTGCACAAATTTTTAGATTGGTTTTCATTTTAGAACAGAGTTTGTTTCTCTCTGTTCTCTGTAACAGAGTTTGAAAGAATATTCTGGAAAGTAACAAATAACATTATCTGAATCAGAAAGTGAGATATTACTTCCATTTTGATCTGCTATGGATTCTGTGCATTAAAAGCCTATTTTTGCAATAAGAGTTAGAATAATGATGGAAGTTGATCTCTTAAGGAAAGGTTGTTCATTTGTTTTAAATTCTCACTTTTCCAACTATAAACACAACTTAAAGATAAATTACATCTCATAATACCCGGGAAAAGGCCTGGGAAGCCTTCCACACTTTGCTCAGTTACCCGGTGGAGATTTCATCTCTTTTAAGCAGTGTGATATTCCCTGAGGTAGGGGAGGGAGGCAGAGGAGAGGAGCCTACGGAGGAATCCTTATCGCTGTAGGGCTTAGGAGAAAACGCATCCGAGCCTGGCAGCTTGCTGTGGGGAGCAACATCTGGGGAGCCAGTGATAGAGAACACCAAAAAAACATCCTGACAGCTCCTGGTATCTATGGGGAAAATCTGAAACAGGCATAAAGATTGTACAAGTCAGATGATGAACTAAGTAACTGCTAGATTTTTGCCTTCATTTGGATGAAAACTTCAGAGTTTATACTATACCACAGATTAATTCCTGAGAGACTAAAAGTTGTTTATGGCTCATTTTAAAATTCCATGGAATTTACAACTCTCAAGTAATCAAATGCTGCAGAGAAGAATTCAAAGTTATTTCGCAGATTTTACCACACCACAAAAGGTTGCATAGTTTTCAGATGCAGTAGTGAGCTTTTTAACATAACCTATAAAAAGTCCTGATAGGGTATTATTTTAATATACTTTAGTACTAAATGGAAAGTAGCCAATCCTATAAGCCTCTAAAATATTAAGCATGAGTAACAATCAGTGGTAAAAATCAGTGTATATTCTGTATTTTCCTAGTTTATGTCCAAGGCTGACATTCATGAATCACCTAACAAAACACAACAGTTTCAGATGTGTTGTTTTAAATTGTAATCCATTGCTATGCAGTTTCTGAGGTTTTTTTGACTATTTAACAACAAGAGGTGTATTATTATACATGGGGCATGAATAGTTTACCTGTTGCAATTAGAGAAAAAAGATTTCATAAGCACCAAGAAACTGTGAAATTTAAGGTAGAAGGTAGAAAGTGGCAGTTAAAGCTAGACTAGGGGGAGAGCAGGCCTGGAAGGAGACTTTCCTTCTTTAGAAAAAGCAAATATTATTACTGTCAGAGGCAGTATAGTGATCCTGATAGATGAACAGACTAATCCAACATTGCAGATCACGAGTTCCCTACAAAATTATATTATAAAGGAAAAAAAAAATCCTAATTTGTTCAGCTTGGACTGAGCAGAGCACAAAGAATAATTGTACTTATTTATTTTGTGAAGACACTCTGATATATCCTGAGTTACGTATCCCTATTTAATTGATAGTGAAAACAGATACTGAATAGTGTAATTCCACTGAGTCATAAGACCACAGACGACAACTCCCTGACATGGCAGAATAAAGCCATTTACCCATTAGTGCAGAAGATGCAGCATCTCTCCATAACTGCAGCCTCTCCACGGTAGTCTTGCTGAAATCAGTTTCATTTTCTGAACCGTGCACTCAAAATGAACAACACAATTAATGTAAGTATTAAGCGTCCTTTAACTGGAGGGCTAGACAGAGCCATTTGCTATTTAATATTTGACGGACTCTTCACGTCACGCGGCCAGGGCTCGCCTGCTATTCTGAGGAGCAGCGCAGCTTGCGGTGCCAGCGCCAGCGCTGCCGCTGCTGGACCGGAGCCACAGCTGGATGGCACCGGGAGCAGCAGCTGACGTGTTAGATGGTCTCATGGCTTCTGCCTGCCTCAGATAATACTCAGATCCGCCTGAAATGGAGATACATCCTACAGTGTAGCCATAACCCTTGGGGGACAGTTGTGTTGCCTGTCAAAAGATCCTGCTAAAGAGCTGAGCAGCATCCTCGCAATAGGAGGAGCGAGGAGGAACATCACAGCGCGGAAAACCAAAGACCTTCCCAGCTGCGCTGTGCAGATCCCATGTAATATTCCTGGTCAGTGTTTCTCATAAACAGTAAACACGGTCTCGGCAAATGCCAGGCCGAGGTCACGGAGGTGCTGTTTTCCAGCCTGCACGTGATCTGCCTCTTGCGTTCCCACTGATCTCTTGGCGTTTTCTCTTCCATGACAAGAGCGGCTGCAGCTTGCACATTCGTCTTGATAGCATAAGGCACCCTCACAGGCTTGAAGTGATTACCGGTGCTGGGTATGACCACGAGCAAAAGGCTCAGCGGTAGTTTCTTATCAACCAAACCCAATCTCATGCAGAAAAGGAGTTCAAATTTGCTGGATTATGCTGTGAAACAATCTGGCTGCGGGTAGCGCAGGTGATGTAAGCGTCAGGGCTTCCCGTGGGTTAAGACTGACAGCTCCAGCCGGTGCCCCTAGCTCTTTGACGGTGATGTGGCAACACTGAGTGGTTGCTGATGAACAGGTCTGCAGTGATCATGCCTCTGTTTTCTGTTTTTGTTTTTTTTGTTTTTATCTTTTCCTCAGGGGAAATCGCTCACATCAAAGAGGTTAACCAGTCTAGTGCAGTCCTACTAAAAGGATCACCTTGTAGCATGGAAGCAGACTCAAATCATTACACATACTTTGTAGCTCACTGATTGCCTGAATCAGAGGACAGTAGAACAAGATGTTGCATGAGCAAGGACCTGACTTGTTTTCTTTTGTGTATACTAAGGCATTACAGACTCCGAGGGACTCTCTAGCCTTTCGATGCCTCCATTTCGAAAACTGTCTGCTCACTTCCTCCTTCATATCAAGCTGGATCTGTGTCTTTTTATTTTCTGCAAGCTCAAGTACAGTGAAAAAAAAGCTTCTGCTAGACACAGTTTATTAAAAAAAATACGTCAATCAAAAACTGGAAGAAATGTAAAAAAATGCATATATTAATAAATATACATATGGCATCACATTTATTGCACAATAAATTAGCACAGAAGGTTTCATTTCACTGATGTATTCACATTGAGAAAGAAAGCCTGTGTCTTTGTCTGTTGTCTGTATATTCTGTTAATGTTTCTTGCATTTATTTTTATACCATATTTAAAAAAAAAAACACCTTTTACTCCAAATGTATTAAAGTTGATCCTTTCTCTGTAAATTTGTGTATGTTTATATTGTTGTTTTATCTTTCATTAAAAGATGCAGAATCTCTTTCCTTTGGGAAGTTTGAGATTTCAATACTGAACCTTAAGATTAGTCAAGACCAAAATCATCCCCAAAAGTTATAATCCGTCCGCTTTCTAAAAAGTGACATTGAATTGGATTTGGACCTTGGCATTTTCTTTCTCTCAGTGACGCCTAATCAAACACACTTTATTGATAATTATTTACTCTTTATTTCCTTTCCATCAAGCTAGCAGCAGTGAGACTTTTCCAGCTTGCTCATTACCCCATCAGTAAACGCTTCTTAAAGCTGGGCTAGGGCTGCTGTCCCCCAGGTCTGCTCCAGTCACACCATGTAACCAGACGGCTGCTACCTACGAAGAAATGACCTTACCTGCGCTTATTTCAGAACAAATCTAGCAGGTACACATTTGGGGCTCCCCTCCTGGCTGTAACTTGTGATGAAGCACAACAATATTAAGCAGAAAAGGGGGGGCTCTTCGCACGGCTCCTGGTGGAGCGCACCCCTAGGGCGGTCAGTGCAGGCAGCCGCCCTACTCGGGCTCGCAGGTGGGATTATTTGCACTAAGACTTGCTGAGGAAGCTTCCAGAAACACACAGGGGTTGTCCCCAAGACAACAGACCCAGCACAGCCCGAGGCCGACTGGGGCTGGAGCTGCAAAATGAGACAAAATGGCACAAAATGACTGCTTGACCTCAGAAACGGCCCTGGCACTGAGCCAGCAGGTCAGGATAGCGGGTAGGATCTCTGAGGAGAAAGGGGGCTCTGTGCCCGACCCTGAAGGAGCAGGTGCCGATGCTTTCGGCGCGTTTCCAGGTACCCGGGGCAGCCTTTCTAGCAGTGCCCAGGACAGGCGCAGGAGAGCCAAAGCCAGGGCCATCTGCTGTGCGGAAATTTGTTTGCTGCGAAAAACAGGCATCTGCTTTTGAAGGGACTCCCAAAGCCGAAACACCCACACTCGCCCCCAGAGAAACCCAAAAGGACGATAACAGGCACAGTCAGGCTCAGCCTTTCCAGGAGCAGGGGATAAATCCGCACACGTGAGGGCCGGAGCCATCTCACCCAGCGGCGGGAAGGGCTCGCGGGGCCGGGGGAGCCGCTGCGGGCTGCGGCCGCCCTCCCCAGCCCCGCGCCGCCCGCGAGGCACATCCCGAGGCAGCTGCCAAGGCTCCCGGCACAAACCCAGGAGCAAACGCGTCCTCACGGATCCCTGCGAGCGGCTCGCTCTTCCCCAAGCTTTCTGCTTAGTTGGGCTTTCTGGGGGATTGGGGGGGGGGGGTTGTTTTTTCTCCTTTGTTTTTACTTGCCACTGTGTTTCTGGTTTCTGACAAGGATAATAATCACTACCCAAAAGTATCTCCGTGTTTGTTCACACAATTTTTCTGAGCTTTATTCTATCAATAAACACTCGAAATGCCCCATGAGAATTTGATTTTATCAAGAGCTCCACCGAGGTCATTTCAAGATTTTCACAGTCCAGGGAGGCTGGGTGAATTTTAATAAATATCCACACTGAGCCCAGATCTTAAACTGAGATTTAATTTTCCTTTACCACATAAATGTGAGTACTGGAGCTTGAACCTTGGGCTAGGCAATCCACAGAAATTTGAGTTCTGTTACACTTCTCAGTGCCAAATAGAGATATTTATTTCCAAACTCCTGCTGCCACCAATTGCATCAGCAAGTCTGTTGCCTGCTTTTCCTTACAAGTTAACTAATTAGCTGCCAGCGACTGCTTTGAAACATCACTTGCTTTAAATTAAGTTGCAAATTTATGCATTAAGTAGTTTGTGAAACTTTATACTAAGAACATGATTCCTGTCCTCCTCCTCCCCTCCACAAATCAGTGTGCAGCACAGAGGGGCCAGTAAAAAGATTTCGAGCCTTTATTTTCCTGGACTCGTGTTTTACCTGTTCTAGTCCTTTCCTTTCCATACATGAAGCCTGTGTTGAATGGCTCCCTTTTTCCATATTTGCAGGAGACTTAATACAGTGGATGCAAATGAAAACCAGGGTTTAGTAATAAGGATTTCCAAGTAGTCACCTGTATTACGGTTTCATCTGGTCCTTGTTTCAAGTGATGCTACTCTGCTGTTACACATGACCAACAGTGTGGCAGACATGACCAAGTTTGCTCAGGCAGATGAAACAAAACCTGTACTACAACCCGTTGATTTTTGAAGGGTTTATCTATCCAAGGTCTTTCGGTACCTATCCTGATCACCATCATGTTATCAGCAAGGTACGCTCCAAACAGTCACACACTTCAGCACAGAGGAACAAAAGAGCAGAACTGAGAAACATTTATTTTCAAGGCGGGGGGGGAAATACTGGTGAGCAGGAACCACTTCTCCCTTTAAACTGCTCTTTACCTCTGCAAACTCAAAGGGGGAAGCAAAAGGCTCTAACCAGTGAAGGGAGAAAAACCAAAATGCTCAGCCAGAAGAATAATGGAGACTGGCCAAAAATTAATGAGCTGAAGGTGAGTACAGAAGTAAGAAATGAGAATTAATTGTGGCAACCAGAGTGGAGCTGATGGGGAGGAGAACTTGGGAATCAAATAATTAGGATCAAGGGAGGCTGAAATTCAGCTGACGAATTGCCAGCCACAGCCATAGAGAATTGGACTCAAAATGCAAAGAAATCAGACGAGAAGAACCATGACTGGTGCTTAATCTCCAGCAAAAACACATTCTAATATGAGGCTCCTCATACCCATCTATCTAGAGCATTTCCTCTTTTCACGTTTCACCTCCGAGTACTGTTTGAAATCATGAAATGCAAATACCAAGCACTGCTCCAAGAAATAGCAAATGGAAAACGCGAACCAGTTCTAAAAAATAAGTACAAGAATGAATTTAGGATGTTTATTAAAAAAAGAAAAAGAAAAAAAAGACTGTTAAAGGAATAGAAGGCTGTTGTTCTTAAAGTAAATTTAATGAGGAGCTGGAAATCACCAATGATTTATTTGCGACTCCTCTGCATATATTCATTCTGAGTGACTAATAGCTATTTGACTTTAGCTGTTCAATCTCTCATTTTTCCTTCCCCTCCCTTCCCCTCCCTTCCCTTCCCTTCCCTTCCCTTCCCTTCCCTTCCCTTCCCTTCCCTTCCCTTCCCTTCCCTTC
>JAUBNY010001146.1:6740368-6753303 GCA_032275445.1 Crypturellus soui
CTTCCCTTCCCTTCCCTTCCCTTCCCTTCCCTTCCCTTCCCTTCCCTTCCCTTCCCTTCCCTTCCCTTCCCTTCCCTAGATATCTATATAGAACTAACACTACTGAACAACATATTAAGTGTGCAAAAGACATAATTTTTGCTAAAACAAAAAGCTAATAGTTATAGGAGCCAATATAAAACAAAGATTTAATCCCCAACTGTTCAGGGGAAGATACCAACATATTTGGCATCCACAGCTCGTGCAAGGGAGCTACTCGGTAGCTCTGAATCACACAAATTAGCCTCCAGCCCGGCTGCACCGGCAAACAGAGGAGCCTCTCGGCCTCCCATGCGCGCACAGGAGCCGTGAAGCCAGCAGGAGGGCGGCCGAGCGCGGCCGGGGCCGGCTCCCCACGGCCGCACGGCCCCCGACCGCAGTGTCCTCAGCTGACGTCTGCGCGACCAGATGTTTCTCCTTGCGCAGCCACCAGCTCAAGGCTCCACAGTCTGCATCTCTGCCACTAGGAAGTCTTTTTTTCTCCCCTAATATCTAAACTAAACCTTCTTTACTCCAATCTGTCCCCCTGTTTGTTGACTTGGCCACTGCAGTCACTGAAGTCTCCTCTCTGCTCCGATGCACGAACATCTGCTGCAACGTTACAGCCTCCTCTAGTTTTGCAGCTTTGCAGCTTTCCACAGTCAGTGTCTGATACTGAATCCTGCGCAAGCTGTTAGGAGAAATTATCTCTGAGAACCTGCACAGCGTCGAGGTGAGAGCACATACAGAGGTGGACGTGGACAGCGAATATCAAACAACATTGAAGCGCTATGATAAATTTTAACTTGATAGTGGTATTTATAAATTTTTTACTCTATTTTCCTTTTCATTTCCTGTTCCCAAAATGTATTCTGATACATTCACCTTCATTGACTCTCTTTTTTTTTAAATTAACTAGATTTTGAAGTTTTGTAGGTTTATCCCTGATGTCAGCTTTCAAATGAGATATTACTTTGCTATTAGCCTTATGGATATTTTTTCCCTCTCTATCCTTTCTATGGAAAGAAGCCTTTTTTTATTCATATCAGTTGCCTGTTCACTTCCTTACTCCCTTCTCCCTTGCCTTTTTGAAGGATCCAGCATTCGGGCGTTTTTAATATACCTTTTGATTTTCCACCTCTTTGCTGAGAGGAATGTATAACCTGGAAGCTGTGACCTTTGCAGGGTGTTTTAAGTGCATCTCTTTTAACATACCGTTTTTATCTAACTGATCTTTTCGTTTAGATTTGTTCTTCTTTCTCCCTCCCCATCATTTTTTTTTCTTTTTTTAGGATTTTCTGTCTCTTCATGGTTCTTTGCCTTTGGTGCTCTGATTCTTGCTCCATCGATCCTTCTTATATGTTCCTATGGTGACCACAACTGTTCCTTACCCTAACCTTACCTCTTTTTTATCTTTCTTGGAATTAAAAGAATTACAAGAAACAGAAGACATTAAGAGAAAGGCTGGGCAGCAGTAGGGGCTAAGGCTCATGCAGAACTTCTCTCTTCCATGACATCCCTGGATCTCACAGGGCTTTCCTGCCTCCAGGGTGTCATCTCCATCCTGCTCCTACTGGCCACTTCGCTCTCCCAGACGCTGATGACTCAAATTTGCCTCTTTTAGAGATGAGATGACTGCGAGGCTTCAGGCCATGGCCATACTTAAGCACTTCTGAACACCTAAGACTTCCTTGGATTCCCTCTGTGCTTCAGTTCCTCCCTTAAATTCACTCCTTCCCTCTAGCAGAGGGGCTAAGGTCTCCCTTCAAAGGCTAGTGTGCTATCACCTAGGGTGGTTACAGGCCACAGAACAGGTGCCAATAGGTCACCTTCTTTGCTGAAATGTTTTAGCTCCACATCTCTCCCTGTGGACAGACTCCCACTGCTCACCAGGACCCCTCCGAGCGGTCCAGAGCACAGAGCATGAGCACAGAGCATGAACCTGCCACAGTAAGAGCGGAGACCTGCAACAGCCCACTCTTCCTGCCTGCCTTCCCAATTGAGCTGGGCCCAAGTGTCCAAGTTAATATTGGTAAACTGGACATAAATTATGTACAGAGTAAAAAGAGGGGAGAGTGCAGGTAGAAAAGGCCTGGGGTGCCGTGCAGGAGAGGTGGGTGCCCACAGAGGGGATCTGTTACCCTGCAAGATGCCAAGTTGTCGTCTCCTCAGCTGGCCCAAGGAAGCAGGATGGGTCCTTACGCCGCAGAGCGTGCACACTTGGAGTGAATGGGAGCGGGAGCTTCAGTTTCCTTCACAGCAGGGTCCAAAGAGCGATGCGAAGCACCTAGGTCTCTCAGCAGAGAAAGTGTGTGGAGGTGCCTGTGTTTGGGGGACCTGCCTGCCTTGGGCTCAGCACTGGGAAATAAAAGGCTAAGATTGGGAAGACGGGAGGTGCTGCATCTCCCTCCCTTCAAACCATGCAGATCTCGCGGCTTTCATTTTCCAGCAAAATACACCTGGTGAACATGTTGCCCGCACTGCATCATGAGAAAGTAAGAGGGAAAACAAAACACAAGAACCCCGGACCCGCGTGTACCCAACTGCCCTCCCTGCCGTGTCCCTTCCCATGCGCGGGTTCCCGCGCGCGGGCAGCGCTCGAGGCCCCGTCGCTGGCGCAGACCGATCCGCAGCCTCCGTGACGCCCTCCACGCCGCCAGCCCACACGGCCCCTGCCCGCCCGCTCCCTGGCACGGCTGCTCTGCGCTCCCCTGTGCCCTGTCCCGGGCGGGCCCGTGCTGACCACACCGAAATGGGAACGCCGAGAAGCTAGAAGGCACCGTCCAAACCTGCTGCTTGATCTGCCTTCCATAAGGTGTAAAAAACACGAGTTGTAACAGCTGACTGGATGGGACATTTTTAGTATTCATTACAGCCCACCATTAAAGCACACACACATATATAGGCATATAAAATTGAAGCAAGCGGAGGAAAGATGGGTCAAACCATTTTTTCTTCACCACAGTAAAACACATTACTTTTGTGCTTATAACGTCCCCTCACCCCCGCGACTCCCCCCCAAATAAAAACCTTCTGAAATGGCGTTTTCCCGTGTGCTGAATCCTCTGCTGCAGCCAGGCTACGTGTTTCCCGTACTGCAACCTTTACTTTCGGTTCCAGCAACCGAAAACCACCCCAAAACCCGTGTGCCCGCGCAGGGCCCGCAGCGCCGGGCCGGCCCGCAGGCCGCGGGGGTCGCGGCGCCGCCGCTCCCGCTGCCCAAGGGCGCCCCCGCGCGGCCGCTCGAGGGGCGCCGGGAGCGGGATCCGCGCCGGGAATCGCCAGGAATTCCCGGCGGGCAGAGGGGGCCGCGCCGGGAGGAGCCGAACGCAGCCCCGCGGGCAGAGAGGGAGGCCGGGGCTCGGGGGCAGCCGCAGGCGCCCGAACTGGAAGAGCAGTCGTGCCGATTTGACTGCCCTTGCCTGCAAGTGCAGCTCTGTTCGCTCGGAAGGGCGGAGGAAGCGCGTGGGGGTCCTTGGGCAGGAGCTCCCACGGGGAGCTGCCTTTGCGCGCACCGGGATGGGATGGGGTGGGATGAGGTGGGGTGGGATGGGATGAGATGAGGTGGGGTGGGATGGGATGGGATGGGATGGCTCTAAGGTCGGCACGGGTCGACTGCTCCCTGCTGGTTCCTTGGATTGCGTCTGGGTGACGGGGCTTCGTGTGTGGCCTGCGAGCCCACGGGCTGGCCAGGCAGAAACGGGGATCAGCGAGGCCTGCCCTCGGGGGAACCTCCCGGCACAGCCCGTAGTGTCGCTGTAGAGCCGCTGCCGGTGCGCGGTGGTACCGTCTGCGCGGTGGTACCGTCTGCGCGGTTCCCCGCACTTGGTCCCGGCTGGGAGGGAGAGACCCAACCAAAGCTGGGAACCGGGCTCAGATTCCACGAGCTCTTGTTTGCAGCTGCATAGTTAAATCACACTTGTGGCCGATGAAAAATATCTTGCAAATATGTAGACTTCATTTGCATTAATTTTCGCCTGCATGTCCTCTTTTCTCCACATCCCCTAGTCCCTGACCGGCAGCTTGTTGACGTTCCTGAGAAACTCTTGTTTCTGTGTCTTTCAACATTTCCAACCTAATTTTTCTGCAGTTCTTGCTCCAGCTTTCCCAAAGCATCTGCCCTTGGCGTGCGAGGACAACAGACAAACCAGGCTATGATGTACCCTAACATCCTTAGATGCTCAGATGCTTGGGGGAAGGTAATCTATGGAGAATCACATACGCGGGGAGATACTTTCCATCCTTGAAACTTTGAGGATGAAAGGAATACTTCTTCTCCAGCCCTGTCATTAGTAATAGACAGCCAACTTTTTCCTAACATGAGGTTTAATGAAAAATGTATTAGGCATTTATACTTAATAACTTGTGTCTCTGGAATGGATGTTATGTAAAGCAATTGTCCCTTTAGGGGATGGGGAGAAGGTTTCTTTCTCCTTGGAAGTGCAGCTCCCCCGTCTGGGATGGTGGCCTTTGATAATGTCTGCCACATGTTCTCATGAGTGGGATGTTTTTGTTTCCTCGCTGAGTCTCTCCCCAAGTCCTGCTGGGTAATATTTCAGATGGTCACGGTCCACAAAAGCATGTGACAAATTCCAGATGTTGGACTAATCAAAGCGACCTGCAGATCTAAGGGAGCACACCAGCAGACAAGTGAAGGATAACCTGGAGGGCTGCAGCCTGCGCGGGGGTCACCTTGAGGAGGTGCAGCAGGGCCGAGGGATGGGCTTTTCCTATCTGGAGAGTTCACGGATGCTTATGCCATTGCTGAGAGCGAGGCAGCGGGTGGCACAGCTGGGCCGGCAGGAGGGGCTCCAAGCACAAGGTCCTGCTGTGGAACTGGGGCCGTGAAAGCAGCCCGCGTCTTCCTGCCATCCTCAAGGATCAAGCTCTGTCCTGAGCCATTGATTAAGATACTGGAGAACTGCTCCTAGAGCAGGCAAACGCCTGTGCTTTTTGCTTGCAATTACATGCAGGCACTCATTTAGGTATGCATATCTAGAGCAAAGCTGGGTTTGGGGAACTTCTCAGGAAAAGCGGTCTCAGATGTTTTTTCCTGGCACTTCATCCCAGCTCTACCAAAGCAGACATGGCAGCTAAAAATGTATGGTGATGTATGAAGAGAAACGTTCTTCATAGAGGAACCACTCCTAGCCCAATGTTTGTATTCGCGCGTCCCCTTTGGCAGCGGCTCTGCTGCCTGGTGTGTGTTTGGCTCCCGTGACAGAGCAGGGGCCTCTGAGGCAGAGCTCTGGGGGATGGTCACTGCGTGCTCCTGCCCTTCGACAGCGAGGCTCTGTGCAGCTTTTCAGTGCATAGCGATACAGATCTTTTACTGCTTGGGAAGCAGCAGTGTAAAATTAAAGTCCATTCTAGCAAATTGATTTTTGTTCTTGGAATAGAAACAATTCTGTAGCACCTTCTGCCCCTCTTTAGAGGTAGCTCTTGTCAGTTCAGCTGTCTGTACTGCATTCCTTGGGAATATGGAGAGCTTTGGGCAAGATTATTGTTCAGTTTTGCTCTCTCTAAAAACCACTTTGTATGTTTGGTGGGTGAAAGAGAGAATAATACACTTCTCACCTGGAAAAGAGAGAAAATGTGGTCATGGTACCTGTTTGTTTGGAGGAGAAGCATAAGCCAGTGAATTGCCATGGAGAGCAATCTGGGGGTTCACTCCAGGGCAAAACCAAGCACGGGAAAGCAGCTTATGCGGACCCAAAACCAAGGAGGTTGCGCAACTCATTAGGGCACTACAAAAATGTGTTGGCCATGAAAAATCAAATCTAGTCCATATAAAAGATGTTTATTGTGATGAGTCATCTCTACCCTGATTCATATCTGAAAGACTTTAAAAAAAAAAAAGGTCTTTTTTTGAGTCACAAACCCTAGAAAGTTTTAGATACCTATGTAATTCCAGTATACAGGAGCATGGAAAGCGTGCGCTTCCGTCACTTGTCATATTGTTGCCATGACTGCCAGCTCTGTGCCCGCATCCCCAGGGAGAGCTGCGATTATGGCATGTTAAAGACGGACACGATCTACGACACCGGAAGCTGACCCAGGAAGGACAGAGCATCAGTGGGCAGAAGGGATGAGACAAATAAAGCTACTGCATCATAAAATGGAAAATTGTGGGCGGAAAAGCAAGCTATTTGCCCATCCACCTTCTCTTTAACTATCTGGATATTTTTGAGAAGAGGAACTCTTCCAAATCTTCTTTGAGAGGGAATAAATCAAGGGAAAGCCAAAGAAGAGTTTGTTGTTACTTCCCCACTGTGACGGAGACAGGGATTTGTTGAGCACCAAGGCGCGATGACGAGAGGGCGGCGTGGTGGTGCGACACGGTTCGGATGAAGCCGTGCTCCTCGCGGGCTGTGGTGCCTCTGCCCGTGCGCTCAGAGCCGAGCGGACTCGTGGCCGCCGGTGACGCTCGCGCTGCTGACCGAGCGGCACCAGCTTCCCGACTGCCGCAGCCCTGGAGCGGGAAGGCCGCGGGACAGTGTGGGAGAAGGGAGCTGCCGGGGACGGGTCCTGCCTGGGGCGAGGGGAAAGCGGCTAAAGGGCCGTTCGCCTGCACTGCCGGGTCTGGTCTCCTGCCACGGCTTGGGGTCCGGGCGGACTTGCAGCTTGGGCTTCAGAAGCCGCGCCAGTCTCTGGTATGGATTAAAGAGCAATGTACCTTCCACGTTTACTCTCCCGGCAAAGACTGCTTCTCTTGGAGAATTTGCTAGTGCCTTAATTAGCTCAGTCACATTTCTTACTATATTTGGGGTTATTTGTGACTAAACTTAAACTCTGGCCTTCCTGAATTGCATAAGGCTTCCCACAGGTTCATTTAGCTGTTGCAGTGTATATCATTTCATCGTTATTATTACTGTATACCTATTGCACTAATTAGCTGTAGCAAAATCATTTCATTGACACAAAAAAAGCTGACACAAAAAAAAATCAGCTGACAAAAAAATCATTTCGTTGACACAAATTAAAACATCTTGGTGGGAGGGTCCCAACTGCATTTTTTGTAACAAAAAAGCCATTTCCAAGCTGGTAATAATTGAAACAGATAACTCTGTCCTTTTAGTAAGTATTACTTAGATGTGATCCACCATAAGCTTCAGGTATGAATAATCTCTCTCTGGATTTTGCAGCTATTTTTATCTCTCTCTCAGCCATACTGAACCAGCCCTGCGGCTCTAGTACCCGTTTAGGAAAAGCTGCAGGAAAGGCCAAACCTTTTAAACTCTATTCATTATTATCAATATTCACACGTCTTCTGATTCACTTTTACGGTTATCTTTCACACACATGTAGCTGTTATTTGTTTGCAGCTAGACCTCAGTTTCTCCCTTTTTCTTTGTTAATGTTGCTTTTTACTGCTTCTCTATCTTTAAAGTCTTTACTATTTTAATAGCCATCTTTCGCATCTGCTGACTTTAGATTTGAGCCAAATCCTGATAAAGTCAATACAAAGGTTTCCTCTGGAATTGTAGATGTGCTTCATCTGACTCTTTGTAATGCTTTTTTCTTTCCTGTCCTTGTTTTGATTGCTGCCTGGTTGGCTTTTTCTCTTTTTTTTTTCTTTTTAAATATATTTGCAGAACAATTTGTCCTCAGTTGACTAAACTGGTAAATAATGGATAAATATAGTTTTGATTGAAAACAGCTTTCTGGCAAAGGATGCAGCACAGCACTCTAGAAGAATTTTTCTCACCTTGAGTCATGAGATCTGGTTGGTTAAACTAAAACCATTTACTTAACCTGCTCGTGCTGTGCAAGGAGGTCATAGAGATCCTTTATCTGGATAGATACCTTGTTCTGCCTATACTAAACAAGTTATATCACCTAACAGATACAGGATGGGTTTAGTTCTTCCTTTTTTAAAGCAGCACAAATCTAATTTATACATCTGACCAGAGGCTCTGGCATATTTTCTCAGTGTTTTTTTTTTTTCACTGTCTGGAAAGGAAATGTTGTTTAAGCCTCAAGATTCAACACATACAAATACGTTATAAATTCCTTGTTGTCCTAAGGCTGGCTACCTATCTCGGCAACTCAGTCTGCTGCGACATTACTGTCTTCTTATCACATTTGACTTCACTCAGCCTAAAATAAGGGATGTTGTTATGTCTGTCAGGATGAAACTTTGCATGTTGCCCACAAAGTATAGGGATGGCTTTTATACACGTATGTCTTTCTCTGTGTTTATTTACACACAGAGTCTAGTAATATCAGTGCTACAGAGTTCTTGATACACCTACTAAAAATAAAAGCCTAACTCACAACAGTAATATGAATGTCATTGTATTTTGAATTTTTACTATTATAAATTATAGTAATAGTTCACACAACCCAGCTATTATCTCAGATTGTCTCGTTGCAGAATCACAAAAACAAACTGAGTCATCCCAACTTGATTCGTATTCAGTTCCTGTTTTGGAAGGCTTTCTTCACCATCCTAGAGGCTGGTAACATTTTTTTATATAAAAGCTTAGATTCTGTACACCAGTCCCACAGTCTATGGTAAATTCTGCAGCATGAATCATGGAAAATATGCATCCCCGGTTATTTGTTGCTGGTTTTTTTTTTACAGAAATACACATGGCAGAAAAGCCAAGAGACTTTTCAAAAACTCAACATGTGTGACTTTTTGGCACCCTGATGTGAATTGTTTATAGAGATTTATCAAACATACCAAAAGATGCTCAGCATTTGAAAGAGGGAAAAGAGGTAGAGCTGAAATAACACAGAACCAAGACTGAATACAAACCAGTTTCAGGAAAAAAAAAAAAGAGGAAGTGAATTTGGCTTTGTGAATAAGTTAAGGTGCCTGAGGTAGTTTCTCCCAGGGTCCTTTTCAAATTCTGTCACTAGGTTCTTGTGAAACATCAACATTAGAGTGGCTTTGCTTTACTCTTGTATGACAAATAATTTCAGCTAGAAGATGGAACTGATAAATTTGTAAGTATCTTTGATACTCTCACCTGTAAAGCATGATAGAAATAGAGAAAATGATCAGTATTTCTACTTGCCAGCCTTCCTTACATGACTTGCAAGAAACATCTCTGAGGTGAAAATGCAGCACGGCAACTTTACATAATATCTTAGACATGAAGTGAATAATAAAATCAATAAGAGAATAAAAGACTTAAAGCAAGTGTTACAAAGATGAGGGTATTGCATACAATGAAGAAAAAGGGATCTTCAGTGCAGAGAAGTTGAGCTTCAATGGTCATTTGACCAGATAAACAGCAGTCATTTATATTGTGGGCAAACGGAAAGGCATCTTTGGAGAGAGAAAGAATATTGTTGCACTGTCTAGGAGGAGGACTCTCCATTAGGGCACAATGAATTTTAATCCAATGCAGAAAGCCATGCACAGAACACCAGCTGGGTGTGAACTCCAAGGTTAAAACTGACCAAAACCCAGTGTAAGTCCTGGATCTATGAACATCTGTTACCTCTATACCTGCACTGAGCACTGCACCTTGCTGCTGGCTTCAGGCAGCCCTAATGACTGCTTGGAAAGCACCAAGGGTGCAGCAATACACAGCTGTGCATGGAACCCAAAGACTGGACGACACCTCCAGTTTCGGGAGCTTGGTCCTTTTAAGCTTGTCAATAAAAAGTTAAAGGTTGATTGATTATAGCCTGATATAGCCTTACTGACATAGTAAGTGTTTATTTCAAGAATAGTGCTCAGGTTAAGCAAGCAAATAAAGATATAAAAAGATCTGGTGGCTGGAGTTGGAGAGATTCAGATGAGGAAAAGGTTACACATTCTGCCAGTGAAATACTTAGCTGCCGGTGTAGATCTCAGTGGGCTATTGTGGCTTTTCTACTAATGGTGATTTTTAAATCAAGAATAGATGTTGTTGGGTTTTTTAATCTAAAAGATGTACTTGAGTTTAGACTGGATCCAAGTCAAGGATGTTCTGTGCCCTAAATTATGTGGTTAAATGACCACATGGTGACTTCTGGTTTTATAATCTGAAAATCTTTTTACTCTGACAAATAATATTGGAGGAGAATAATAATACTGTGAATGAGAATTTGAATTCATTGATGCCGTTTGTATTTACTGGGCTGAAAACTTACCTTTGTTCCTAGCTTTAAACCAGCTTAGCATTTACTGGTAAGTTACTGCAGATCTGTATGAGGGCGATGTAGGCTGCGAGGTCGAGGATGCTCCCCGGTCGCCAATTCCTGTCTTCCCAGCCTGGAACACTATACCCATTTTTCCTAGCAACTACCTTGATACTGGAAACTTTGAGAGTAATCATTTATAAAGACCATCCAGTGCTGAAAATATAACATGCACAAAGAACACTTTTTTTTTTTTAAATGACTATGAAATGTTTCAATAACCTTTGCTCAAATCAGATCTCTATTAGCAGTGAGCAATAGTATGGAGCTTTGCATGTTAGCCTATAGGGATTTGACTATCAGGTTCTAATTACTGCATACTCTCCTCAGAACAATCTTCATTATTTAAGAGGAAAATCAAACTACATTCAATCTATTCGGAGATTCTGAAATATACACATACAGAATTCTCAGATTTCATATTTTAGCCACTGGGATCAAGTGCAAAATACTCTATACAGGCAATAGATGCTGAGATGCAAAGATGCTGAGATTTTTTTATTTTTTATAAGATAAATGGATGCATATGTTCTGAAAAGATTTAGTAAAGGTAATATATGAGAAGCAAGAAAAATATCATTCTCCTATACAGTTTTTTTTTCATATTCTCCTCTACATTATTCTCCTCTACAGTTTTACATATTTTTTCTAATGGATACCAGATAGTGGCCGTTGTGGTTTTAAACTTTTCATGCTTGGATGTTCAGAAAATGAATTACTCTGAGACTTATACCAAAAAATGAAGATGTTAGAATGAGAATTATTACATCAAATCAGACCAGTTTTTGATAAAGTAGTGATTTATCTATGTTTAAGTAAAATAAAAAGAGTTCAAGTTCTTTTGTAATGAGTTCACCCATAATTAAAGAAACAAACAATGCTCCCCCCAAACTCAGCATCAACAACAGAAAATCGCTCTTGTATCCTCATTTCTATCACTTTCTCAAAACAGAAAACATGGTGGGACTGTGTAGTAGTATTTTAACACAAATGTTGGCAAATCCATTATCCAAATATGTACTGAATATTGTAAAGATGGATGATGATGGATCATTTACCAATGAAATTCCTGCTGGTCAGTGGAGGGATTTTGTTTGTATTCTTAGGAACATAGTAGGTCAAGCCCTGGTTTGCACCTTGGAGAGTGTTCAGCCTTCAGAAGGAAAGATTCCTGTTTGTAGACTGAACTTGAATAAAGCCTGCTCAAATCAGATAAAGTCTCCATTTATTTAAATTGACTTTTGTAGCCCTTTTAAAGCTCTGTAAGGCAATACCTATGACACCAGGTATCTAAATCATAACGGACACTGTGGAGCATCAGTTCTTTGTTCTGTAAGCCATATGTGATTTCCGAGTAGAAGCTTCCAAACTTGACTTTATGATAAGGAAATAAAATTAACCAAACTTGCAGACATGCCTTGTGCTTTTGGTGCTACAGGAATTGCTATTAGTGCTTTGTATAAAGATTCAAACATGGCTTTGTGTTTTGCTATGGTTATGTTTTGTGACAAAATCTTTTCTTCTTTCCCTTTAAAGATAGGGCTGATTTAGTCGTGATGATTTCATTTAGTTACTTCTTGGTGATGCACTCAAAATGATGGGAAACTTGAAAGCGGGGAAAACAGCAGATGGCAGCATTAGGCTGCTTCATCCAGGTGGTCACAGCAAACTTGGGGGAAAATGTGAACCTAACTAAAGAACAATTTCCTAGAGTTTATTTGTTCTCAGATCTTGCTCATTTTTCCTATTGTATTGGCTTGATTTTGTTTCCTTTTGTGTGTGTGTGTTGTTGTTGTTTTTTCCCTATGCCCCGTTGCACAAAAGCCGAGCAGAAAGCCTGCGGTGTCAGGTCATCCTGTATTGATTTAGTAGAAGATAGTAAGACCTGATGTGACCCACTGAAAAGATGACATGAGGTTATGGCCTAGGCTACCAGCGCTTCACGACGTATTAAACACTCCACAGGGGCAACATCTGGAGAGTTAAAGAACTGCTGGGTAATGCAATTTTAAATACCACTTCATCAAAGTAATAGACTCCACAGGACCCTCTCGGGATCTGTAAACTGATGTGTTCCAGGCTGTGTGTGCCGAAGGCCTTTTGTGCGGCACGATAAGGACAGCCGGATAGCGCTGACTCCTGCACAGTAATATAAGTGAGATCTGCAAACTCGCTTGCAGCACACGACCTTGCTGTGCCTGGTATCAGCACTTCTGTGAGCTGAGGAAAACGTTTTAAAAGAGCAGTTTTGGTTTTGGGTCCCTTTGAATGCTAGTGCGTGAGCTTCCAAAGGAGATCAGATCCCATGTGTTGGATACTCCAGAGCAGCTACAGAGGAGATGGTGCATTTTTTGTGATCTTTTCATAAACAGCCAAACTTTTAGCCCTAGAAAGAAGCTGATTCCTCAGGTGCTCCTTGTAGAACCTGGTTACTGCTGCTCCCTCTTGAAGCACTTCAGAGCTAGCCATGGCTCTAACACTTAGAGCAGTTCTAACCATGAGGGAAATGTAGCCTCCGTTTTGCGAATCCTGGAGGCCGGGAACCCTGTCCGACTTGCTGCAAATTATTGTAGCTGAAATTTTACAGAATGGTGTTTAATTTATGAAAAAAAAAAGTCCTTCTATTATTTCAAGGCTGCTAAGCGGCAATTAAGAAAAGTCCTATTAAATAATCAACCACTTTATGAACAGAAAGCACCCAAACACCTTCTGGTTTCTAATAATGTAACCTCTCTCTCTTTCTGAATCCAAACCCATCAAAATGTCTACAGCCTAGA
>JAUBNY010001146.1:6757860-6769432 GCA_032275445.1 Crypturellus soui
TGACAGAAAAGGCAGTAAAGCTACTGTTTAAAACAAAACAAAAAAGTATAAATGCTTTTTCTTTTAGGTAATCTTTTTGATTTTAAATACCGTGTCATGCAGGATTTTATAACCGATTAGTGGACATTAAAGTTGAAAAAAAGTTGTGATTTTAGTGTAGAGTATATCAGTTTGAAATAAAAGCAGTCTTTTTGCATTCGAGAATATTTCAGCCACTTCCTGTGGAGTGGTTCCTTATGCCGATTGCTCATGCCGAATGTTGCACCTATATCCTTCAAGACCCTCAGGTAATGATCAAAGTTTAATGGCTCGTGGAGCCCGAGCAGTGCAAGCAAGCTGATTTCTGCTGGTGCCAGGAGAGGGTAAAGGGGTGAGCACCAGGTGATTCCTGCTGCAGAGAGGAGGGGAAAGGAGCCCAACTGGGATTAAGAACGGAGGGAAACCGGTCGAGGTTTGGCCTTGATTCGATGGACGTTTCTAGGGGAATGGTGTCCAGCAAGGCTGCTTCCAGTCCAGGGCCACGGCAGCTTCCCACATCCTAGCCCTTTCTTCAGTAAAACAGCAAAGGCGCCCACGTGAGCGTGCCGGAGTGAGCTCTCACCGACCGTCTGCTCCCCACTGCCCCCTTCCCCAGCGTGTCCCGCCAGGCCTAGCGCTAGCGCCGATACTGCCCAATAATTCATTCATGTTGTTCAGTTCAGAAGTACTGCACTACAATTTAAAAGTTATTTAGGTAAAAAGCATATTTTCTAACACCAAAATACATGAATTTGTCAGCAATTTTTTTCCTACCAAACAGATGAAGCTGGCCTATCATTCCAAACAGGAATTTGCCCAGGATATCCTACTCCTACCATGCTACAGGATGTTATGGGTAGAAAATATGGGTTCATTTACCCTTCTCTGCTGATACTCTTATGACTGGTTTCTTTGATATCTTTGCTGGAGTATTGGTTTCGTATCACACAAATGAACATCAGGTACTCGTATCAGTAACTCTTGCAAGTTAGCAAAAAAGCTTAGAGGCCTCATACTTGTTCTTTAATGATCTCTAATCTTGTTTACTTGACAAAACTGGACACAATTATATTAAAAATGTATGGACTATCAACTATACAGGAGTTAATTATTATTTTTAAGTTAACAACTTGAGTATAGACATTAATATCCACATGCATTTCAAGTCTGAGCAGGCGATGGCAGGGGGGTCCGTCACACCTAACCTCATTTTTCTAAAAATTAAGCACTGAATCTAAACTACTTGTCTAGGTCTTTCTCAGTTTGATGGAGAGAAGCATTTTCAGAAAGTAAATTATTTCATTTGAAGAGATATATAAGGCTGTATCATAAAGAACTCTCTAAAGATATTTTATCTCTGTGTCAATAATAAAAGGCAGACTAGATGACTAATTAAGAGTAGCTAAGTCATTGTGGGAAAGCTAAATTTAGGTCAAATGAGTCTGGATATTTATGTCTTAGCTTTAAGATCTAATCAAAAAATATTCCGATGAAGATTAAAAAGCTTTCTGTCAAAAGTATAATTGTTCACTTGTGAACAATTTGAATTTTGTGAATTTCTAAATAATTCTTTAAATATCAATGAGTGTATCTAACTGCCCAAATATGTAGAACTACATTATACTAACCTGCATCAAGGTAGCTTTTTGTGTCTTTTTTTTCCTAACCTGTATTTCCACCTGTCCATAACCTGGAAGTCATCACTGCCTAAATACTGCATAGATGATCATCGTTTTTTGATTTATTGAAGGAATAGCATTCGGAAACATATCATTTGCTCTTCATTGCGTATTGCTTGGCAATGCATATTGCTGTAGTGCATAAGGAACTTTAAAACTCGGGTACTTCCCGCTGCTCAAGTAGCACAAGCCTCAAGTCTCTACGTAATTTTGCAGCTGTGAAGTACTGTTTCGCTCTAAGGGCTGTAAAGAGCACCACTCCCTCCTCCCTCGCTCGGGCAGGACCCCCAGGCAGAGGCGGGAAGGCTCCTGCGGGCGCCGTGCGGGCTGCGCTCGAGGCCGTCGCGGGGCAGAGCAGGGTAGAGCAGAGCAGGGCAGAGCAGAGCAGGGCAGAGCAGGGCAGAGCAGGGTAGAGCAGGGTAGAGCAGAGCGGGGCAGAGCAGGGCAGAGCAGAGCGGAGCAGGGCAGAGCGAGCGGCCGTGGCCCGCGTGAGCGCGGCGTTTGCTCGGAGCGCGTCTGTGTCAGCGCGGGGGCCGATAGCGCGCGCCCGAGGCCGACGCGGCTCCGCCAGGTTACCGGCCTCGCGCTGGTGCCCTTGCCACCCAGCCACCCAAGCACCAGGCTGTCTACCGGGCCTGTCCTTAGATGAGAAATAGAACTATGCCAATGAAAGTGATCTTTTTTTTTTTTTTTTTTGATAGGGAAAAACGTCAGACGGGGCTAGGATAAGATTAGCAAAACAATTTCCATTCCTGACCAAACACAAATTTAAACCTGGGTCACCAAAGCGTCACTACACCAAGCCATGTAGCTTTGAGTTCCCTGTTAATCCTTATTTCAAGGTAATGAAACGCAACTGTCAGCGAGAATACTGTGGCCAGCCCCGGTATCCACACCTTCAAAAGGGTTTTGAGAAATTGGAAAGCATTCAGGAAACTGCTTGAGGAATGCTTTGAGAGCTCTTTAATCCGGCAGACAAAGGCATAACAAGATCCAGTACCACAAAGTTGTGTTTGAAATATTCAGATTAGAAACAAGCGGTATGAGAATTACAAAGGCTTGTTAGCTTCTCCATTATCTCAAACTTTGGAATATAATTGTGTTATTGTGTAAAAAGATAAACCTCCGCTTAACCTAATTTACGGATTTAAGACTGAAATATTAGTAAAAATTCATCAGATGATTCCCTTTGGGCCTTTACAGTCTTTGAGTCAATGAAAAGGAAGTGCTTAACTGTAAGCTCTATGACTCGTCTCCTCTTGTCCAATATGCACACAACAGTTGCTACCATCATTTCATACCAAAGGAAAACCTGAGTCAAGCTTTGGATGAATTATGAGAATTGTTTATTTTAAAATACATTTTGGGGTTCTTATAGATAGGAATCTCTATTTTCTCATTATAGTAGGAATATATGATCAAAACTTTGTACTCATGGCTTTGGAGTCACAAGATCAATATAATGTGCGTTGGGAAGAAATTATGATGGGGAAAAACTTTTTTTTTGAGAAAGACTCTCAAGACCTTTTTTTTTTTTTCTATGCTTATGTTGTATCCTTTTGCAGAACAGAAGCTCATGAATTTTGTCTGTATTTTGATTTGTTCAGCTATGTTTTCATTCAAGGATCTTATCATGAAGCACGTTTGAGATATTCCTTTTTTATATCTGATATTCTAATGCAGTGGTTGCACAACATTGTTTATGCTATGTGAGTGGATAAGTGGTCTGACACATTTGCTGAAAAATCTTGCATGTTCAAATTGAAGTAAGTTTGGCATTCAGTGATGTTTGCTTGAGTAAAACATAATTGCTTAACAGGAAATGAATATGGAAAAGTGCATGAGCAGGAATGAAATTATTTAAAATCTTTAAAATATTCTCTCAGTACTTTGTAGCAATATAATGAATACTCAGAGGATATGATTCACCAGAGGCTTCCAAAGTCCTGTTCTATTTTACATGTAATTTCCCCAAAGGTATCCTGCCTATCTCCTATTTTTCCCTTTTGTTCCTCCTTCTCTTCTCTCAATTTAACCTTGTAATTGCCAAACCCTTCTATTGCCCTGCCATTTCCAGAGCTTTCTTGGATTTTTCATATCTCTCTTCATGCCTGTTATTTCCCTCCCATGCTGACCACTACAGCTCCATCTTATTTCATTCCAAAAGATATTCGATTTATAAAAGTATATTCTTTGGGAAAAAGAAGACACATTGGTGTAAATCACCTTGCTCTGGTTACGCTATGCAGTTCTGCTCATTGGCAGTACATTCCTCCAGAAGGTCAGGGCATCTGACGGGAGTACATAGCATTAATATGGACATTATTAGCTACCCACCTCACCTCAGGAACTACAGAAGTGATAAGCCTTGTTTCCAAACCTTAAGCAACAAAAAAATGTTTCCAATTTTCCTAATAAAGAGGCAACGCTACAAAGCATATCTTCTTATATAATTTTTAAGAAGATAGAGATGGTATTGAAAATAGATCTGAAAATGTGTTTATATACTCAGAAGACAAACACACATACATAATACATATGTACATGCTGGTTTTAGTTGTTTATTTTTCTAATTACGTTATTTAGATTAATGCAGGTCAACCGTATGAATTATATCATTCCACTGTATATACTCATTTACAACAAGGAAAAGTCTCATATGATTGCTCAAAGAGAAAAAAAGACCTGGGACTAGAAGAAGGGTAGTTATGGAGATCTTGCCTTCGGACTATTAGCATGATTTTAGTGCTCTTCTTTATCATGAAAATTACTCCCTATTGCTACCCAGGCTTATTTTCAGATGGAAAGATGGATTGTTCATATCCAATATAGCATGGTATGTAAAGAAAAGAGATTTGTGCACAGAAATGTTGCCATTTTTGATATGCAGAATATCCCTGAATGTTTTGGAATTGAAAACCTTTGTGATAAAATGCATCCCCTGGAGAAAGGATGATGCTTTTCCACTTGTACTACAGAGCACTCATGACACCTGTAGACTCTATAAAATAAAAAATTATTCCAGAGCTGACTGCTTTGCTATGTGGACAATTCCCTTCTCATCCCCACATAATTTAAAACGAACTAAAATACACAGCATATTTTATGAATTATGGATATCACAATGGACTTATTGCTGCACTTAGGCTTGTGCATTCATGACGTACTGATGAGCTTCAGTTAGCCATACAATCATCTATAAACTGAATGTTTCCTATCTGTTAGATACAGCTGTGTGTATTCATTGATTCAGGTCCCAGCCCAGACTGGTGAAGTGCCAAGTCAGCTCTGCCAGCGGTGCGTGGTCCTTGTGGACGCCAGGCCAGCCAAACCGCTGCCTGCAGCTCAGCTCACCGGGCTCCTGCAGCTCCCGCTGCAGCTCCCGTGCTCTTAGCACCTGTGACCTTACTTCAAAGTAAATAAGATTTTACCCCCTATGAAAGGGAAGTGACAGAGGAAAGGAAAGTGACAGAGCTCTTCAGATGGAAGATTTTTTCTTAAGACTTATTTCATAGTTCTGCTCCCTTATCAGTATAAACTTTAAATTCAAACCATTTGGGGGAAAGATATAATCAGCTCAAAATAAAGAAATAGCTAGCTTCTCCAAAAAAGGAAAAGTCAAATCTCTATTTCTTCTTCTTTGAAATCACGGTGTGTACATATTCTCTCTATATATAGAAAGTAAATCATTGTCATTACATACAACGCAGGATGTGGGATCATTTTGTTATGATTTGACATTTCACAGTGAACTAAACTAACTCATAGCTGACAAAGATCTGTTGTCTGAACTGAATAATAAAAAATAAAGAAGCTGAAAGAATGAAGAAACAAATGCATATATATATATATATACACACATCATATACATATATATCTTTCTAAAAGTTTAGCTGGATAATTCAGTTAGAACTGGGTAGACATTATGTGACACCAGGAACAGAGTAAAGGCTAAAAAATATCATCATATTCATGCAGCTGATGAATGATGTATTAACTGTGCACAAATTGTATAAAGCATGCCAGGCAGATTGACAAAACTTGGCAAAAATAATTCAATCCACAGAGTCAAATTATGCAATAAAAACAAACTGGTGCTACTCAAACTGGTACATTTCACTTAAAAATAAAGCGGAAATCTTCCTAGATTTCCAATCAATCATAGATTCCACTTGTTTTGGCCAAATTTTGGTCCCTTTCTAGTGCATGCAATACATGAGAATGTTTTCACAGTGATACAAATTTTGTTGTTATTCAGTTTTTCTGGGCACCCATCACATCTATTTATTTCCCAGGACTATGATAAAAATATATTTTAAAAAAATACCACAGAGGATGTAGACTGGTTATTATCTTTAGGAGTTTTTTTTTAAAGAAAGGATTTTCAATGACACTAACTTGCATAGGAAACACATGATATCATATAGGATATTCCATGCACTATCATCTCATTGCCTCCTCCAGTAGCAGCCTAATATTATTTCTCCATAACATTCAGCTATGCTCATAATATGTTGGAAATGTTGAAAGAGGAAACTTCCTATTTATTTAAACCAATTATTTTAGTGAAATGCTTGTGTATTTCCCAAAACATTCACTATCAACTCTCGAAGTCTCCCAAAAGTCAAAAGTCCCCAAACACTCATTATTAAAATGAAATTATTCAAGTGTAATTAAAATGTCTAATTCAGTTGCACCATGTGATGTTAATATACTTTTCCTTGTGTGCTGTATATGTTAAATTATTATCATATGTATTCCATACTAAACAAATCCCTCACAGAATTCTTGTCACTTAAAATCTGCTCTGCCATCAGATTGAACAGATTAGCATTATATTTAGTTGTTCTGGGCATCTTTCACTTCTTTTTGGGGGGGAGGGGAGAGGGATTGTTTTGTTTTGTTTTTAGTTTGCTTTGTGTTACTCATACATTTCCAACAGCCTGCTCGCTCTAGCAGCAAACAGAAAATACCAGTTAGGTTGGAAGAAGATATGGTCTCAATCATGAACAAATAGAGGCTTCCTCAGCAGTGATAATAGGAGAAAACCCTAAACAGCACACATACACACACAAAAAAAAACAAAACAAACAAAAAAACCCATAAAGCTTAGTTCATGAGATATACCAGCATGTTGTTTACTATATTTTCCTGTTCTTCATAGCTGCTGTGACTTGAAGTCCATAAACGGGGTAAAATATATATATATATATAATTATGTTATATTGCATTACATTTTGGATGAGTATTTCCTCCTTTGGGACAGGTTGCAAGTAAATAGATTTCTTCTCCCTTCCATCTTAGGAAACTTCTGAACAATTTTGGAGATTTGAAACACCTCAAACTAAAGCAAGAGTTGGAGCATAAGTTGTATGAGAAATAGTGTGCTTAGCCAGGTTATAGAACAGGTTTTGAGAAAACTGCCAGGAGATGAAAAGCTAAGGAGGTGCAAGAAAATATTAGAACTGATGCAGCTGGGGAGAAAAAAACTTTCCCAAGATTTTTAAACTTTGTGTTTTACTTTTTCAATTGCATAAATTTGTTTAGGAGTAGAGGGAGCCGTCGCACAAAGAACACCACTTGTAAGGGTCTCACTCAACACATTTCGTGAAAGAAATTAAGCAGGGACCTGGCTAATTACTCACAGTTCTTGGAAGAGGCGATATTGGCTCCCTTCCTGGCTCCACACATATTGCCTTTATTAGTCGTTATACAGCAAGTGAATCATACATGACAGAGCTGGTCTGGCTCTAATATTCTGAGGTTATCTGGTCCCATTTAGTGCAGTTCCCTAGAGATCCAGATGTCCCCACAGCCCCTGTGACAGTGAAAAAGAAGCAGAACTAGTCTCAAAGGGACTTCTGTTCTCTGCCACGCATCTCTCCGCTCTGGTTCGGTAGTCCCAGCGCAAGGAGAGGAAATGGATCTGGGTGGACTTGGACAAGTCACCTCATTTGTTCACTTCCTCCTGGATTTAGGCACGATCATGTGCACTTAAATCATTAGAGCATCCTCAAAACAGGGTTAAAAAAAGCAGCCTCTGAGGTTAATATGGAGAAGTGAAATGAGGCACTTCATATAACTTGAGATTTGTTTATTCTTTTCATTGTTCCAAGGAAAAATCCTGATCCTCCCAATGTCAGAGATTGCATCAAACAGAAAACACAGGCCTGGCCACGCGCAATGCTCTGGCACTTTAGATGACTGCTCCCACTAGAGATAAGCAAGTTCCAAAGCATCCTAGGTGTCCATCTATTTTTGAGTATTCAAAGAGTTTGTTAAATGTTCTTAATTTAAGAAACCACAGCTTTAAAACTGGTATTGAAAGGCTCAGTTTGGGTTTTTTGTGATGCCTTACTACTGCCACTTGCCAGTGAATGTTTACAGGCTCACTCTGTCTCTAAAGACAGTGTCAGCATTAACATTTCATACCTCTCCTTCCCTCAGCTTCTTTCTGTTCTTTGCTAGCTATGCCAAAAGCAATATGGTAACCTGTATCATTAAGGCTCTTCTTCAGACCAAGTGGAAATCATCCCCTGGCTAGGAAAAAACTCCAGTTAGGAAAAGTTCCGTGGAAACTCATCTTTTTCAGTCTGGTAAGTTGAACTTGTGAGTTTTCTGGAGAGTTTTCAAAGGCAGATGTGTGAGGAGCAAAACTCCGCTCCAAGAGAAGAAGGGGGCTTTTAGATATGTAAAGTCTAAGTTACTCGAGTATGTAGATTGACGCTGGGGGTCTGGATAGAGCTTAGCTCAAAGGAAATTGCACTGGGAAAGAAGTGGCAGAAGGTAAAGATAGAGAAAGAAGCTAGCAGCTTATTTTCCTTCTATCTGTTAGCTTAAAGAAACAAATGGGAGTACACGAAGTAATTTATAATTGAGGCATAATCAGGCAAGATTGAGGAAGATTCATTCACATGTGCTGTGAAATACAAAAATAGTATTCTTGATGGGAATACTTTTACTAATATTAATGAAGTTCATTACTTGGGGTTGGATGAAGTATTTACTGATGTCCAGGCCAGGATGTTGCCCTGTCTCAGCTGGAGAGATATTTTAGAGCTGCTTTTGATAGCAAAGGTAAAGCAGTGAAGAAACAGAATGCAAATTACCACTTTTTAGAGCACTTTTCTGGCTTGAATCCACAAGGTTAGAAAGAAATACAAATTAAAAAGCAGGTGCAGTATGTCTAAAGGCATTTAGGTGCCTAACTGTCTCTGCAAACAGTATGAGCTTTTGAGGAACTTGGCAAGTGCAATATATCTTAAAAGGACATGACATTCTTATGCATACCAGCTCTTAAACCACCACCCAGTACTGAAGGATATGGTTAAAATAGCTGCTATGATCTATACCAGAGGTGGCTGAATTATCATGCAGATAAGCTATATGCCGAACTCCCTGCGTCAGCGGTGTGAGATTACATATTATAATTCACATTTAGCAAGGTGGTTTTAAGGAGTGTTATTTAGGGACCCGCAGCGGGGAATGTTTACACACAGGGACGATAGCTGAGGTGGGGGCAGCCACTGAGACAGAGGAAACTCAAAGTCAGGAGTCAGTCACCAGGGACAGACCAGCCCCAGGCTCCAGAGGAGAGAGCGATCATGGAAATGCTGAAATGAAGGCAAGCCAAACCAAAGGCAAACCAAGAACAGCATCAGGAAATCAGTCTGTGCTACAAGGCAAAGCCCTGGATAAGGACAGGCCAAGACCACTATAAGATAAAGGAGGTTAGTCAAGAGGTAGGAACAAGGTAGGAGATTTAGACCAAATTACATGCAAGGCAATGAAGACAATTTGTGGAGTTGCTTCCTGTACCTGAAATCAGAAAAAAAAAAAACCCAGCAGCCTCAGCTAGCCCTCAGCTAGCCAGGCTTACCAGGACGCAGACCTCACGGGTAGCGTTTTGGGTCAGTTCCTGCTGACAGTGCCTTGGTAGCTTAGTCAGGGTCTGGTATGAGGTCTGAGGCTGATATGTGTCTAACTTAAAGCACGTGATCAGTTTTATTCATTTGGTGTATATATATAATTATTTAATTCATTTATTATATTGTATATATATGATTTGCGTGTTATATTATACTTACGTAACTTACATGAAGGAAAAATGTGCATAGTGGAATCAATAGACTCTCAAGTTTCTTTTGCTCCATCTTATGAAATGTGTGTATGGGGTTCTGGGAGGAGAAAGTGGTCGGGGTACGTGATGAAGCAGCGCGGCATCTCGCTGCAGGACTGGGTTACAGTCCTTGCTCTCCAGGCTCTCCTGCCAGATGTGCTCACAGATCCAGTCTCTGTTCAGGGCCACAAAGCAGAAAAGGGTTTCTGTAGGAGCGGTGACAGAGAGCTAGTCCTTGCTGTGAAGGAGATGGGCACCAGTTGCTTGAGTTTCATCTCAGCAGGAGACATAACAGGTCTGTAAATATGGATAACATTAATTCCTGAAATGCGGCCACATCAGAGGCAGACTGCAGCTATGAAACTGTGCACAGATTAACAGTAGGTGTATGCTTCAGCAGCTTGCTGATTTGCAGACTCCGTAATTGCCAGGGGATGTTAGAAGGCTTTTAGCTTACCTAAGGCGTACAGTAGAAGTCACTCTGCGGGAATGTGCAGTAATATCAGTATAAATGTGCTTTCCTCAGGTGTCTCTAGCCTGTTATAGGAGTAAGGAGGTCTGCTTCAGGACGCTTTACACAAGCTACTGCTATCTGTAGTGTGAAACTGCTTTGGTTTTAAAAATCCAAACAAACCCCACACAGTTATATAAAGTAGTTATTGTGGCTTAAAATCATGGTGTAGACCAGCGCAGAGAGTAACATGTTATATATTCTCAGTGTCAGTTCAACATCTTTGGCAGTTCTCAGTAATTAAACTGCAAAGAAATAAAAGTGATTTTGGATCCAAAATGTTATAATTAGCCCGACTACTAGAAATGTGAAAGGAATACATTTGAATAAGAAGCATTGATAACTGATCAAATACAAAATAAAGGGTTTCTCTTTTAAAAACAAGGCATGTGATGAGAAAACAAAAAATATTTATGAAGTCAAACGACTTTTAAATCTTTAAATTCCCCACATACCTTCTAGGATTATACTAACCTGTGGAAGGTCATTATAGTTATAAAAGAAAAGATTAAATAAGCACTTAAGCAGACATAAATAAAACAGACAGGTTAAAAGCTATTAAATTGAACGAGACTAGAGGGAAACCTAATCAGCGCTATAAAGGAATCCAAACTAAAGCAGAAGGAAGCCAACACAACATTGGGAATAGATAAGAGGATGTAGCAGCTCTGGAAGTAAAACGTCGTACGAAGTCCCAAGTCATTTTATGGCACTGAGAGCTCTTGGCTTCCGAGGAGAAGAGCACGAAATTCACTGCGGTAAAATTGTTACAAGAAGATCAAAATTTTTCCCTCCCTCCTCCCCCACTCCAGATTCCCCGACACAAAGCAGGGGATAAAAGTTGTATGGAGCTGATAAGGTAGGTAGTAAGGATGAATGAATTACTCGAAGGAGGCCTAAGGGAACAACCTGCCACCGGGCTTGCTTCAGCAACTGATCAGCTGGAGAGTGGGACACAGCAAGGGATAAGGAAGGAATAAAAAAAAAAAAAGAAGAAGAAAAGGGGCTAAATCGAGGATTTAAAACATCAGGGTTTTTGTTAGGTAAACACGGTTCAAGGAAAAGCATTCTGCCTCGGGAAATGCCCGTGACGGCTGTGTGTGTGCAAAGCGCCACCTCCTAGCTTCGGAAGCGTGGAAGGAAAACGATGCTGTCCCCCGATTCCGCGTTCGGGACCTCGCGGGAAAGAAACGGGGAGTCTGCAAAGGAGCCGGGGGGGGGGGGCATGGGCGCCCCAAGGAAAAC
>JAUBNY010001146.1:6770966-6793996 GCA_032275445.1 Crypturellus soui
CGCTGAGCGGAGCGCACGGCCGCAGCGGGCTGAGGCGGCGCCGACCCGCAGGTACGCGGCGCGGGAGGGCAGCGGAGCGGGGCGCTGACAGCGCCGGGCGCCGCTCCGCGTGCGGGCTGCCCCGCGGGCAAGGGGAGCGCGGGGGAGAGGAGAGGGGGAGCGCCGCCGCGAGCGCCGTGCCCCGTTGCACCTCCCTCTCTCTGCCTTGGGTTAGTGCTGGCGGTTGTGAAAGCCCGCGGGGGAGCCGCTGCAAGGGCAAAGAGCGTTGCTTTAAGCCATGAACTGGGAACGTGTGTACCTACATGTGCATATAGACGTACACGTGCAGCGTTCTCCCCCGGATAAGGGTTACGGCGCTTCGGGCATGTCTTCCTCCGAGGCGCTCCTCCGCTACAGCTCGCGTAAGGCTGTTTGCGCTGCCGCAGATCTTGCGGAATTGGAGTCACAGGTCTTCTGAAAAAAAAAAAAAAATGCAGTGGCATTTGGCTGAGCAGGTCTTATTTTTAAAACGCTGTTGTGAAAGCGGTTATATAACTTTTGGTGGATTTTTGAGGGCGAAATTAGCGGCTCGTAACAAGTTAAACCTCTCATTTTCGGAGAGAGGAGGCATACGGAGAGCCCGGTGAGAAGAGGCGGGTGAACTTCAGCCCTCAGAAATTTCGCTGGCAGGCATCCCCGCAAGGGAAAGCTGCAGGTTAAGCATCCGCACGGTCCTCGTGAGAACCGTACGGCGGCAGGTGCAGGAGCGAGCAGCGCCTGCCCAGAGCCCTAATTAGCAGGCTGTTTATCAGGCCGCTCCAAGGCTATTTCTTACTAAACCAACATCACTTTGGGCTTTTTGCTCCTCACCGCTGCGGATACAACACAGGTACTGTGTTTCCTTAGGGGGTTTATGTGTTGCTTCAGCTCCAAGAAGCACATACTGTCTGAAAGATTTATTTGGAATACCTGCTTTATTTTACTGTTTTATTTTATCACTTGCTAAGCTTGTTGCATGGTTTTCAGCCTGGCTTTTCTCCATCTCTTTTCCAAATGTTAAAATTAAGGAGAAATAACAACGCTCTAAGACTCTAAAGCAGAACCTGGAGAGAATGATTTAATAGCAGGAAGGTGCAGCAATCTGCTCATTACTGAGAGTTAGGGCATCAGGGCTCTCTCTCAGTGCTCAGGGCTTTAGGAAGGTGGCCTGCTTTTCTTGCATGAAGCAAAGTGCCATCATCCCACAGGGGCGGTTAAATCCTACAAGTCTGGGCATGGCGAGGATGAAGAGAGTGGACCTGTTTGTTAGGACTTCTGTCGATGAAACCCGCCTGCCCAGGGTCTCGCCCCTTCCCGCGTGTCCTGCAGCAGCCCACTGTATGTGCAGAGCTTGGGGAGAAGGTACGTTCGATAACAGTCCTCTGTTGCAGGATGCCACGTAAGCGACGTGGGATCGTACTCACGTCTGTAGGATCTCTAAAAGGGTGGCACGTTAAGATCCATTAACCTTGTTGTTTTAATGGGTTCATTTAGGGATATATTTGCCTTTCATTTGTCTTCTAAATAGACTATGGTCATGAAATGTTACTTTTAACGTGGAATGGAACAAAGACATGTCATGCTGCAGATTTAGGCAGGGGGGATTTTTTTCATTGTTGTTTCTTTCTGTGGTGTCAGATGAAGGTAAACATTAATCTGAAATGCTAGCCTGACATCTATATAAAATCTATCCTTTGGAAACTGTTTGGTTTCTGTCGCCATTTGCCAGTGCCTGTGACAGTATAAATGAGGTAGATCCAGCTCATTCTCTTTTGTAATAAATAGTTTTGTCCTATTTTGGTTTTATTTGATATATTCATTAATGGGCAAATTCCAATTTACCATTGTCTGATGCTCGAATTAGAATCATTCTGATGTAAATTAGTAGATGATTGTGCAGTACTGTGAATTTGAGGAGTCACTGTAGATCTGAAGAGTTTCTTCAAGAACAACACAAAAAGCTCTTTCACTTTACTCTCATAGATGCTCTTTGGGCTGCTTATCCATTTATATTAATGTTGTGTTGCCTATCGGGAGTGCATTTTTGAAGCCAGTCTCCCTGTTATTCCAGCTTACTGTCCATCTTGCATATCTCTCATAGTGGGCCAGCTAGATTCCTTTAGGATGAATCTGACCTGGGAGATATACTTGAGTCATTGCTAGAAATTCAGTTCATGGGGCTGGACTAGAGCTGGTCTGAAGTAAAACCCTGTAAATTGCATATAGCATTGGCATACAGTCTTCAGCACTTTATATTTTGCTCTGTATCTGCTTTGATTGGATCGTGCTACTTGCTAGCACAGGCACAGCCAATTTGCACCGGAGCAGTAGCGATGCCCCGTGCGGTTTGAAGCCAATTCTGTCATTTCAAGGGGTCACGGCTGTTCCCTGCTCCTTGCTCTGTTGCTTATAAGCTTCTAGCTCAGCGAGAGCACGACTCTGCAGCAAACTGCAGCCGTGCTAGTTTTACGTGCACACCCGGAGCTCTCCCCAGTTCTAAAGATGACCTCTAATCGTCAGGTTTTATTTCCTTATTGCCTGGCATGATATGACAGACTAGTTTTTGAGGAAGAACCTCGAGTAGTGAAGCCTGGTGCCTGTCTGGTGAACGTGAACGCGGCGGCTGCATTTAGAAACGGGCGACTGATGTTTCTCTGTTTTTGTTTGTGTGCCGTTGGCTGCAGCCCTGGTGTGTGGAAGGTTCACAGGGCTCTGTTTATGCTCTTCATTTTATTTGGGAGTGGTGAAAAATGTTGGCTTGAAACGCAAAAGCTGTCACTTGGAAATGTTGTGTATTCTGGCTGCCTACATTTCCCATGCTGCCCCGTTAGTATCCCTTTGCGCAAGGTGCCGGGTGCTGCTGATCCCGGGTCCCAAAATGCCGCGGGAAAGAGCCTGGCCGGAGTCCAGCTGCCACACGCAAGTGGTCATGTGTGGTGTCCAAGCAATGTTTGAAAACATCCACTCAAAATGTAAAAAAAAAAAAAACTAATGCCAGAACAATGCTCAATAGTTTTGGGTGGGTTTTCTTTTCCTCTTCTTCTCTTTGCCTTTTTTTTTTTTTTTTCCAGTTTTCACTTTAAAGTTGGAAAATCTTCACTTCTATGAGTGTTTGGTGATTTAACTAATTTTCTGAGCTTTTTTTTCCCTTTCTCCTTTGTTTGCTTTGTGACAATTATTTTAAATAGAAAAAGATTTTGTTATTTATAAACATTATCTTTTGTATGAAAACATTTCCAACTAGAAAATGCATTTTTGGAGTAAACACGGATCCGATTCTTCTTACTCAGTGACAGAAAATGGTTGTTATTGCTGCAAAAAAGAGACTACAGTGTCTGAAGTGTCGACATTTCAGTTTTACACACATTTCTCTAGGAAACATGATGGAAATCATAGGGTTGTATGTGTAAATAATACAAAGACACTCTGTGTTCTGGATCACTGTGAATGCTTCAAGGCTGCTTGGAGAATGTAGAAAAAAATAGTACTGATCAAAACAATAGGAATTGAACATAATGCAGCTTCTCCCTCACAGAGGGCTCTTTCTGTGACAAGAGATTGTCCACTACAAACTTTATTCCCATGCGCAGCCACCTGGTGGCAATAAGTTTATCAGCTTTTAAAGATCATTTTTGCAGCTCACTTGCTTAAGAAAGGAGATGAGACCATAAGAATCTGTCTTGTGCCAGGACTTCAAAGTGTAGGGCAATCTGTGTTTCAATATCACATGTGATAAAATCATGGAAACTGCAGTTGTAAATTGCCTTTGTCAAAAAAGTCATCTTACAGGATCTAATTTTCACCCTTTCCGCCCCCTCCCCGGGCATAGCTATGAAATTGTTTTTTATAGATTTTTTTTTCTTTTTTTTTTTCCTGCTGTTTGTTGCAGTCTACATAATACCTGTCAGAGTGGCATATTTTAAGTTAGGTAGGAAACAAAGGGAGATTTACTCAGGTCAGTGTTTCATAGAGGCCACATACTTCTATATAGTATTAGTTATGCTGTATATACTTGTACATAGAAATATGAATGTTCCTGTCTTTACTACAAGCTTCTTCACAGAAACAAAAGAGTATTTTTTTCTCTCATTCCAGACATTTTTTGAAGTCATTGTAAGGAAGTAAGTCATTTGAAGTCATTTGTAATGAAAATAAGAGGAAATTAAAATCATGATACATCCAAGTACAAAAAGTCATAAATATTACATTTCTGCTTATGTTGTGTTAAAGGAGCAGGAGAACTGAAATGCGCTATGAAAGGAAAATATGTTATTTACTCTCCAAATTTCACTTTGGAAACAATTTTTATGGAGTGCGATGGAGAATGCACAAATATAACATCAGACTATGGATTTAACAGCAATAAATCCTAAAAATTGCTGAATTTTTAACTTTTTCTAAAACTTTAATGCAGCTTTTGTACAAGTCATGCAGAATGTATCATTGACTCTGTCTGGTGCAAACACTTGTTAGAGTTGGAAAGCCACATTGAGCTGGTGCTACAAGTGGACTAGCTGCCTTTTTCTTCATTTGTATGTAGCTGTGTCACATACTACAGCAATATGTAGTCTATATTATTATGCTTAAGTATTATTATGGTAACACTTAATAGCTTGCTATTCTAAAATAATGCTAATAGAACAATAAACAGCATTGTTAAAAAAAAAAACAATCTGCATGATCACTTATGGCAAGAAACAGCATTTTTTTCCTTGTGCAAATCCTCAGACCTAATCTCATTTTCAGCAAGACCAGAGCACTAGTCTGGTTTAGTCGAGTGAAATCCTGCCCATAAATCTGGCCATTCTCCATACTGATAAAATCTGGGAAGTAGTCTTTTAAAGAATTGCGGGAATGATTGGAATAGAGGTGTTATTAGGCCTCCTGTCCAAAGAGAAAACATCCCAGCTCTCAAGCGTGAGACAACCTTGTTGTAGGCAAACCATCCATGTGTGGTTTGTTGGTTTCTGTTCCAACAGCAGTTGGAGTAAGTTCCTCAGAGAAATAGCAGGTTGGCAGGAAAGGAAATACATGAACTGGTGCTGTGTTGCTTTTGTACTTACTGGGTACATAAAGTTCCCTGATGAAGGAGTGATGGCTGTTGCTCACGTTTAGGTTTTAATTCGCTCCCTGTCTTTCAGATTCCTACGCACAACAGCCTTATAGTAAGCACATTTCTTGACTTTGCTCTATATTCTTCATTAATAAAGGCAATAGAAATTTTCCCCGAGACTTTAGTGAGAACGGCTCTCATTCAGATAGAGTGAGCACTGAAAAGCAAAACAAACTGTATGCACCTTGCATTCCGTGTAGGCAAGAAAAGATTGTTGATCTGTGTCTCTAATATTTCTGTTCCTTACTAGTGCAGATCCTTGACTGAAGTCATAGTACAGAACTATGTGTAGCTGAAGATGCAAATATCACTTAAACTGATTATTGGAAAAAGTATAATTTTATTCAAAAATCATAGAAAAAAAGGCCAGAATAGCAATGACATATGTTATTTTGCTGTATGTAATGATTCTTTCTCTGAAGAATCCCTGAAGCAACTGTGTGCAATGCATATGGGTGGGAGTTGAATTAGTTTCTGTGGCCTTCAGCTTTGAGGATTCCAAAGTTATTTAACTAATAATGCACAATCTAGGTTGTTAATTTGTGTAACAGTAAAATAAATCCCACCTTTGTAAACTAGAAATTCCTTCCAAGTGAAGAGAGGCTTTAAGTACAGATTGTACTACAATAAATCTAATTTGGTTTTCTTTATCCACTTGTTTTTTTTTTCCAAGTCCTCTGCACTTGATGTTCTTTCTTTTTGAAGGAGCTCTGAAAAAAAAATATTGCAAGCCGCAGTCTATTGTTTTCAGAATATTTTGTCCAAAATGCCAGTTACTTTATCCTTCAACTCAGGTAGACTGCTTCCAACTATAAAAATATTTTTAATATCAGTTTTTCAATAGCTGCCTTTAAAAGTATAGTACGTGCAAACACTATTTCGAGTACTTATCAGAAATTGCCAGTCTCTCTATAAAAATAACCTTTTACTTCCTTATACTTCAGTTTATACTGTAATATTTTATAAAACTTAAAGTTCCTTTGGAAACAAGTTTGTTGTGACATTCCAACTTGAGCCTAGTTATTTTCTGGACATCTCTAAGGTTTCCTTAAATGAAGAATATGATATTACATGAAGAATGTTATTTTTGTTAGCCAGAGAGCTGTACTATGTTTACTATAATAGGATTAAAGGAAATTTGAAAGTCAACGCTAGCTTAGTGGGAAATTGATAAATACATGTTGTACTTGCAGGAACACTCTGCCCAGTAGTATTAGGAAATCTATCACTCTATTTATTTAGCAGTTCAGACTTTATCTGACAAACAGATTTGTTGTCCATTTAAAACTATGCCCGACTTCGAAAGGCTTTACAATATAGATGTGATTTGCAGAATCTGAACTATGATCCTGGCCATCTCGTGTGGCTTAAAATTGGGACTCTCAAACCACAGATTCTCAAAATAAGGAGTCTGTAGCTTATGGATCCTGTTGCTTTCCAAAGTCTGTGGTTTGATTCTTGGCAGTTTTGGTTAGATCAAATATTATAGTCACAGTCATACACAGTGATTTTTCAGAATCAGTGCAACCTAGGCTAGGGTGTAGCTCCTTGGAAGAGTTATTCTGGAAGAGGCAGAAACAACAATATCTCTGGATCCATATCTGATATTGGCAGGCTCTTCTGTTAGAAGTGACGGCAGTCCAGTCTTGTAGTTATTAATGTTTGTTTATTTGTGCCACAGCCAATGTCTGAGCTAGACAGTGAATGCTAGAGAAAGAAAAGGCCACAGGCATAATTTTCCATTCCTAAATGCATGTTAAAAGCTAATCAGATATCTGCCTTTTTTACATGGACAGAAATGCTGCACATGAGCAAAATGGAGCAAAGTAAGTTTCCGATGAGCTGTGTGCAGGCAGTTATTTGGAAAATACTGGAGTACATAATTGCAATGGACTATTGTAAATGTTTTCACTGCCTTCGCAACGGCAAATGTCCTGCAAAAGTGTGCAGCTACTTGCAGCGTGCTTCTGGAAACCAGAAGAGGCCAGTAGCCAATTCCCAATATGAGCTGGGAATCAGTAGAAGCTGCAGGATGGAGCCACTACTGATTACAGAAGCTACTACTCTGAGCTGTTCATGCTGGGTATATTAATAAAATTATCTGATGGAGACAGTCAGGCAAATTAGTTGATTTCTAAGTTGCTCTCAACTTTGGAATTGTTTAGAAGAGAGCCTAGAAAGCAAGGTTTGTTTTTGTATTAAGTTGATGGATTTATATGCTTTCCATGAGGTACTTATTTCTCACATCCATGTAAGATTTGCACCTTGCTAACCTACTCATATCTAAATCTGAAGGAAACTTTCTAATCCTGTTCAATATATTTGTGCAGAGGAGGAGGACTAGTTTTAATAGTATCTCTCAGTCTCTTAATAATATCTCTCCTGAGTTCCTCTTCTCCCCAAACTAATGTTAAAATGTGTGGAATATGTCACCGGAAATGACCTTTCTCAAGTACTTGAGTTGTCTTTTTCATTATGGTCTATCCCTCCCTATCCCAATGGCCGTAGTATGGTCCAGAGTGTGGGGGAGTTCTCCGACTACCAATCAAGATGGCAATTTTTGCTTAGGTTTTGCAGGTCTGCTCTGGTGATGACTGAACTGTGGGTGCATGGCTCAGAAGTCCTTAAAGTAAGTTCTCTTTCTCAAGAGAAACTGTTTGTATTCCCAACTACACCGCCAATCTGGGCTTAAGGTCTTGGGGAACCGGAGTTGTGCAGATCTGCCCTGGGCACCTTCGTGTGCTCATTAAAGCAAGCCGTATCTCACCTTATCACTAGTTAAAACAGAATGCTGCCGATTTGAACTCTGCTGCTTAGCCGCATCCCCACAGATAGAACCAAAGCGCTTGCGGTTCGTTCCCTCATACACAAATTGTAACTCAAGGCTGCGGCAAATTGCCAGTTCATCTACTCTACTCGGATGCCAGCGTCATTTACTCATATAAATAACTGTATAGCAGTCAAACACGATTGCCTTAAGCTGTTACGTTTTTGGAATGTGTAAAATATGGGGAGATTCTGAGGTGTTAATGCAGTGGGTGTTGTTTTTTCCCCACGGTGAAATTTAGGTGTCCATGCTAAGCATATTAAAATGTATTTGTCACTACAGTTATCATGTATTTAGATTTATCTTTACTGTTTCTAGGAGAACATAAAATAACTCATAAAAACCTAGCCTTTTATCGTTATATTAACATATGAATGACTAAATTTGTAGCGGTCAAAGGGAGACAATTTTTCAGGAAAAGTGAACTGTAATTTAGGATACTTGAGTTATTAAATTCCCCAAATGAGATTTTTTTTCTCATTTTTTTTCCTGAAAAAATGCTATGTTTGAAAAGAGGCTTGCTTTGCTATGTATCAGAGCATCAAAATCCGCTCTAACTTTTGAGCACATAGATGTGCAATATTAGTTGCTAACATATTGCTTCAGTCAAATAATAATGGTGGAGTTTTGTGGTTGACAGTCATGTTTTGATTTTGCTTGTAAAAAAGACTTTGACTTCTGCCAAATTGTAAACTTTTCTTAAAGCTTCTGTGATGGCAGAATCACAGATCATCTGATCACCAATTTCTCTAGAGTCTTAAAAGAACCATTCCAAACTCTTAAACGCAAGTGCTCCTCTAAAAAGTGAATAGTGCTGCTTGATTGTGGTGCCTTTGGCTATGCCCACTGCTGACACCATGAAGATAAATCTAAATCTGCATTGAATGGATCATCCTGCACTTGGCTCTCCTCATAGCCTACTAAGAGAAGACCAAGTTGTTGATATAAGTTTTCAAATTTCTGTTTGTCCTCTAATTGGCAATCCTTTGAAGTATAGGATCTTGGTAAGGTATCTTGAAAACCCTGGTGTTGCTGGATGGCAGTTAGTAGTCTGGCTTATAAAACAGCCCAGTGTGGAATATGTTTGTGTAAGATTGCTAGAGAAGAGACAGCTGAAAGGCTGGCATTCCCAAATTTCCTGACAGGGAAGGGGTAGGGTCTAACACTATGATTATTTAAATGCCACATAATGGGTTTAACACCTCTACAGTTTGCAAATGCTGTTATTGCCTTTTCATCTGTTAAAGGCTAAGATGTTTCTATTGTATATAGACTTTTAAAACTGTGATATATATATAGAGAGAGAGAGATATATATATGGATATATATGTTCTACATACTACTCATACTTGTCCACAACCACATATACATAGTAGTAGTATGTAAAATGACCCTACATATAAATGCAAAAAAAAAAAATGTTTTGTTTTACTGCAAAGCCTGTAAGGATGTGAATTCTATTGAAGATTTGCATATGCTCGATTAAATTTGTTCTTGTAGAGAGGAATAGAACAGTGCTTTATTTCAAGGCAGTGCATAAAATATTATGCTTTTTTAAAAGGGCATTGCTAATGATGCCTACTACATAATAAAATCTTGCCCTTCATGTTTTGCCCTATTTTCTTTATTACATATTTCCTGGTACATGCAGATCCCCTCCTTATGGTTTACACAAGGTCATGCTTATCTGTCAAGTATATATTTTGCCAGAGTAAAAGAATACAACAGCTAATTGTGCATGCTCTTTTCTCAGTGCACTTTTCTCTAAAATAGCTTGTCTAACTCTCAGTATATGTATCCTGGGGGACAGAGGAATGGTTTCTGAAGAACTGAATGATTCCATAAATAGCTTGTTCTGAAACATTTAAATTACACCTTTACCCTATATGACTTTGGAGGGAGCTTTTGGTTGACATCATATGTTAATAGGTAACTTTCAAAACAGCTATGTAAATATTAAATATGTATAAATTACATGAGTTTTTTTAATTCTGTAATTATGGTTTCCAGGCTTTCTTGTAAATTTGTGTACGTAGAAAAATCAATTTTCATTTCAAGTTTAAGTGAAATAATGAAGGTACTTTGAGACTGAGTTGCCCTGTTAAAACTATCTTCACTAGAGATGGGCTAAAGAGTTGAAATTAACACTTCTGAACTTCATTCTTTAAGAGTCACCTTATTTATAGCAAGATAAATGTACTTTCAGCTTTAACTGCACAGAGCAGCAAAAACATTCTTTAGATAGCCTAAGTAATTTGAAATATATCCGCTCTTGAAAATCTCAGAGTATCTGTTCAAGAAGATTGGAAGATTAGGGGGTGTATACTTTCAGCCTAAATTGCAGAATATACAAGTACTAATTGCATATTTTTGCATGATTCTTAATTTTCTTCAATTACGTGGATTTGGGGAAACATTATTTATAATGTTTTCACAAAGCTTATAGCAGATACCATGTCATACTAATATATATGAGAACTTGGAAAGTGTATTCAATAGAAAATTTAAATGATTTAATATTTGTATGTAACAGGAGAAGAGGGAAATACAAAAAGGGACAGATACGAAAAAGGATTTGAACTTTTCACTTAGGTTTACCTACAGGGAAATACAAGTAAATACCAAGGAATAAGCAGTTCGGAATTTTACTTAAGCATGCTTTTTTTTTTTAACATGAACATTTCTTTGCCTTTTTTATTTTTTTTTCCATTATGTACTATTTATTTTACTTGCTCACTGTTTTTTTTAAGCATTTATTTTTAATGGAAAATGAACAAACTTCCTCAGAAGCACTTACAAAGTGTGTCTTTACAGTGGGGTCTGTCTGTAAGCATAAAATCCCTAAAGACACGATCCTTTTCTAGGGGCTTGCTGCTGTTAGAAATCAACTGGAAGCTATTCCTCCACCGACTGGCTTAGTTAGCGTGTGTGAGGGATCGTGCTTCTAGCTGTTAATGGTTTTATGTTGAGTAACCTTTTCAAGTATTCCTTGCATGTCAGTTCTTGGCAGATAAATTTACATATTCCCTATTGGCTTATCTCTGAGGGATGATTTAGCTTTATCACTATTTAGTCATCTTCATCCTCATGCTATGTGGCAATGTCCCACCAAATCATTTTGTGGCATACAACTATGTCTCCAGTGCAGAAGGAATGTGCAGCAGAAGATGGAGAGACAAAAATTGACATATATTTTTGGCCATTTTCTTGTTCACTGTTTTTGTTCATAGGATTAAGTTGTTTTGCACTATGCAAAAACTCACAAAGCAAACTCATCAAGAATCATTGTAACACTGACACTCTGTCTGGATCAGTTTCTTGTGTTAGCTTCTCATTTACTGAAAATATGCCCATTAGTTCAATCTTGCATGTGTATGCTTGAAGTAAAACCTTCACCATACATAACTTGGCCAAAGTAGCCTTTTGCTTTTATTCTGGATATTGCATCACAATTTCAGAGTAACTCATGAAGAATCTGAATGTATCTGGCACCTGTGATGCTGCACAGGTTTTTTGAGGGTATCCTTTGTCTTCTTTCCTTCCACTGATTTTACTGTGAGGAAGGTGATTGTTATATTCCTATATAAATAATCTAAATAATTCAGTAGAGGTCTTGTCATGGAGAATATTGATAATCCTAAAAAGGAGGTGACAGGTATCATGAATCCAAAGAGGTGAAGCAAACATTTGCCTTCTTTGTGCTGTGAATGGAGAGAGTTTGGGAATTTGGTTTATGATGTATATTAACCAGTATGTTGAAGTAAGGAATTATTGAACTTCATAAAATATGGACAAAGAGTTTCTGCAATCCCACTTCGCATGAGTGAAAGCTGCCATGGAAGTGCTTAAAATAAAAAGACAGTTGAAAGATTGAGAAGTGCAGCAAAATGCTTCTTAATATTTCCTTCTTCAGCACTGAGATATTCCTTCTGACAGGAAAAGAAGATGTGACTGATCATAGAGGATCGCTAGTGGATGAGGGCTGAATGCATAGATTAAATTACTTTCTGGAACTAAAGGTGATAAAATCCTCAGAGCTATAAGAAGATGTAATTGGATCCAAAGTACAGCTAGACACATTTTACCCCCTCCCCACACCTGCTGCCAAACCCTTATACAGGGAATGGTCCCTGGTGCTGGTGGCCAGAATGTCACATTCAGAGCTGGTGAGCTTTGTAGAAGCTCTTGGGATTTCCCAGGTACTTCAAAGTTTTTTTACAAATTATAGTAAATCACTGAACATGATTTTAGTACAAGATGGGAAACTACTGTATAGTGTCTTATTTTACAAGGCCAAAGTTTAATTGGGAGCTGTGCACGCTAAGCAACACAGACACTGAATTCTTCATTGATACTGCATTAGCATTGCATGAGGAGAGATTAGGATCAGCCTGTCTTTGCTTAAATGATTTGTCTGGTACAGCCAACTGGCAGTAGCTGGATTCTTCCAGCCAAGGAATTGTACCAGAAAAGACAGTGGTGTTATGAACCCTACAATTAATTCACACATTCTGGGAAAAATTCCATTAGCTTCAGAAAAATAGCTGCCAAAACTGCACCTACTGACTTCAGAAGGTCTGACATCTCAGAGTATAAATATTACAGGTCAGATCACAATTATTTCAGACAAGTAGTATAAATCAATAGGGTTTGTGGTGATTCTGGTTACACTTTCATATTTTTGCTTTAGAGCATTTTGAAATCATGCAATAACAAAAATCACAGCATTTTATTTTTTTAAGTCAGCTTCTGCCATAACGCTCATAGCCATTGAACTAATGATCAGTACAGAACATATCTGAGTTCTGGTGGGAGATTACAGTGAGAGAGATGTTAGTGCTGATGTTTTTAGCACAGTTTATTTTATATATATATATCTTGAGGAATCCCTATTTCCATGTTCTAGTGTAGCACTGAGATGGGGGAGGGAGTAGACCAAAACGTCCAGCGTGTATATGTGTAGCTTTACAGAATTTATTTGAACTCCTGACTAATGAAGTGCTCAACTGATGATATTTTTGTGCAGAGTATTTTTTTAAATAAGTGAAACTTGTGATTTTTTTTCAGTGATATTATCTCAGAAGTAGCAAAGAGGAGGCAAAATGCCATGAACATTTTGGGGCACAGGGAATTCAGTGGTTGCAGATTATGTACAGGGAAGTCCTTGTTTCTTTGCATTTTTTTGTGCCCACAGAAAGTTGTATTACAAATCCTTCTGCCTCATAGCTCATTCTTCTATCCACAGTGGTCTTCAGTTAAGTTTTTATTAGATCCAAATATGTAAGTTTTTTTTTATAGTTTTTTTTTTTTTTTTGTATTTTTAAAGTTCTGGTGTTTAATAATTGGAGTCTCAGATTTCTTGGAAAGACTTATAACAGAAGGTTCAACCAGTCTTGGATATAGGTTTGGGCCTGCTTAGCAGCTCTCCTAAATCACAAAGCTAAGGCAGAGCAGTGGGTATTACGACTGGAACATGTAACGGGGCTCCCCAAAGTTTGCCCAGTTGCACGTATTTAAAAAGGGGATACTTGTTTGCTTTAACAGGAGTTTTGAGGACATACCTGAACTGTGGCTAGAAGGTATCATCTGAGACATTGTGATCTCAAGATTTCTGGAGCTCAGATTAGGACTAAGTAGGCTTGATTTATTTTTCTTTATTTTCTATTTATTTTTACTTATTTTCTAACTGGTTGTGTATTTTTAATGACAGTACTTTTCTTGTCAACTTGACCTGTGAAAGTGTCAGTATCTCTGCCTGAAGACACATCCTTCATTGTGTGGTTTAAATTATTATGCATTATTAAACCGCAAGACTGTGTTCTAGGGAGTATAATGGAGTAAAATTGTTGGCTCCGTTGAGTAAAAGATTATTTCTGTGCTTACTTTGCTGACCAGTATTTACAAATATAAATGCTCTGAAATCAAGTTTAAATGAATATTAACCATAGAAATCTTATAGGTCTGCAGGATAGAGAGATATATTTAGGAGAATATTTGCAGAAAGTCTACCCTCTCTCTCTTCTTTTTTCTGTGTTACTGGACAGAAAAAGATGTCTGGAACAGAGAGCTACGCAGTACTGCCTGGTGCATAAAGCATTGCAGGTTCTTTTTATCCATTAAAATCCTCACTGTACTGAACTATTTCGGGATTATGTCTTGTTTTAAATGTTTCCTTTTGGTTTGAACCTGCTGTAATTTCTTGGTAATGAGTGACATAAATTTTTATTAAATCTGAACATATAATATTGACTTGTTTGTTGCTTTGCCTTAGGTTACAAGAGAGCATAGCACAGCATTGCCTTAAAACATGACATACCAAAATGACTGGCTTCTCACAGGAATAGGAGGAATTGCTTAGAGGAGTTATGTGATAGATACCAAATAACAACTTTTACTGGCATTGGAAGTTGCACAAAGATGAATGAGTTTTCTCGCTTTTAGGAAATCACACAGTCCAGTATCACCCCACCTTTTAAAGTAATCAGAATTATTAGGCTGTATCTAAATAAATGAGAAGTTCCTTGCAGAAAAAAGATATTAATATAAAGATGCCTTTACTCTGTAGTCTATCAAATTTTGAAACTTATCTCAATTTTGAGGGGGTAAAGGAGGCATAAGGGAAACTTGGATTTGAATTCAGCATGTGTTTTGTTTCTGTGCAAGGACAATTTCATTTATTTATTTGCTCGACTTCGTGGGAAAGGGAGGGCTGAACAGTGCCTGTATCTTCTAAGAGTATTATATTTTGATTATAGGGCAAGTACCATTGCTTTGTGATGACAACTGTTGACAAACTATTCCACGCCTGTTAATTAGGGACATTGTAAGGAGGGAGGAATTTGGGTGTTTGCTATCACTAGGGCAGCACAAGTGTTTCAGTGTGTGTGTTTGCCGCAGCCCTCTGCGGACGTGGTGGTCTGGGTGCTTGTGGTTGGCACCCGGCTATTGATGCTGGCGTGCCACGGTACCTACATGTGTCTCCGTGTCTGCCTCGCTTGCTGTGAGGAGTCCGGGTAAATGAAATGCTGCTAAAACCCATTGGGCAGCAGGGAGGAAGAATGTCCTCCCGCATCTTGATGGCTGGCTGATTTGTGCACGAATCTGCTTCTAACTCACGTTATATATGTTTCTATTGCTGTATTTCCCTTACTTCTAGTAAGGCACCCAAATGCTGTAACAGAAACAAAACATCAGGGGAATTATTAGTTATTTTTAATTATTCTGTCAACCTGATAATATCTGCCTACACTGCAGCACTTCTCTGCTTGGAGATCAGTCCTCCAAGAGACTTTACTTTGAGATCCCCAGCACAGTCTCATGGAGAAAAATGTATTTGTGCTTTAAAGGAATTTAAATATGCTTTGGGAACTGAACTCATTTTCTGATGACTTAATGTTTACTCTAAATAACTTAGATTTTGGATATCCCACGACTTTCTCCAGAATCCTTTGTCTTAGTGTTTTCTTGTCAACAGGGAAGCATTGAACAAACATCATGTTTTCTGCCTATGGCAAAAGAAATCAGACTAAGTAGGTAATCCTGAAGGCATCTGTTAAGATCTGCCCTATGGTAGGTTCACAATTAGCAGATGCAGCAAAGGTTCAGCTTTGAGAATGGTTTAACAACCCTATAGCAAGTGTATCTTATGCTGTAATACAGGAAAAAAATGATATGTTCCTCCTCTTATAGCTACTAAGAAAGCCTAGATAGATATGAGAACAGAAATGCTAGAAAACTGGGGAAAAATACTTATTAAAATACTGGTTCTTTGGACCACAGGAATTACTATGTATAATGTGTGATTGTTTGTGTTTATTTGCGTATGATAGAGTTCAGTGGACTTTGAGAAGTCATCTGTCTTTTCTCTTACTTATGTTAGGATCTGTTTTACCTTGTGTAATTCCTGGCAGAAGTTTGTGGGTCTTTTTTCTTCTTTTTTCTCTTCTAGAATGTTTTCTTCCTAATAATTTCAGTGGTGAGATTCTGCGAGATTCTTAGGCAGATTCTATTCGAGTTTCCATATCATGAATCTTGCTAATAGATTTATTTTCTGAAAAAAAGTTGCTGACATTATAACCTTTTCATCCATGAAAAGGAAAAAAAAAAGCATTATTTCACTGTTTTATGCACTTTTGTGCATTTGAAAACTGTTAGCATCAGTCTTTTAGTCTCTGTTTCTTTGCATTGAAGATTCTCAGTTTCTACACTCTTTCTACAAAGGCATAGTTTCTTTATAGCTAAGTGCTCTTCTTTCTCTTCCTTGAAGGCCCTAGAAATCTTCAAGACTTTCCTGAAGCACAGTGCCCACGAATAGCACATAACTTGTTGCTTTCCATTCTGTGCTTGTGCAGCCAGGTTTTTGTGTCTAAAAGTAGAACTTTGCATTTGCCCTCAGTACTCTAGTAATATTGTCATGGAAGTAAGTATGGTGGGCGTATGTCTGACCCTCCTGCCCTGCCTTTTTTGAGATTTGCATATGCATGTAGTTTAAAGTCTGCATTCACATTTCAGATGTAAAAGGTATGTCCCATAAAGTATAAATTGGAATATTGTAAAATAAATTCGAACTTGAGCTACAGTCTGACCTTGGAATTTCAGCAACAGTATTATGCCTTTGGACCCATCTGTGATGCCAATTATATAAGATACATAACAGAACCAGGTTGGGGTTCCCCAAGTTTGGAGGTGAGGCTGTGTTCTAGCGCATTTAGGGCATAGGTTCTGACTAGCAGCGTTTATATATATATATATGTGTGTGTGTATATATGTATGTATATATGTGCGTGTGTGTACACTTAGATGTGTATGTATGTATGTATATGTATATAAACACACACACACACACACACACACACACACACACACACATTTTAGGCTGTTTAGGTGTGGAAGAGTCTGTCCTGATGTGAGACGTGGATAGACAGATCACTGATTACTGGGATGACTCCTGTTGGAGAAATAAATGCACTTAGTAACAGCGTTCAATTTGTTTTGTGTATATGAAAGCAGAATTATTAATGTCACAACAAGCTGCTAGTGAAGTGTAGAGCCCAAGCCTTCTTTTTAAGAAGAATAAGTATTTCTTGGGGCAAATGATTAATTTTCATGCTTGTTCCTCCATCTTTAACATTCATTTTTGCATTTCTATTGAAGAACACATTTTCAAGATCCTCTTTTAAAGGAATCTTTGTATTGAAGAAAGCAAAATAAGTGATGCTTTTTTGGAAATCAAGTCATAAGTAGGAGGCATTGCATTTAAGATAGGTGAAAAACGCAGCCATGTGGGAGGCCTTTGGACCTTTGTGGCAGAACGAGGTTCTGTGCGACTTTGGTGTCTCAGCAAAGGAGTTAGTGCATTTCAATATCCCCCTTTCCTACCTGACTCCCAGATACCACCCTGGAGGAGTGTGCATCTGGCACACAGTCCTATCTGTGGCGTGGCAGCTCGGTGCAAACATCTTGGATGTCCTTGGGCGTCTAAAATGGCACCGGGCATTTCTCATGAGACAGCTGGAGCCTGTTTAGGCGCAGAGGTGATGACGTAACCCTCACTTTCTGTTGTTATTTTTTATTCCCTCTCTGTGTTTTGGTACAGAGCACAGTCCCAACGCTTACATCCGAAGTCCCGTGTAGATCTGAGGCGGCCGCACGCCACGTAGGTGCAAAGCAGGCAGCCCCGTCACTCAGCACTGCCTCTGTCGGCGCCGCCCGCCCGCGACATTAGCCTCCTCCGCCCCGAAACGGGCGAGTTACCCAACGTACCGGGATGGCGGTTCCCAGGCCCGGCTGGGGCGAGTATCAGGGTGGAGCTGGGTGAAGGCCCCTGCCCGGAGGCTGGTGCTGATAGCGCGGAGCGGCCCCGCTCCGGCCTCGGCAGCTCCTGACCCCGCCGGGGCCAGGCAGCTGGCCCACAAAACTGAACAAGAAAAAAAAGTGTTTCCAGCGGGATCAGTGAGCTCATCCTGCTGGCTGTGTGGGGCACGGTTGCCCTTGGCACAGGGTGGCCGAGGCATGAGTGCGTGTCTGGGGCTAGGAGCAGAGGGGCTCCACTGCACCCTCGCTGGACCAGATGGCACCATGAGAGGCCTTAAACTTTATCATGGAAGAACGTGGGTGACAATTAGGAGTATATCCAGCTGACATTCATTGCCTTTTCCCAGTTATTTTCCAAGGTGGTATATAGGGACTTTCCCCTGTGCCATTACTTTAAATGAAAGTGGAATAGCACAGAGGGCTTTTATGGGTTCTGCTAACTTCTGCAGCAAGTGTGTGCTACTGGAATATGCGTTGGGGCCCACATGCCACAGTTGGCTTATTAGAAGGAAAAATTAGAAAAGAAGAGAAGGATTTGGGTTCTTTTGGTCTAAGATTATTTCCATTTGGATTAAAAGCTAGAGCAAATGATTATTTTTTATATTGGGGCTGATGATAAAACTCAGGCAGCTTAAGGACCTCACATTCCATGTCATGGAGCCTAACTGGAGAAGTAGTTGTATCATATTCCCTTGGCGCACTCTGTGTTCTCCTCTTTCCCTTTATCCTTAAATACCATTGTTAAGGTATCTTTCTGCAATATGTGAGAATGTGAGTCCCTCTGTGGTAATGCAGGAACTGAAAATCTGTGTTGGTGGTCAAAAAACAAGGAGAAGATCTTGCCACAAGGCTGCTGATGAGAAGGGTAAGAAGCCATGTCCCATCTGGCTGGATTTTTGGGTCACTGATAGTGGCTAGCACTGGCCTTCTGTTCAGTGATGTTGGCTGGGCACGTGTGAAATGTGCCCAGCAAGGCAGAGCAGTCTTGGTGCTTGTGAGTGTCTCCTCAGCTTTATCTACTCCCTGTGTGATTCGTATCAGACTGGGCTTTATGGCTGGCCTAGTTGTGCAGCTGTGCATCCTGCATATAAGTATGTTAGCAATGTTGTGGTCCAAAATGAAACTGGAGCCTTTATAGGTGTGGGAACTGAAGACTTCTGGATTGCTTGTGTTGATTCAAGTGGCATGTACGTCCCTGTCACCTATTTCTAAAGAGTCTCAAAATCTCATCTCTGGTTTCTGTTAGTGGCTATGCCTTGTATTTGATAAACAGTTTTAAACAAGTTTTTTTTTTGGAGGTGTTGGTGAAAAGTCCTATATAGGACCTTGTGAAATAGGTGGTATCTAGAAGAACTCCTCGTGACTTCTGTATACTTGCATTGTTAATTCACATGGCAACTTGTCTTCTCAAATCTTTTTCTGTTAACTAACATGTTGTCTTGCTTCCTTTCCTGTTGTAGTCTGTAGTGCCACTACACATCCTGCTTAAGCCATCCAGTATAATGAATTAATTCTCACTACTTTCTTCTTTTTAAGTAAGTCCATCCCTTCAATCTAAAACAAGTATATAGATATGAAATTGTGTACTTGCTCTGATGTAACATTTCTTTAGCACTCATATTGAAAAGCAAGAATTTGATTGATGAAGAGAGGTGTAGGGGGGAAGGGGTAAATGTTTCCTCCTGTTTTTAATGAGCAGAGCTTTGCTAAGTAGTAATTACTACTCCTCAGTCTCTTGTGCAGATTAGGAGCTTCTTAGGGTCCTCTAAGAGAAATGCTTTCTGCCTAGTTAGCAGATCTTCAGACAGGTAAGCATTACAATGTCTTTGGTAAGTGCATTCTTTTTGTAGTGTTTTCCCATATTGTTACTCCCTTCTCTTTGATGCTCTGACATGATCCATGTCTTACTAAATCATTTGGGTAATCTGTACTGAGTTTCTCTGCAATTCTGGGCTGCAGAAAAGTTATGGAAGCTGAAACAATTACACAAAGCAAAAGGAGTTGATCTGCAACTGTGGGAAGAGAAAAAAGATGGTCTTGTTTTGCTTATCAAAATTCTTTACTGAGCCTCCTTTCAAAACATAGGCATAAGAGATCCAGTGTGGCTAAGATTATCCTTGGCCCACTTGAGGACAATCATGCTACAGAAATTGTGCTACCTGAAATCAAGGGTTCAAAATTTAAACTTTCTGTGTGGATTCTCTCTCTGTGAGATCAAAAGTCTTCAGGACAGAGATTTGTCAAGACTCTTCAAAAAAATGTTGTTTCAGGAAAAGATACAAGCTTCTTAAAACAGAAAACAGCTGATTTGAAGAACCTAGTTCAGTTGGTATGCATATTTAGGGCCTCACCGTGATAGATACAAAAGGTGTTTCAAATTAATATCATGAAACAGCTTTTTAATTTTTGAGTACTTCAAAACAAACAAATTCTTGCTTGATTCTTCTTCTTTAAAAGGAGAAAAAGAAGGAATTTCTTAGAATCTAGCAGTTCACCTGTTCTGACTGAAAAAGTGGATCAATTGTGAAGACAGGAGAAAAGAGAATTTCAACATGTCTACTTCTATTAGTGTTAGAAATCATTTTTCAGTCCACCCTATCTGTGGTTCCAATCTTTTTAATCTCACATTGCATGTAGCTTGGTTAATGAATTTTTTGTTTAGTCAACATGTAGGAGAAAGTCTGGAAAGAGCTATATTCAGATGTGAGAAAGTAATTTCAATACTGTTCTTTAAGCCTGTGATGTAAATCGCTGACTTTGCTGTAGATGATCACACAGTAGGAACCAAAGCAAGACTATGGACTGAAAGACTTTCCTTTTTGAATAGTTTTACTTGGTCTAGTTCACTAAAATGCACCTAAGCAAGTGGTGCAGACTGAATTCCCCGTTTCTTTCATTGGTATAAAAACCCAAAGTCTTTAAAATTTTATGAACATTTTTCAGACTCTGCCCTCTAGTAATGACACTGAGCTAAATGAATGGCTTATAGGCTGGCATGGCCTTGTGCTGGTAGTAGGAGAACCCTTACAAATAGTTTGGCAAACCCTTCAGGTGATAATTCTCTTGCTGCTTCACTGAGAAACAAATAAATGTTTGAATTGGCACTAAGTGGCAGGATTAGAAAAATGGTATGAAATGTAATGGACAATGTGTTCTTTGACTGATTTGGAGGAAGAAAAAAACCCCAAACCCTAAGTGATTAAGTTTTCCGATCATTTCCTTACAAGAGTATGATCCATCTTGCAATCACTCGTCATAGGTGGAAATGTTAGCTAGTACCATAACACTGTCAATGTCAGATGGGAACTGTGTTGACCAGCTCTTTTAGACAACTCATTAAACTCAATCAAATCAAGCGCTGACATGAAAAGGCCTCTTGATATCTTAGTCTTGCTGTAGTAGCGTCAGGTCATCAGAGATGATCAGAGGTGTCATCTCTCTCTTTTGGACTTGAAGTGCTGCCTAATTTAGCATCAGGGTAGAGGCCTTGGGTAGGCAGGGAAGAGATGTGAAGCTTGCCATTTTATTCTTAGCTTTGTAACCATATGTGGACTAACTGTGTGATTCCTACCTGACCTTGCTGAGAGTAACTTTCTAAAAGAACCAAAGAAAAGATATCTTTCTTTTTCTAAAAGAACCAAAGAAAAGAATCTTTTAAAAGATTTCCTTTTATTTATTTTCTACTTACTTACTACTGAACATGAAGTGTGAGCAATGGAAAAAATGTTCAAACCTTAACTAACTGTGGTGTCACAATATAAATGGGTTATGGCCAAACCCTGTTCAAAACAAGGTCACATTAAGTTAATAAAGAGCCCGTAGGTGCTGTTTATCTTTTCCTTGTGTCTATGTAAAGAGGGTCCTCTGTTACTATAAGCCAAGAAAAAAAAAAAATCCTGAGCCAATAAATCATAGGGTTGAAATTTTTCTGCTCTGGTGCTGCACAATGGTAATGCTACTGGGGTTGCAAGGGCAGAAATGACCCCAAAATACCTGTGAAAGTGGAGCTCTGACCTGTCCTGTGGGATTGTGAAAAAGAGGAGGGATTGCCTCAATAGGCATCCTCCTCACCTCACTCTTCCCTGTCATTTTTATGCATTTGTGTACTCATTCTGCTCCACTTTATACCTATATAATGTTATGTGATTTCGCTGACAGTTTTCTTTCGGGGTGTTAAAACTGGATCTGCCCACCTAACAAAAATGGCTGACCTTTTATTGTTTATCACAATTACCTCACTTTTGAAGTCCTGTATTTGACTGATTTTCAAATTCTTTTCTGCTTCTAAGTTTCTCTCCTTCCAAAAATGGAATGCCGTCTCATTTATGTCCCAGGACTAGCTCTGCCTCTAATTTACTCGTCCAGTGGCAGGCTGCTGAATCCCCTTCCGTTCTGCGAGTGGCGTCTAAAGAAACCAACTTGTGTATGTTTTTAGTTACATATTTACTCAGCCTTCTGAGGATGTTGGGAGCTGTGAACCGTAGATGCCAAGTGATTGCCAGAAAGCAAGCTGCCGACTGCAGTACATAGTAGACAGAACCTTCTGTGGGACTGTCACTGCTTTGCCATGCACATATCAACAATATTTTAGCCTCTCCTCTGGTGATAGTGCTGTCTCAGGTTCTCCTGGAGACAAACTCTTGGTCAAGTGAAAACGTAAGCAATGGTGTAGTCAAGGACAAAGTCAGTCTCCTCCAGATTCCAGTCAACTGACTCTTCTTTCTTCTTCATTTAGGAGGCACTGAAAGGCTAATGATCTTTCTTAAAATGAGCATAACTTGCTGTATTATGTTAGTCTAGACAAAAAAAATTCAAATTAATTAGCAGAAAGTCTGTGAATGTGCTGTGTAGGAGGATCTGTCATTAGACTACCTCATCCAGGCTCCTGTGGCTTGGTATGTGTTCAGAATATCTCTGGTCTTCCTATCAGCAGAAGAGGAGAAATAGAATAATAGTAGGCTTCAATTAGAGACAGAACTATATTTCAGCCATGGGCAAAGGAGAGGGGGAGGTGAATAGGAAGATGGTTGCTCTGCAAAGCCTAAGTCATAAAATATAAAATCTCAGTTTATGCATGGCAACGGATCCTCCTATGATTGAATTACAGCCCCTGTATTCAATAATGGCCTAAGCCAGTAAACCAGGATACAGGCAGAACAAACATTTACATTCTTAGGGAAAGGATGACAGGAGAATCACTGAGCAGTGCATGAATCAAAGCCACGAGAACATAGATGTAGGACAGCCAAGTGTTGCCAT
>JAUBNY010001146.1:6820084-6834329 GCA_032275445.1 Crypturellus soui
CTTGAAAAATAAAAACAAAAAATACTAAGTAAAATATCCAATGCCAAAAAATTCCGACCACCTCAAAACCAGAACATTTTAAAATAGTTTCTTGAAAAACTATTCCAGAGTAATGAGTCTAAATTTTATTTTTGATCTAGTTATGAAAATTCTGAAATTATTTTTTGCTACGAAGTTTAAAAAAAAAAAGGAAAAAGGAAAATTACAATTCTGCCCACCTCCCCCTCTTCCCAAGAAAAAAGTACAGAGAAAATATAGAGCTCTTTCTTTCATGCCAACAGGCTCAAAGACATGACACAGCTATGATTCAGTATCTGACTGCACAACCCTTATACAGCTAAGACGGCACTGCAGTGTACCTGGTCCCATAAAACTGCCTGAGGACAGCTAAGCTCTGCCTACCTACGGAGGTTGCCTATTAGGCTACCCTGACATCTCTGCCAGCTCCTTGCACGGCTGCTGTAAAGACCACGAAGCAGACGAGAGCTGACAGACACAGTCACTAGTCACATTTTGGCCCACAGGATCAAGGACAGAGAGATTAAAATGCTTTAATCTGGCCACTTAACAGAGGCACTAACCTGTAGTGGGACTCTGAATGCGATCTCTTTGTCAGCAGTGCAAAATAGACTGTGCTGAATATGTTTTAAGTTTTCTTCAGAGTGTGCATCAAACTGACCTAAAAATGAAGCTTCCAGGCCAATTGAAATGAAAATGAGACCTTCCAAATTACAGAGCATTTCTGCAATTCAAAAGACACGAAAATATTCTGAAAGAATTTCTATTCAGAATTATCAGTCTGTGGAACCAAAATCTTCATAATTTGGATTAAGAGGGGGGGAAAAAAAAGTGGAAAGTCTTAAAATATCTCTCTCCTAATTTCTCTGTGGAAAAGAAATACCAGTTTTACTCAGTTCAAAAGTTTTTGATGGCCTAGGGATTCTTCTTTTAAATTCACACACAAGATACTGTATTAAAATATATCCTTTAACATAGCTTTAGCTTACTAAAGACAATTTTACCTTGTAAGTGTAAGAACATGAAATATTAAGCAGCTAAAGGTGGCTATGATTCTAGTAAAATGCGTATGTCCACTGAAACACATATTTCCTGACTTCTGCCATCAAATTGATATATTTTATTGTTGTCAAGGTGGCCAGTATTTTGGACTATATATCATTACCTTCTGGCAAGATGGCAATCATCTTTCTACAGACGTTGCATATGAAAATTGAGGTGACCCTAGGAAAAGATAGTCATCACCCTCTACTGTTTTCCTTGGAACAAAAGCCAGCTCGCACTCAAAGCAGCTGGCTGCCTTCTAGGCTCTTTGGCTAGGACATCCAACAGGAAATGATAAGGTAAAACGAATAAGACTAGAGGTGAGGCAAAGCTGGTAACATAATGACTAAGGAAAAGAAAGAAAACTCAGGAGTGAACAGAAATGTGAAACTACACATGTGCTCTGAAACATTTTGAAGGAGCAAATGGAATAAAGGAAGGAAAGAAAATGCAATGTGTAAAAAAGAATGAGAAAAGTCTTTAGTTAACAGATGAAGCATAGAAGGAGACTATCTTAAAGAGGGTATGAAGACACACCTTCAGATGGGCAGATGGTAGCTACAATTTTGACAGCACAAGAGAACTGAATGAGCAGAGGAGAGCACTGGAAAGCAAAGAAACAAATTTAGAAGTCAGTTGAGGAGTCACAGAACTAGAGATAGGAAAATAAGAGGCCCCGAACATTACATTATCAGGTGAGAACACATGTATCAGAAGCTGCCCATTAAGTAGCCATGTCCTGATGTCGGAAAAACTGCAAATACAGCTAGGCTCTTCTCAAAATGTAAAAAAGCTGACATTTGATCTCCTGTACTCATGCCACACAATATGTAAGCACCACACATCTGCATTTAAACGATGTTGTTTGTCATTGGTAGGCCAACTCCATGCACTGGTATGGCACACTGCCTCAGAAATGAAGGAATACATCATCAGGATCAGGCTCAGTTACAGTAGATTTTTAGTCTTTGTGAGAATTTCAAAATGTGAAGGACTAATATTTTAATGACTAATAGTTTTCATCTGCAAAATATTATAATATTTTATTGAATCTCAAATGCCTCTCTGCCTGGGAATGAAAACATCTCACAAGTAAAGCAAATGTAATACCATAGTCTAACAAAGTGTCATAGGCATGAAAACAGAAGGCAAATTTCACTCTGAAATTACGAAATCTGGAATCTGGCCTTGTGTAAGTCATAAAAGTCAGGAGAGGTCAGATTGGAATTTTTGTAACAGATTCTTCACTTTGTTCTTGTTTGCAATTCATATGCAGCAGTTGCCTTACATCTGCATACAGAAATACTTGTTCTTGTCTTATAGAACACAGCATTATTTAGACAAAGCTAAACTAGGTATTAAAAATCTGAGGTCTAGACTGACTTACCTCAAAATGTTTTTATTTTTCACAAACTTTTCCCCAAAGAGTAATGCTACGAATGAAAGTCACTGCTCTCCTCCCTTAACCAAAACCCCTGGTGTTTTCATTGAAAAAAAGGACTAATTACAGAAAGTGCACAAGGAAGGAACAAAAGTACTGAAATATTGAGCAACTTCTCCCCCAGTTGGACAACAAATTGCCTCTTTGTTAGGCCCTGCCTCAAAGGACCATTTCTAGCTTCTGAATCTTTGGTGCAAGTATTCTTTCCATGTTTTCAATTAGCCCAGTATGTTCTGATCAGAAAGTTCTTTTCTTTAAATGAAATCTTGAAATGCCATAAAAAAAAAATCTTTTAATTATTCAATGCAAAGCCACATAAGCTCCATTCTGATTTGAAATGTCACCATTATACCTGTGCCTTGTACATTGTAAAATGAAAGGTAGCAGCATCAAACTCAAATTCTTAGAGAGCAGTGAGCTTAACACATCCAAGTAAATGCATCTACTGTAATAAGTGGGTGCTTATTAGCATAATACTAGGCGCTTTTGGTCAACATTACAATAGCACACCAGCAGTTTCACGATCATTTGGGAGTGTTACCCCACTAAAAATACTCCACATTTTCCTCATTTTCCTCACATGCTGCCATTCCCTCTACATCCTTCTTTTCTTCCATCTCAGCATATTCCCATGTCCCCGGATATCTCACTCTCAGGTCTGACTCACTGGTTCCCATTATAAGCGTTAACAAAATATCCCTTAAATTACTCTGAGAGGACACTGCTCGTGCTATGGGATTTAATGCCCTCCTCTGCAAGCAGAAGTGGCAGCTTACCAATATGCTCCTCACTGTGCAACGTACAGATATCCAATGCCAGACTTTAAATTGCTCAACAGCAAGTTTTAAATCATCCTGCCGAGCCGTCTGTAGGGAGACATACCAGTCTTTCTGCAGAGAGAGATCAATGAGCTGTGGAGACACGCTGGCCAGGAATCTCCCTTTCATCTAGATATACACAGTGTGACACACCAGGTGCCAGCTTAACTGCTATTCTTACGGGAATGGGCAACTTGGACATTTGAGAGACGAGTACATTTTTTGAGTTTATAGATTATTTTTAATGTGTCAAAGATTTATTGAGAGAGTTGAAGGGTGAATAAAGTCAGCCAAAAGAAATTCTCAAACTTAGTGTGATGCAAGATATCAGAGACTTACAGAACTTTACCATAACGTTCATTCTGCTTATGAATTCTCCTCTCCTGGCATCCCTGAACGCCGTTATTTTCTGTTCAGTGACATGCCTTTTCTTAAAGGCAAGAGCCAGACAAAGCCCATGAGAAATCTTTATTTTATGCACACAGTTAAAGAGTACCTATCTCCTACTCTCCTTTTTCCTTTCCTTTTTTTTTTTTTTTTAGTTTTCTTCTTCTTCCCACCTAGGAATACAACTGTCTCTCCCCTGTTTAGTAGATTTTTTGCAAGGCTCACACTCTGTCTGGAACAGCAACTGTAACTGAAACACCCAGAACAGAATTAGACAAAGGAGTGACAATATCTCACTTGCACCCAGTGAAAGGGAAGGTTGAATTGTGGCCCTGCAAGAATGCTTCCCCCTGCTTATCTAGCAGTATCTGAAGCTGCGCCTCAGGTCTAATGATAATCATCTTTGACATAAATGAAGCTTTTCCTTATTCCTTATTCTTTTACAATTTCTGAAAATACTGACTTCTTCCCTGTTACTGCAGTAAGCCACAGTGTATTTCACATCCTTTCAGAAAGGATGACCATCTAAGTGCATCCTAAAGATTAATATGCATACCAATATGAGATCTTCTGATAATTACTGGCATTTCTAGCACCAAGGATTTGCAAACCCCATATTCCCCTGCCATGAACTGTAGCTGCTTAACTCCTTCTATTTTTTTCCTTCTAACTGGCCATAACTTTTCGAGATTTTCTTCTGAAGGGGGTTAATAAGTGTTGCATCTCTAGCTCCTTTTTCTCTTCAGGTCCTAAAACAGGAGATCTTTTCCTGGATCCTAGGAAAGCAGCAGTGCTCTGGGCAACTGTTCCATAGTCCTCGCTGTAGAGGAAGAGTGAAACCACTCTTTCCCCTCAAAGAAGTGTTATACCAGAAAAATGTATTTAATATTAAACATATCTACCTCAATGATTCAAATAAACCAGAAAATAAAAGGTGGAGGGGGAAATAAAGCCAAAGATAAATACATTAACTCTTTCTCCATAAATGTATCAGGCGGAGACAACTGCTCTGTCTACAGAAGTTAAAAAACATTTGAAGATTTCTTGTGTGATCTTTCAAGACAAAATTTGCTCCATAAGGTAAAACTTTTGTGTAGCTGTGCACAATCTGCAGTTGCGCACAGCTATACAAAATAATCTGACTATATATATTCAGAGGACAACTTGCAATTCAGAGCATACAGTAACTGAAATAAATCATGTAATGAGCCAGATGAACTTGCTTGAAAAGAGCTTGCAAGGTTAAAAACATTATTCTTCTTTCAAACAACACTGAAATGAAATTAATGAAGATAATGCCAGCTCCTCTGGGCCTTCTTGCTGATCACATGTAAAGGGCAACATATACGAGGAGATACCACTCCAGAGTATTATTGGTATGAACACAATGCCTTACCCACTAATGACACATTAAAATATATAGAGGTGAAACAACATGGTCCTGAAAACTCAAATATGCTTTGTTTAGATTTTTTTTTAATTGTTAATTGCTTAATCAATAAGAAGTTACATCACTTGGCAGATTTTCATTTAAAAGTGAAAGTTTTAGGTTAGATCTTTAGGTTAGACATAGCCTGAGAAATTTCTACCTAAACAAAACATTTGTGGGAATATTACAAATAACCCAGATAACAATTTTGCTTGGAATGCTTCACTTAGCCTCAACTGCAGCGTAACCACAAAAAAGAGCACTGTTAAGAAAACTGCAATAGACCTTTAGGCAGAACTATGCTTTCAGTGTAATTTTCAGGTGCATTTTTCTTTTTATTGCTACTGTATTTAACAGTTTATCATGCATAATTTTCTCTACAGCTGGTATTTTCCACTTCTGCTTTATTTTATTTGACAGAACTGAGCAAAAGCAGTAGAAAAGTCGAGAAAAAATTAATTTGTTCTTAACCATGTACCATTTTTCTTATTTTTTTTCCGCTCATCTTCTTGTAAAGAAATACGTAGTCTGACACTTCAGTGTTTATCTTGTACGTATAAATGCCAGGCAGACCAATAAACAAGTTGAAATGCTGACTGAAAAGTATTTAAAATAAAAGCTGTCTGACTGCTTTCTGTAAAACACATATATTTTAAATGTATCAGTAACAAAAAGTAATACCACCCTAGCAAACACCATCTACGAAAAGCCTTTGGGTAAATTATTGTAAAACAGTGTGACTCATATCTGCAAAGACTAAATAAGGAACAGCCACTATTAACAAGCAATTCCTTTTTCTACACAGTCCATATGGAAACTGGGATATAAAATACCCTAGAAATATTGCCCATAGCATAAACATTTATTAAACAAAACACTAGAGTGGAGGGAGAAGAGAAAAGAAAAGGAGAGAAAGATGATCAAACTAAAGAAAGGAAAAGGGAATAAAATTGTACGTTTTATAAATAATGATCATAATTAAAGTGCTTTACGTCAGCTAACACCCTGGCAAATAATCCTCCAACAATGGTGGCATACTATAATATTTAAAGTCTCACCACATCTGTCACTTAAACATTTTACTGCCAATGAAAACCTACAGAAAGTTGTCTTGACTTTTAACATTCTAGTCAGCTCTTCAACTTTAGCAGCAGAGAGTAACACAACTTACCTTATGCACTCAGAAACAATTAAAAACTGTTTGTTGACAAAATGCACAACAGGAAATTCTAGAATTCCTTAAAATTTATTACAATTCTGTGACCAACTCCAGTGGATTCGGAATTTTACCCCTCAATTATTACTGCTGAGACCTTTATATAATCCAGGCAGTAGTCATGTGGTAAAAATAACATCACTAGAATTTGACGGAAATCATCACAAAGTAGATAGAAAGCACTCATTCAACAACATCACTAACATCAGTGAGGATTATAAGTCAGTTTCTTGAACAAATAATTTTTATTTCAAAGGCGCAAGTGGATGTCCATCATCTGTGGATCTGCCCATGCAAGCTGAGATTTTGAAAAATATCATTTTGTGCATTCTTACACCTTTTTGCAGTACTTATTTTCTGTCAAGGTGCTCTGTCCTCTCTCAGTACTCAAGAGGGCCTCACATCAAAGCATCCTTTCTTTCACAAAGAACGCCTGAAATGGCAAGTCAAGCAAACAGCCTGAAGAACAATTTTAGGCATCAACTTGAACTACGATTGCAGTTGAAATATTTTTCACGGAAAGGCTTTGATAACACAGTCACTTTAGTAAAGAAGATTCTTTGTTTCTTGGCACAAAGAAAAAAAAATAAAAAGCTTTCCTTGGAAAATTTTTATTCTTACTGCTGATTTTGCCAAAATATTTTAATTCCTAAAAGGCAACAAAGAGACCTTGAGTTGGCCAGTCCCGAAATGGCACCATGCCAAACTTTTTTTTGAGAGGTGAGTACAAGCCAAGACATCAAAGGTTTCCAAACTGTACACCCAGCCTCATCGGAACAAATGAAATCTATAAAGACCAAGATTTAAACTGGATGAGACAAGCCAAAACTACAATTCTAGGAAAAAAAAAAAAAAAGAAAAAGAAAAAGGCAAAACGAACAAAAAAAAAATCCCACTACCTATAATTTTTAGGCTTTCAGTGACTTCTGGGATTTCAGCTAATTTCAGATAGTCTGTTCCGGCCCGCTGAGGATTTCTCCTCCTTCCCATCACTTCAGCTCTAGTTGCTGCTTCCCAGGAACCTCTCAGCTTTTTTGCCCATGTCAGGCTCCTTGATTTGAATCCATCTCCCTCCTTCCCTATCATCTCATCTCGTCTCTGAAGCCAGTGTCTAGGCAACGTGCTCAGTGCCTTGCAGGCTATGGACACTCTTGCCCTAAAAGGACTCAGGGGGCAGCCACTTTTCGTTCTGCTGCTTCAACACATGGCATAATATACACATCCATGCAGCGAACTGAGAGAGATGTGAATGGATGCATTGCATTCCTATTCTGCTTTTACACTTTAGAAAGGTTTTGTGCTTTTAGGCATTACATTTAAAGAAAAAAATATTTTGCAGTGAAAATTTTTTGAGGAGAAGGTTTGCTTCTTTCTAGAAAACAAATACTGTATTTCACCATGGAAAAGACAGTTTTTTAAATGGTATTCTTTTTTAAAAAATGCACAAAACTACAAATTGAAATTATCTTGCATCTAGTTGGCAGCCAAATCCCTGCATAGGAAACTAGAGATAGTATTTAACTGTCAGTCCAACTTAATTGTGAAGAGAGATGCTTAATTACACAAAATTAATTCCGACATTCAGTAAAGTGAAACACATCCCCAGAGAGCTGCTGCACTTGTTAACATCTGCACTTCACACAGGAGTAAAACCCAGTTTAACTGTGAGATTACTCATTCCTAAATGTATCCACATATACCAGGCATACTATTTGACTTATTGATTATATAGGTGTTTAAGTTATTGATGACTTCCAACATCAGTAATCTGATGTATGGGTAAATTATGTCAGATGAGCATTTTTTAAGAAAAAGAGGATTTTCTTTGTATGCTAGCTAAACGGGGACCAATATCACTCACCCACAGGACCTGAAGCTTCAGACCTGTTAATGATAAGGTATAGGCACAGCTTCACTAACCTTCTCCTGAGGTCACCCAAGTTGCTAATAGATGGAGAATTATGTAACTGTGTTTACTATTTTCATGTTTGTATTTTTTTTTAAATCTGCCTTTATATGACACTTGTTATTTATGAAACTGCTGATTAAATCCTGGCATTGTTTCTATATACACAGAATGACCACAATAGCCGCACGCAAATGAAAGCAAGCTTCATAGCTCTACTGCTGCACAACACAGGCAGCGTGGCTGGTAATTCCTAAGCACCATCTTAGTTCTTTACACCATATATGACACATCTGCATGAGGCTGCGACTTGTGCTATGACTTGGTTTGATTCTTTTCTTAAGATGAGATCAACTGAGTTTTTGCTCTCTTTTCCTCTTGTTTTTTTTTTTCCTCAGCTTCATAGGACAAGTATTTACATGTCATGTCTTAATGCTTCGTTTTCAGTAAATACGAAAATAGAAAAACTTTTCTTAACTTCAGATCTGAATTAAGTCTCCCATTGATTGTATTTATAGCTGCACAGTAGTTACATCCTCTAACAAAAATATCACTGGGGGAATGGACCTGAAAAAAAATTAGCACAAAATGATATTTGTGTCTCATTCACAGAGCATGACTATTAGGGAAAAAAAAGAAAAAGCAAAAAAAAAAAATCAAAAGACGTTCTCTTGTAGTTTGTGTGCTAATGAAGTGAGACTGACTGGTTTCTGTGTGAATGCTCCCAGTAACATTCTCTGACAGAAGCCTTTGAACAAACAAACAAACGTACCTTTCTTGCAGAATAAGTTTGTTTTCCTTCTTCCAGAACTCTTTGAAGTCAGAGCTGAATTCGTGCCAAATACTGAAGAAAGAATGTGGGGATACCTCTTTCTCTCCCATTTTTGGTTTCATACAGAAATAGGCTGCAGTTTCCAAAAAGCTGTTAAATAAAAAAAGGAGCAAATATTTAAGTACCCACAGTTTTTTTTTTTTTTTCTTACTTTATACTGACATGGCATTACTCTTGATAGCAACGCTAAAATACAGGAATATAAAAACATACAGTTGTGATCTCTATGGATACAGATAGATACACAATATAAGACGACTCTCCTGTAAAGGTTTGGGTCTGGCATTTATCATTTGTTCTGTTTTTGATGAAGCATTTTCCATTTTAAAGGCTAAAACGAGCACACTGTAAATCCAAATACACCTGCACATATACTGACTTTCTGTTGTGTTTAAAGCAATTTTTAAAACACACAGTCAAAGCCTATAAAGATTGCAAACAAGGTTCTTCAAATTCTGTTAAGTCTGTGCACACAAGGAGATAAACAGCTTAGGTGGAAGCCTACACAGAAAGGTTGTTAAAACTCAAGCCTGCTGTACACTAAACCAAAAATGATGCAATGGAAAACTCGGCCAGGAACAACTGTGCTAGAAAACAGCTATCGCTCATGATTCTTCCATAACTACTCCTGAGTGGAGAGGTTCAGCACATGTAAAGCAGCACATGGCGCATGAAGCCAGAGCTCAGGTCAGAATTGCTGCTGAAAGGCCCAGAGCATTTGTGCCACACTAACAATAAGGTTATGTTTGCAATTAAACTTATGTCTAAATTTGAATTGCTTGTATTTTATTTCAAATTTAAGATTATATAGAGATATTATATTGAATTATGCAGGAAAACATGGAAGAATTCTCTCAAAAAATAACTAATTGCTTGATTATGTATTAATCCATACTATTTTTTGACTTCTTGTTTGTAAATGCCAGAGCTGTTAAGAATACTTTAAATCTGAAGCTCAAATTACAAATCTCTGGAAAAAATCGTCATGTTATGAAAAATTCTACAAAGAGTTGTCTCCTGAAATACAATCCTGCATGCTTTGCTCATTCTTAGTAACGAATGATCTATGTGATCACTTTCTATGAAACACAGATCATTGCTTACAACAGTGTAATAATTAATTCTTTTCTCAATCCCACAGTAGTGGACAGAAATGTTGTTTAATTCACAGAGCACTTATCTTTATCCATGGACTACTATAATTGCCGAGAGAGTGCTTCGACAGTTGTCATAATTTAAAGTATTTAATGGACACAATAATATACAAAGATTCAGTCATGCAAAATGATGGGGGTCTCAAAATCTCTCAGGAATTGTTCTTCTTGTCTGTCAAAATTCAATACTCTGATCATTTTCCCAACATGGACAATGAATGCGTAGGCAAATTGAATATTATTTTCTGCAGCTTAAAAATGAAACACTTGAATACAGATCAAGTTTTATAAATTTATTTTCTCTTACTTTGTAGTTCATCATTTCCGTATACTGAAGCAAAATGAGCAAAGATGGACAACGTACATATAGGAGACAAAGAAACACCCTCGCCTTTGAACCTATTGCACTGATACCTGAAAGTCATCTCTCTTCTCAGCACACCATCTCCTCAGCTCTCACATTTAGCCTATTACTTCAAATCACAGTGTCAAATCAAATAAGATTCAAGAAATTAAAAGAATTTACGACTTCAGCAAGGACAGTCTGCTCTGTGAGTCAATATTGGGTTAATCTGTAGAACCTTAACTATGCCTACAGCTGTGGTTAACAGCTATAAGCTACTTTTCTAAGTATATGGACAGCAGAGGAATGCTCAGCCAGGTGGCTTACCTTGCTGGCATGTAGTTTTGGAGGTAAGGGCAGTAACTGCCTGTGAAATGCGAAAGATCAGCAGCTGTAGCAGGTTATCACTGCTTATATGTCACATCTTTCTAGTGGCTCTTAAGAAAGCACAAGGCACCAACCACAACACAGTGAGGCTTTGGAGCACAACTCTCCATCAAATACATTTCCAATGCATGCAGGTGAAACCAAGTCAAGACAGTTGCTATAATTTCTTCAGCCCATGAGGTCTCCCTGTTCTTAGCATCTAGCAATCTCTCAGAGCATGCTTAGAAGACACATGCAAGCCTGCCTGCTCTGCATTTGATGCCATTACTCCTGCACTACAAAGTGCCATGATTCACACAATGCAAATAAAGTAACTTCAAATGCATGAATAACAAAACATGGGCAGGAGTAAATCATCTGTATTACCACGCTCTGTAAATATCCAATTTGGAAGCGTTTACGTATGTCAGACCAAACATATCTCAAAGTAGACTCCAGGAGCGGAGAGACATTTCAAACACAAAGAGGAATTTGGATGATGTTACCATAGGCCTAAGAGTAGGTACCATGCTTTCAAATTTCTGCCAGGCAACAAACACCTCCTCTGGTGCATTTCAGAGGAATAGTCCATACAAATGTCCTTGTGATCCTTCAACAGATTCTCAAACAGTACATCTACAAAAGACATCTATATTGTTCCTGACTAAATATGCAAGAACACACGTATTTTGAATGACAATAAAGGGGTGGCATTGAGAACGCTTACACTCGTATATACAAATGAATTTCTGCAACATATAACTTTGAGAAACTCATCTGAGCTCTCTATCTCATTTCACTCATTTGGCAAATCAAACATTTATTACCCAAACACGCATTGCAAAGCTTGTTTAGTGTTCACTAAGCATTGGGAGATACTCAAGGAAAAAGGTTCTTACGTTTCTACACTCTTAGAAAATGTCTTAAAAGAAAAGAATGTGCATTAGAGAAGAGCTAGCAGTCATGGAAGAGGGAAGGAATAGCATGTGAGTTATTTCCAGGGATTAAGAGAGGTAAAGGAGGTCAGTTGCTTTGCTCCAAACAGCATGACTTTTCAAGCCTGATTAAAAATAAGGCAGCGATGCTCACACCATCTTATCCTGACATGGCAAAAGCAAGACTTTTTAAAGCAAATTTCAAAGTGGTTTTCATATCCCACATGCTGTTCTCAAAAGAATATTAAATAACATTAAGTGTCCTGAAATAGTGAAAGAAGATTTCATCCATGAAAAGTTATTTGGGAAATAAGATTACAAGATGCTTAGTTCCCTTTTTCTCTTTCTCATCCTCTCATTTCCTTCTTTCAGTTGTTGGTGTAATTCAGAAAAATCACTGCAGACTAAGATGACTGAACTCAGTGCTTACTCAAATATGGAAATTGGCTGAATCAATCACCGGCCTTTTCTGTGTGCTCCCTTATTTGCAACTACGTAAACAATTTTTCTGCTTGGAGGGAAGGAAGGAATGAACACATCGACAGCCACCCAAATTTAATCATAAATGAAAAAAATAGTCATGTGCTTTGCAAATGGCTCATTGACAACATTTCTAGCTAATCAGTCTAATCCATTAAGAATATTTTAAGAGCAGCTATGGATTACTCTATTTTTTTCCATTTAATTCTGAAGCCAGCTAGAAAGTTAGCTGCAGACGATGATTCAGACTCAAGTCTGCTGCTTGTGATGCACTGGCTGACAGATTTTTCCATTCACCTGGCCAGTTTATAAATATCCACAGGACATGTGTGTGCACACGTGCACATGTATGTGAACGTGTGCACTGGGTGAAGCAAAAGCAGGGCGAGAGGAGACAGAGCAGCTGGCAACTAGCACAAATACTTTTGCTCAAAAAGGCAGTAGGGAGACAAGTCAACAATACCAGTAACAGACAGCAGTAGCTTCACCTCAGCATCAGCTGATCAGGCTTCAGTGGCCAAAAAAACAGCGAAGTAACTGTAGGTCCAGACCTGTCTTGAATTTCCCTGGCTGACCTGTTCTCAGAAGTGGAGGACACACACACGGACAGGTGCGTGTCCGCACACTCACACACACCATCAGCTTCCCAAATACAGTGTATAAAAATACCTGCGAGAGTAGAGATTCGATTCAAAGCAGATTTAAAAACAGGAAAATTTTCCTGGCAACAGTAGGTTATCAAGGATCACAATTCATTTGTGATCTTCATTTCTACATGCATCATTCAATTTTTTTCCTGATTTTTTTTTCCCTATTTTCATTCTCATTCTCCTCTAAAATATGAGGCTATAACATGGGCTCTTTTGCTGTGATGTAAGCAAATTCTTTGGTTAACTAATGATAGAATTTTTTATCCTAGGTGGCTTGGGTCAGGTAATAAATCACTTTAGGAAGAAGATGCAACTGTCTTGGCAGACTGAACTTTTCTGATGACAAAAAAAACAAATGCTTAAAAAGCTGTTAAATTACTGAAGAGACAGTTAGTCTCCAGCCATTTAAAAATCAAAGGTGAGGAAACATAAGTTAGAGGCATCTTTATACCTTATTTTTATTCTGTACATAGCATTGATTGATGACAACTAACCCAATAATTGGCCCACCCTAGTTATGCAAACTCAAATCATATAACGCTTATTGAAAAGATAAGTTCCATTCAAGAATATTAGACAAAAAATAAATTTACATCACACATTAAGAAAAGAAGTTGAACTTGGGTATCTTTTGTCCCTGACAACCATATTCTATCAGGCCACTGAGAGAAAACAAGGCAAACACATTCTAACACAATTCTTCTAATGCATTCAAATGGTATGTGCTTCTTTCTCCTGTAAGATGACACTTTGTAACAGGTTTCACACTTTCTCTCTCAAAAGCACAGCTCAAGCACTTTCCTAGAGACATTAGTCTAGGTCCATTGTAACTAGCATACTTTGCACAAATGAGTAGATTTTCTTTCCCCGAGTTTAAGAGTTTTAACTTTATGTTATCAGGAATACTCTTGCCATACATACCACCCGAGTTATTACACAGATATGAAGGTAGCTCTTTTCTTAACTGGGCACTTACAGCCTGAGCATCTGTAAAGTAAACTCATGTAATTGTGTGTGCCAGAAAGTAATAATTAGAAAAACATCCAAAAGAAAACTATTTTTCTCTTTTAAGATGACAAATATGTGAGCTTCAAATATATCGAAAAAGCTGTGGATGACTCAACTTGACCAAATAATAAGTTGCCAGTAGACAAAGAATACTGATGTAAAATGAATTTCAACATCAGTGATCTGACAAAATTTGCTGGCTTCCCTGGGGTAAGAAA
>JAUBNY010001146.1:6834429-6872517 GCA_032275445.1 Crypturellus soui
GACAAAGAATACTGATGTAAAATGAATTTCAACATCAGTGATCTGACAAAATTTGCTGGCTTCCCTGGGGTAAGAAACAGCTAAATGCTTCATGTTAAAGCCCAACCTGTAACACACCTCATCTTCATTACCTAGTACAAGGAGGGCTTTCTGAGCAATTGTTATTATTTAAAAAGTTTATAATTATATATGGAGGCAACATAACCATTATGCACTACATATTTTTGTAAGAAAAGTTTCATTATATCAAATATCAAATTATTAGTAAATTTGTTGATGCCAACCTCAGTCTTTTAAGTGTCTGCCTGCTCCATGGTATGGTTTGCTTTTGTAGCTGTAAACTTTGTGGAGAGTCGAGGTCAAAATTGTGTAACCAAATAAGAACCATTTTGCCTTAAATCTAGAGCAGATATTTTTTAACAGAGTCCAAATATACGTAATATTGTCACACTCAGAATGTATAGTCCAGCACAGATTAAATTTTCTTGGCACAGCTGAAGTTACAAGTTACAGTCAGCATTTCGGTGCTCAGATCAAACTTTGGTTTCGGTTTCTATTGTTTGAAAATAATAAAGATGCTCCAAAATACTTCGACATTTCAGAACCTTCTAATATTTTAAATGCTTTTTGAGGTTGGTTCAACTTATCCCTTTCGGGTTGTTTATGTCTATATAAGAGTTCTCTCCCTAAGAAACAAGAAAACTAATGCTCCCCTACTATCCTAACAGCATTGCACAAGTCTGAATGGAAAGAATCTAGCTTTTGGAGAAGATGGAAATGTTCAAAGGATTTTTGTATTCTTTGAGCGAGTTACTCCCATCTTATCCTAATCCATTCTCTTCACAGCAGTCAGAGTATCTACGTCTAAATGACAGGAAAGAGAAGTAGCATTTTCTATACGGATCAAGTTTGAAAAAAAAAAGGTGGAAGCCTTTGTATTGATGGACTGATAAAACAACCACGTAGATTACACTGAACATATGAACCGCTGATATTCACACATGCAAACAAAGAGATTATCCGTACTCCTAAGAATGCTCTCTCAGGTTTGGAGTAGCTGATTTCATCCCTTCCAAGGACTACACTAGGGTTTCATGATGTTTCTGGTCTGCAGAGATCATCACACTTTGGGATACAGAAGGATCTACATCATCAGACTGATTAAGGTGGAAATATCCACCAAACAGCAGTTGAGAAAGGAAGTGGGTGAACATTATTCCATGACAAATGTCTATTTAAGACACCGTGCAGGACAGATCTAGCTCACTAAAGCAGTTTCTGAATCTAATTTATCAAGGAAAGAAAGCAAAAAAAAAAAAAAAAAAAAAAAAAAAAAAAAACCACACATGCACACAAATACACAAGACTAGGGAGCGAGGCTGAGGATTAAACTGAGGACCAGTAGAGACAGTACTCTTGCTCCCAATTACCCACCCTCCATGTACATGAGACCTGACGGGGCTCCAGCAGCTGCCTAAGGCAAGCTCTACACTGCGGAGGGGCTGACGGCTGTCTTCCATCGTCTGGAAATTATTAAGGAAGGAATGACCTATATTGTTCAAGTTATTACTGGATAGTTCCCAGATGAGTTAATAGAATTGTGACCACATCCCTAAATTCTGCTTTTCCATTTGCATGTGCACAACAAAAGCAATATAATAATCTTTAAAGTGCATCTTAAAATACACCAAGAAAGAAGATAACAATTGCAATGGCAAGTAAACAGAAGAGAGTAAAAACAGAAAGGAGAGCATTTGCAATAACTATTTGACTCAGATGCAGATGACACTAAAATATGAAAGTCTTAGGAAACAGTCTAACTAAACAACTCAGCTGGGCACTATAATGAAAGGAAAAAACTGCTGAACATAATCATGGCCTGATGTATAACAGAGAGGCACTGGAGCTAATCTCTCTCTCTCACACACACACAGTCACCCTGTGTTAACAAATTGTCACTCATGGCAAGCTTAACTTTTGGAACAACTGGACCCAGTTATTTTATGCATTGTTACCAGTGTTACTTAGTTGTGTAACTATACCTGCATCTTAATCCAATTTCTTCATCTTTTACTGTAATATATAAGAGTAGATCCTCTACATAAGCATCAGGAAGGATGCTTAATATTAGCTCTCTGAATTTGAAATAGCTATACCCTAATTTATCGAAAGTTTTATCATACTAGCATTCAATGGCATTAACAGGAAACTAATAATTTTTAAGCAAGACACCTGACATAAATAAAAGAAACTATGATGTTATTCCTGTCAGAACAAATAAAAACAACCACGAACATGGATAAAGATTCATTCACTCATTTGGCAAATATTTTCAGAAAAGGACAAATATATCTCTCAGGAAAAGCTAATTACAGTGTTTCAGAAGCAACTTTCTGACATAGCTAAACTGCTGGCTAATTTTCCTCTACTGCACATTTATGGGCCCTGATATTTTGTCAGAGACAGGATACTAAACAAGAATGATCCAATCTGTTTAACAGTCTGTAAGCTTCTTCTATACATATTTCCTCTGCCCTCTGAGTATTTACTTTTTGCTGATGCAACTAATGTATACCTACAGTCTGAAATGTATTACTGTGAGCAGCACAAGCCTGCACACTAGGAGCCACACAGCGAGAAGAGAGAACAGGAAAGGAACTAACAAAGGATAAACGGCAAGAGAGCAGGGAGACACAGGGCCCAACAACACAGCCCTGCCTTTCATTTTTTTCCAGTATTTTTTTTTCTTCTAAATACCTCTCCATTCTAAGGTTTTCACCACTTTATTTCAATCATGACCTCAATTCTCACTTCAACTTTACAGTCCTGTTTTCAAAAAAAAATTCGAAACCATTGTGTGGAGGGTAGCGAGGCAGGAGAAACATTTACTGTTTTAAAGGATTACGAGACTTAGGTGCTACCTTTCTAGGTGTTGCTGTCAGCAGTGCCATTGTACCATACTGTCTGCTCTTTCTCTGCGTGTCAGCATGCTGTCAGCTCGCGCGCAGGTGTAGGGCTTCGCTCCTCTCCAAAAGCTCCTCTGAATGTGCAGGCACACAAGGAGGCAAGGGGAGTCTGCACAGTGTTGTGGCAGGGGCACCTTTTTCTTTGCTTCTTCTTTTTCCCTTCTTTTCCAGGGAATTTAAAAGTAAACATTCCTGTCCAAAATTAATGTCATTTGTTGCTACAGCAAAGAAAGCGACAAAACATTGCTAAATGGATTATTAGAAGTTTTCAAAACAGAAGAGGTGCCTGAGAGACAGCACTCAGGAAGCACTTAAAAGCCTAAAAATCACTGGAATGTATAAGTAATGTGAGCAAATTATAAGATAAACCAAATAAAAAACATCCCAACCTGGAAAGGTGTTCCTTACCCAACCACTTAAACTCCAAAGCTGATAGTTATGTCAGAAGGTAGAAAGTTTGACTTTTTATAAAAAGTGCACTATCAGAGTGCACCAAGATTTTATGAGAGAGCAGATTAAATTATCAGATTCATTAAATTCATTGACAGAGTTAAAGTCACGATAACAGGCAGCATTTCTGTACTCATTATGAATCACATCAGGAAAATAAAAGTGAACAGTTTCATCCAAAAGCAAGCCACCATTAAAAGGGGTGTTGTGCCCTAGTGACCTGGGTGATTGCTTCATGCAGGGTTATGCTCCCTACGACATAAGAAATAAAAGAATCTGCCACATTTAAGAGATTTTCAACATGCACAGCCTCTTAAAACAGGTGCTTTATGAGTAAATGAAAACCAAGAACATTTCAGAGCAATTAACACTTCTTAGCAAATGTCAGGTTAACTGAATGTGGTAGAGTTCAGTTATGATTTGGCTACATCCAAAGCTTATTAGATTAGTCTAGCTGCTACTGCACCCGACTTAGGAACTGATTTTTTTTTTTTTTTTTTCCCCTAAGAGAGAGCGGGAAGAATCAAAAATGGTCTGAATGTTTTAGAGAATCAATGTTACAATCTGGAAATTTTCCATGGAAGTCAGAACTAAATATTGTGCGAGGTATTATAAGAAAGTAATAAAGCAATGCTATTCCTTCCCAGCTATTCAGCTGAATAAGCAAAGCTCTACAGTCATGAGCTTCTGCTTCAGTAAGTGCTGTTTCTGGTAAATCTATGAGGCTGATTAGCTGTTGCTTCTTCACCAAGTGCATGAGGAGTGTCATCCTCATTTCTGATGATATGATGACATGCTGCCTCTCTTCTGTCCTAGCTCAATAAAAAGGATATCAGCTGTGATACAACTTTTTCAGTAGCTATTGTGATCAAAATGCATCTCCTCCTAAAATTTTACACCTAAAATAGTGCCTGAAAACACTCCTAAAGGTGTGCCTGACAACAATAGTACACCTAATATTTTCCCCTGCTTACAGAAAATGACTCATTGAAAGATCAGAGGTTTTTAAAACTAAGTATCTGAAAATACATAAAACAGGAATATGCTGCTTGATGAAAAGGGCTCTGTGTTTTCCAGTTTTCAAAAAGAATGAACTTGATCTGTGAAGTTGTTTAGTTGATATTTACAGCTAGGTTTACAGCATTTTAGCTTTGTATCTTGGGATAAAGGGCAAATCATCTAGTATGATATAAAATGAAAAAAAAAAAATCCCAAATCACAGACTCCTTAAATATAGAAGCAGTTTTTTTTGTTCCTTCCCTCCTGCCTTTCAATTCCTTCATAGTGGTTTCTACTTTCACTTGTCAAGTATTTGACAGTTTCTCAAGTATTTAGGAAGGAGGATCTAACTGGAAAGTGCCAGGTTCTTTTTATTGCACTTTATCAATATTGTTAAGGGAATGATGTAATTGTTTGGGGTTTCGTGAAGACATTCCATGTCACTTCAGTGTTAATACCAGGCTGGAGCCTTCCCTGTCTGCCTGCGTAAGCTAGATAAACACAGACCTGTGTGCTTTCTTCTCATCTCAGGATACTTACTCAGAGAGATCTTGGAACATATGCCCATTGTGAGCTAAACATTTCACTTTTCATTTTATCCATGTGCCAGAAATCCATTCCTTGGATAAACACTTTACATACTGACACTCTTAAAGTCACTAAACACAATAAATAACGAGAGAATACATCATCTCATAACCGATTAAACATTTTCGCACTTGTGACAAATGAACAGCTATACACTGTATGGAGTCTCTGGAGCAGACATTCCATTTTCTTCGTCTTTATTTTGTGTGGAAGATTAACTTTCCATTTCAGCTCATCTATTGCATAACCGAGCTTTTCTAAAATACACATTGCTGCATTTTCCCCAAATCATTATTCATTTTAGAAACATTTTTGTTGTTATTGCTGCAAGAGCTTTTTTCTTGGACTTCTGCATTTTTATGGAGATAACAGCTTTAATACTCCATGCTCAAGGTAAAAGGAAAGATTTGCTGCTCTTATGGAAAGCTGAAGAAATGCAACCATGGGGTAGCAGCAAACTTGCACACGGGCTGAAGTTATCTACTTCAAAAGCAAAAATCAATCACACACACATTAATCACATTAATTTTGCTCCATCTAATCCATCACTTTTCCTTGCACAACTTGCTTGTCTAGTCATCCTATGCATTGCTGTTCTACCTATGATTAGTCAAATGTAACTAATCTTTTATTTAGCTTTTTAAGCTATCTTCCCTTTCACACCCCTCGCCCGCACCCCCCCCCCCCACATAAGAGATCACAACCTTTGAAGATCTTAGTGTAATAAACAGGTTTAACATAATTTAACATAAACACTAAAGATACACCATGAAGCGACGTTCAAAAATTTAACCAATACCACTAACTGGATTAAGAATTGCAGTGGGATGATAGACCAAAAAAAAAAAAGAGAGAGAGAGAGAGAGGGAGAGGGAGGGGGAGATAAATCTAAGCTGGATAATAATATCTTTGTTCCTAAATAGTATTCTTTAGGTCCGAGCATAATTCCTTACATTTTCCATGAAAGCTTTCATACCTACAGCTATCCTTGTGAGACATTCACTGTGGATCTTAGCTATGCCACTAGTTTTTGATATTGTGGTTTCAGTGCTTTCAGGGGGGAAATCAGGATGGAGAATAAACTAGATGCCAGAAGACAAGAGCAAGCCACAAGCTTTCTGAACACATTGTGGATTCATTCCCCTTGCTCTTAGGAATCTCTCAGCTTTGGACATAAAAGCAAATCCATTTTCCATTAACAAAACCAAATTCCTTCACAGAGCAGTTTGACAGAGATCAACAAAAACATCTTATTAACAGTTTCCTCTCTCTAAATTTTACTGCGAAGGAGATCTTGAAGGATAAGAATTATGTAATTCAGCAGTTAAACAAGTTGAAGGAATTTCAGGAATGCCTTTTATATACTGGAGTAAGAGGTATGATACTAAGCCGAAGCAATACTCCCTCTGTTCCACCTCAATGTCAGGACCCCACATCACGGACGTACTACACACGGTAATGCCATCTCCTTGTAAGAAAGGAGAGCTTCCTCTGACAGAGGAACCTCCTCTTTCCCTTTTGCTTTGTGGCTGCTGCCTTTGGGGCATGGAACAAAAGAACAGAAAGAAGCTGGCGGGGAGAATCACCTGTGCTGGGACAGGAGAGTAGGTGACTAACATGGTCATCAGAGCCTTAGACCGGCCAGCACAGCAAAGCAAAACCAGCATCTTTCCTAGTAGCACGCTTTACTTGCATCCTATTGAGAGCGCTCCCAGCTGTATTCATTAGCATATATTCAGTGACAGTTGTTATAACAAGAAGTTATTTTTAGTGAAAGGAAAACAAATGCAGACTGCCAGTTTCACTAAATCTGGACTATAAATGGTGTGTGTTGTATTTTGGTCTTTTGCTGGGGTAGATAAAAATTTGTCCCACTTAAATAGTGCTCCTGGAGAACACTGCAAAAAATCAGAAGAAACCACAAGTTGTGCAACAGAGTGACATTCCCAGTTTTGGAAATGCTCTCAAGTGATCACATCTGTAAGGAGATTCAATACACTATTTGTTTTCTTCTTTCCCACAAAAATTATTTGAAGATCTATTAATACGTCTACAAAGGCAGTCACATTTGATTATACATATCATTGCTATTTTAGAAGCAGATTTCCATTTCTCGTTTTACAGCAGATATTTCATAAGCGCAGGAAGTGGTACTTAGAGAATACTGCCTGGTGAACGCTGTGCATCTGTCAAATCACCATAATTCTGGTGGGGAACGAACAGTTTTCTCTCAATCCAGTTGTCATACTCTTGATTCATTTTTACATAAGGCATATGCATTTTCAGATAGAGCAGAGCTGCATACATGGTTTTTCTAAAGATAGACTGCTTGCTTATCTTCCTTCAGTTTTTCTTTTCTAATGATCAAAATAAAGTTGACAAAAAAAAATATCACTTGGTTTTCTGAATGTAACTTTTTCACTATAAAAAAAAAAAAGAAAGAAAGACTCTGCTTCCAAAATAGCAACTTCTAAAAAATATTTTTCGAAGGAAGGAAGGATTTTATTACATTGTTTTTTCTTACCTTTTATGCGCTTCTGACAGTGACTTCTCTTCGTTTTCTAGGTCTACTTTAGCTGTAAAAATACAGGAAAAGAATTTGCTACAACATGGAAGATATAGATGCTGTTTTGCGATAATGTTCACTGTAAATATGTCATGCATCTTGTATCTATTATTATATTAAAAGCACCTGAAGACGTACTAATTTACATCAAATCTAAGAAAACTATCTGAATTGCATCCCCATTAAAATATCTCAAGGCAAAATCTAAGAAAAATAAAATTAACAAATCCCTCAGTAATATAAACAACAGCAACCAATGCATGAAAACAACCCTGAAAATTTATTAAATATAGGAATTTATCTACCAAGAGAAAGAAAAAGCCTCCCACCTATTCTAAAAGTTTCTTGAAAGTTAAAAATAAAACTCAACCCAGATTTTCTCTTTCCCAGAATAATCTAGTTTAGGAATGAGCATTCCTAAACAAGAAAGACTGTATTAAATACTCAAGTATTAGAACCACTGTGCACATAGACTGATGCTTTTATATGGTCAAAGAAAATTACCATCGCACTAAGAAAATACAAAAGACTCAACTGTCATTGTTACATATTCATAAAAATGACATATATTTCATATATTTTGTTTTGTACACATTTCATTTAATTCATATGAGAATTTTGATATATAAAATCTACAAGAAAGTACAAACTCGGATGTTTTCAATGTGCAAAGTGATAATGAAAACTGGTTATGCACGTGTGCTTAGATAAGATTTGTATATTCACTGTATACGTTCATGTGGCATATCTAAAGTCCAATCGGAATTTATATGATCTGCATATTTTAGTCAAAAGCTTTTTAGTTTGGAACTTGATTCCTCTCTTTGTTCTGTTAGAGCAACATTCTGCGAACTTCCAAGGAAAAGTTTAGGATTCATTTCTAGGAAGTCAGTGAGCTTTAGGATAAGCAGCTCTGAATTTTCCTGAAGACAAATACCAGTTCCACAGAATTTATATGAAAAACTGGAAAAATAGGCATAAACTTTTGCACTATGTTTTCTTCATTCTACTTTCCCACACAGCTCTATGACAGTAATTATTTATCCATATTGCAGATGTACCTCCTTCGAAATAAGAAACCCTGGATTTAAATTTGGCACAAGTGAGAACAGAATTATTAGGGAACAAAAATAATCACTATTTTTCTGTTATAATGTTTTCATCAAAAGCGCTTTACAAACATACGCTAAAACTAAAATAGGCTACAGGAAATCTGTAGCAAAGATTCACAAACGGTGTTTTCCATTTTCTTCCTCCCAGTCATAATAAGGATCAGAATCACAGGTCTGACCCTGCAAAATGCGTGTATAAAACTCTCCGAGTCAGGTGAACAGGGCAGGGCCTGGATTACCGCAGCAGCAAATACTGCATCTATTAATGATTATTTGAATACTAAACTCCTTTTTTTTTTTTTTTTTTTTTTTTAGCAAAACAAAGATCCCCAGCAAACCTCAGGACACACGAGGGAGAGCTGGGCAAGCGCTCTCAAGGCAACCCAAGAGCACACGCAGCCTGCCTGATTGCGGGTTTCATTACCCATTTGAAACTCGGCCCAGATTCTTCAAAAGGTCTGGGAGGACTCACAGCCCTTTTGAGTGAACCTGGGCCCAGCGTTGAGTGAATCTGGGCTGACTTATAGCTTTGCATGAAAGCCTTGCCTCGCTTTGTATACAAAAACTGGTGAAAACTGGCAGCTTTGACATTTTTTTTTTTCTCCCCTCCTCCATACATCGATCGTGGAAGGCAAGGTATTATTTGTTTGAACTGCATGGTGCAAAAGAGAAGCTATGCGCAAATCCTGGATGCAAGAAGCTCCAATATGTTACTCTGGGCTAACATTACAAGTATCTTCAGATACAGTTCCTAAAAGAAACAATTCTACAACTGAACAATTTAACTCGCAGTTAAACAATTTTTGGAAACAGAAGACAGCGTGCTCTAGTTTAAGACATTCCTTTAGTATGTGTACTGTCATTTTTGCAGGATAAAATAATTTCTATCATTTCAAAAACCGATGGATTATAGCAGTAGTATATGAACTGGCTATTTTTTTTCTCCCTTTCCTCCTGCACAATTCTATACATCCTTACAAAGATTGTGTACCAGAAAGCAATGGGGAAAACACTGCATGATCCATTTTTATAGAGGGTAAGCACAAAAAATGATACCTGGCTTTTACAAGCAGGGTTTAAAATGCTCCATTTGGGAGCAACTTTTGTTTCAATTCTAATTCAAAAAGGAAAGCTACTATTGAAGGTACAGAGAGGAAATAAAAAGATATTTCAAATATTTCTACTTTTAATCATTTCCCAGAGAAGGAAATATTACATGAAGAGAAAAATCTTATAACTGTTAAGAAAATGCTATTAAATGCATCTGCATCTTTCAGAGATTCTCTTTTTACAGTTATAAATGCATGTATAGAAGCAAGTATATTCACACAGAGAGATTTCATCCTGCATCAAATCATCTCTTGGCATTAGCAATAGTTTTTCAGGAAAGAATTTACTCTAAATGAGAATTCCCTTTTATACTGTTCCAAAAATATGCTGACACTTCTAAACCTTTTGCACATTATCAAAAAGTTATTATTCAGGTGAGAATCTGACTTGCAATCCATTTAGTTTCTTATTTTTCTAGATGTGAAAGCATTGAAATGATTCTACTTTAACAAGATGACAGGTAAAAGAGAAGAAGATAGAGTGCTCTCAGGGAGCTGCATCTAAAGCAAGTATTCAGAAGACTACTTTAGCACTAGCATTACAGTAAAACTCTCAAAATTGTACATAGTGGCTAGTCAAAGACTAACAATTACCCAGTAAGGGAAGGAATTATCTTTCTATGAAAAGCACAAAATATCACTGTCATCTGAATACAATGAAATAAACATGGATTAAATTGCTATATTTTCTAGAAAAGAGCACCAATACGATCATAGGAATATCAATACGGAACTATCAATATTCACTCTGCACTAATCTCCCCCTGGTAGCTTTCAACCATATTTCTGCTGGAGTAGGGAAATATAAATCAGAATTAAGAATCCAGTGTAAAGACATAGCTTCCAAAAAAATCCAAATATTTAAGAATATTATGAATATGATGATAATTCAATTGAAGAATCTCACAGTTTTACTGTGAGAATTTACCATTTCATGCAATATAATGTATCTTTACTCTCATTCCTGCCTCTGAAGTTTCATCACAGCTAGTATGGAGAATGCCTGAAAAGCATCGGTTTGACATTTGTCCTTCTTATCAAGCCCTGAATATAAAATTCAGAAAGGTGTCCATGAGGAGACAAGAGTGCTGAGAGAAAACTGTATTTCCTTTTTTACAAAAGAGAACTCCTCCACCAGGTGAAGCAAACTAGAGAGAAAACTCCTAGTCGAATTTGCAGAATTATGGCAACAGTCAGGGCAGGCAAATTGGTCATTCGCAAGTGTAGAGGGGCACCTGAACCCAGTTGGGCCCCTGGCTCTGCCCCTACGTTCTCCCTCTCTGTCCTCAGGAAGCAAGATTAGTTCAGAAAATCTTAGTATTTTGACCTGCAATGGATTAAAAACCATCTTGTAGTGATCCAGTAGCCACATCTGCTTTTGTACAGACTCAGAACCCTTCAGGTGCCTCTAGCAGTGATTGTCTGTAGGCTCTTATGGCATATACAGCAGTTTCTATTCTTGGGTCAACATATAACCCAAATGAAAATACTCCATATTTTATTGACTCATCAACTTCTCTCCAATCTCCTGCTTGGAGAGGTTTTCTTGATCATTGACACTAATTTACTAAACAGCCTCTAAAGTCACTGTTCCAAATGCATTAAAGAATATACAATGCCAGGAAAGAGTAGTCCCTGTATTTTATGCAATGCAGCAGGGAGTAGAATAAAATGTAGTTTTATATCTCTGCTTGCATACTTTCAATATCTTGTAGGGCTTTATATGCACCTCTCATAATCCTGAATGCATATATATCCTGTAAAATATATTAAAAAGGATATATTTGAAAAATGACTCCAGGGTATTTCAGAAAACATCACCATATTAAACAAAGAATATTTTAGAGTAAAAGTGACCTCTTGGAGCAAGCTAGAGTTGCTGCTGTAATCTAGTATCTATTATGTACACTGAATTAGTTATCTAATTTCCTTTTCAATGCTTCTTTTGAAATGTTTTAATGCCTAATGTCTTGTGCAATGATGTTCCACTGTTTGTCTGCTTTTTCCATTAAGACACCTCCCAATTATTTAATGTTTGTCTCCCTTTAGAGCAAGGCCTATACTTCCTAAATACTTCATATATTTGGTTAAAATTCAAGTACATTCCTTCCTCCCTATGTCATTATTTCCCAAGAACTAGGATTGCATTGTATCCCTGGCTCTTTAGTCAATTTTTTAACTACAGGGTAGATGTATTCCATTAAAATTTACTCTCAATTCTTCTAAATATCTATTTGATTGCCTCTTTTCCTTTTTTTTTGGTAATTGTTTTTAAATCTACTGATTGATGCTTTATAACTGGGGCATAAAACTTGACTTCAAGAAATTCAAGATGATCTTTCAAATCAGGCCTTACAAAAACAGTCAACACAGTCTAATTAATTAAATTCACAAAAGCTCTGTTGTTATCAATGTATACCTGCATTCCAGAATTATATACGACTTTGTTCTATGTTTGCTCTGCCAATTCCTTCAGATTTCAATCCTGCAAAGATAACCTATAAACTTCTGCAAAGGCACACATATGAATAGCCATACTGAAATCACATCAGCATTTAACAAAATCTGAAGCATCTCCAGTAACTGAAAGTGAGAAGTATACAAAGCAATCTTAGGAAATTACTGTGCTTAGAAAGATGGTACCATTCACTTCTCTGCAGGAAGTTTTATTTTATTATTTCGTAAAAGAAGTCTAAGATGAAATTAAATGTAGAGGGATTCAAAAACAAATACTATGTATGAATACTACTTCATGGTGACATGAAGTGTCCCAATTCACTTCAACAGCAAGTGGTACTTCAGACATATCATACTAAGTTCTTTAGAGGAATCAAGTGACTTTGTGAACTAAGAACATTTTTAAAGTATTTTTCATTTCTGTCCAGCAAATTTTTATGGCATTTTCCTTCACATTTAAAATCATTCCTTCAACATTAAGTCTTGTTAAAGGGTGATTTCCATTAATGTAAAGAGACTGTTTTCTAAATGTACAGACGTTGCCCTCCTTTTCTTGTTTCAAAATGTAGCATTTCACTCTTTACCCTCTCTTTCAGACAATTTAATCAATCTAAGAAATACCTGACCTAAGACTAACTAGGAGATCAAAAACTTATGACAGCTTTTTTAACCTGAGACTGTTTTCTTCTTGTGCTATATATATATTTTATTGAAAGCAGTGTCATTCTTAGAAATCTTTTTACTTAAAAAAGAAAAATATTTCTAATTCTTTTAAAACAGCTTTTCCATGATCTTTATAGAGAACCTATCCTTTTCCCCAGTGGTGCCAAGTGAATATTAGCTGGTGTTCGTGAAAATAAACTAAGTATCTCCCTGAGTAGGGGTAGCAACTTAAAACCAAAGCCAGCCAAGCAAAAGGCCAAAGCTGAGGAACAAATTTTCTTAAGTAGTATATGAAATGTTGGACAGTCACCCCTCTGCTGACCAAAATCTTGAGATGGCCATCAGAGGCCTTAAGGACACCCTTTGCAAAGTATCTCATGCTTGTAACCAGCTCAGAAAGAAAGCAAAGAAAGAGAAAACATAGGCCAAACCACCACCACAAACAGAGGCGTTGTTACACTGGGAAAATCCAATGTTCACAGTTACAAAAACTTTGCCAAAGCTCCCAATCTTACAATGCTCCATTCATCTCACTGCTAGATGTGATTTTCAAATGCTCTAAGAAAAAAACAATTAATACTTATAGCTATTTTATTTGGATATTTCTTCCCTTCTTGGTTCTTGCTAATGCCTTTTTTTTTTTTTTTTTTTTTTTTTTTTTTTTTAGTTTGTTGGTTTTTCTCTCACATGTTTAATTTTTAATTTTATAAACTCTAATGCGGTGGGGAATGTAGTGGCATTGGGAAGAACTAAGCAGTCATTAATGATTGAAAACGCCTAAAAATGAACTTGGTAGGACTATAAAGAAGAATAAGTTGATCATTAATGTCTAAGCGATGATACTGCTAGTACTCAGTGGCTTTGTAAAAAAGACATTAAAATTTAATATTAAAACTAAATACTAACACCAGAAATTTTATGAAAAAATATTCAAGATAGCAATTAATAAGGAATATCCATGCCTGTGCACGCAAACATACTAAGTGAGTGCAACTTTTTAAAAGATATACCTTTTGGTGCAAATTGTGAAATGATTTTGAGTAGACCTTGTCACAGGAAAAGAAGGTCTATCCTAGATTGAAACATCCATCTAATAACTTTTGTTCCACCACAACATTTTGTTATTGGCCTGTATTATGATCTTGACCCAGTGATTACTGTCTGTAGTCACTGTTTGGCCCGAAACCCTATTGTAGTTTAAGTTATTTCTTCTGAACCAGTTTCAAAGGACTATGAGTAAGGAGATGCATGAAACTGCCATCCCTTCTGATTTTTCTCAAGGGAATATCACATCTTCTCAGGTAATTGAATACAGGAATGCATTCGAGTAATCTCAGATGGAAGTCAAAAAGAATCCTTTCATCTGCTTCTCTATGTTCTAAGTTTTTTCCCCCCCTTTTTATTTAAAGTGTTAACTAGTATTTGTTTATAATTAGCTATGAATGTGCTTTCCAGTAACTTTCAAGTGAAGCCAGAATTTTTTTTGACGGATACAATGCCTTTACAATGAGTCATTTACAGCTATGTTGCCACAGTTTTGAGAATTTCTATTTACACTGAAGAAAGATCCAAGAACATTTGGATGTTTTGTTATTATTATCTGGTATATGCATCCTAAGAAAGTTTTGCAGTGGAAGAAAGCAGTATTTCTTCTGGGAATTCCAGCAGGATTCCCATGTCCTTCTAGATTTTCTACGACAAATCACAGAAAGCTGTGAGCAGAGACACCCTCAACTCCCTCTTCCCCATTTTCATACATACATAAAACAAAACGTTAAGTACTTTGTTTAGGCTTCAAGATAACTGCTGATGGAGTATCCAACACGTGCATTTTTCTAAGTATGTTGTTTCACTGTATTTTTTCAAAAGCTGGTAGGTAAACACATGCACATCTGTATTTGTTCCAGTCAATGGCACTTCACAGTGACTTTACAACATCATACAACAGGAAAAGCTCAAATTATAGGATATTGCCACAGACTACGAGTAAGGAGGCCTTTGGCCAGTGGTGTCTCCTAGGGATCAGTACCGGGTCCAGTGCTGTTGAATTTGCTCATGAAGGATTTGCACAAGGGCACAGAGCGCATCCTCACCAAGCCTGCAGATGCTACCATAGTGGATGGAATGGCCAACACTCCAGAGGGCTGCGCTGCCATTCAGAGGGACCTAGACAGGCTGGGAGTTGGGCAGAGAAGAACCTCATATGAGGTTCAACAAGGACAAGTGCAAGGTCTTGCACCTGGGGAGGAATAACCCCAGGCACCAGTGAGATTAGGGGCTGATCTGCCGTAAAGCAGCTCTGTGGAGAGGGATTTGGGGAGTTCTGGTTGACAAGTTAACCATGAGTCAGCACCGTGTGTGTGGCCAGTAACAGAACAAGGTGTAATGAGTGCAAACTGAAACACAGGAAGTTCCATCTCCGTATGAGGAAGAACTTCATTCCTGTGAGGGTGACAGAGCCCTGGCATAGGCTGCCCAGAGAGGCTGTGGAGTCTCCTTCTCTGGAGATCTTCCAAACCTGCTTGGATACAGCCCTGTGCCATGTGCTCTGGGTGGCCCTGCGTGTGCAGGGGGGTTGGACTAGATGACCTCTAGAGGTCCCTTCCAACCTTAACCAAGCAGTTAATCACTAGGTAATTACTGAAACTGGAGTCAGGCTACCATCTGCATTTGCTGTTCAAAACTCCAGCAGAATAGTCGCACTCAGGTCAGGACTAGGTATGAAGCAGACTATTAGTTACCATACCTCGGACTGAATGTATGTTACTACATACAGTGAAGATACTACAAGATTTTTCAGGCCTGATCTAAAAAGACAACTGTCCAGCTGTAAGCCTGCATCCTGCAGCACTGGAGAATGTGCTGTGCCATGCTGACTGGTGCCAATGCTGAAGATAAGGAGTCTTGCTTAAGCTATATTGTCTCCTTTTTCCTTTCACATCTCAAGAACTAAACGATAAAAATCAAAGTTATCTAAGAAGATCTTAGATGTTGCTGGAGAAGGGGTGATAAAAATGTATTAATCTTTTTTTCCTAATTATCCACAAACCTCCCATTAACTTCCAGTAAAGCTTGAATTTTGGAGGGGAGATGATCTGTGTCCGTTTTCTGTTACTCTGAGACTCCCAATTAAAGACAATATACATTTTTTACTCTACCACACCTGTGCTGTCCACAATGGACAACGTATAAACACGCATGTGGATTCACATACAAATGCTTAAATGTCTAAAGGTTCAGCCTTTCATGTCTTAGAGGCAGGTGAGACTAATTCACTGAAGCCTGTTTAGGGTTGCAAATACAAAACAACATGAATTAGGATTATTATGTAATAAGGCACACCATTGGAGGAGCTGACACTGGAACTAAGGACAACACTGACATTAAACTGTTTATTAACGTTAACAACATTAACATGCCTGTGAGATTAAAAAAGAAAAAAAAAAAACCTTTCAGCACTCAAACAGCAACTTTTAAAACCTCTTTCAATAATCCAGTGAAAAGAATTCTAACAGAAATGTGAACATTTGCAGAATTAATTTTAGTGCAAATTTCTCTATTTTTTGTTCTTGTGTTTCTCTGCTGTTCCTTCTTCACATTCCTCAAAAAATCTCTTTTAAAATGACAAACCTTGATTTTTTGAAATCATACTAACAAATATATTTTGATAATAGAAATATTTAAAGTGAATACCTCCACATAATTAACCTCCATCAATATTTAAACCTTTTAATGGTCTGGGTACTTTTTTTTGTTTAAGGAAAGCAAAAGTATCTGTTAAAATATATTCCTAGTAATATTTTTAGCCATAGATTTGTTTTTAAAAAAATAAAATCTAATGCTATGTTCTCCATTACATTAATCAAATCATAAAAGCAACACTTAACAAATGTGGAATCTGCAAAATCAATCATTCTGGACCTAGACAACACCAGAATTAAGCCTGCCCTAGCAGCATTCATTTGGCAATCATCTGCACTACTCCTGGAGCCAGGGACTGAACCCAGCCATCCAAGATTCAGCCTGATGCTTTAGTCTCATTCACAATCCATCATCTGTTGATGCACAGCCTTTTGCTGCTTGACCTAAAAGAGCACGTCATGGCCAACTATCTGGTTGCAACAGAGATAAATACAACACACTTTGTGATTTATATGCCCATTTACTAAAGGTTTGGAAACTGAATTCCTGAATGCTGTTCCTGGCAGAGTGACTGCTACAGACAGCTCACCCCAGAGTTTAGCATCTTTATTCTACAGGACTACAAGGATGTGGTGAGAATTTCAGTCTGAAGGGTAGTTTTTATTCCTAGGTCCAGCTAACCAGAGTGCAGGGCTGGCATTCCTGACAAGGGCAGAATTGGGGAATTTTTAAAAGAAAACTAGAAGAGAGTTAAGATCAAATAATGACCTTGCTCACTCTAACTTAATGAGCATATAGGAATTATTATAAATATTTTTTGATTAACTAGCTAAACAATGGAAAATTATTTACTTCATTTATAAACAGTCCATTCTAGTGCTTAACTAATGCAGAAAGAAATTCTTAAATTAAATAATCCAAATTGTAATGGCTTTTTTCTTTCTTTCCTAAAGTCTAAAATAAATAATACTGGGTTGGCTTCTGAATATGATACCAGGTGACCTCCTCAGCTTTCATGTCTGTGACACCAACACCATTTTTAGGATCTAAGTGAAAAAGCTGCGATTCAAACACACTGCCCCTTCCTAGATGCCAAACCAGAGCTACTTTTCTAAGAGGTGACAGCAGCTGCCTCCTATCTGGAGCTCCCTGCATCATCAGGCAAAATAGTAGCTCGTGTCCCAATAACCAGCACCCAAAGGCTTCTTTTCACCACCAAGAAGCAATAGGCTCAGCCTTCTGAGCTAGTGGATGTGATCACACAGTTTTGGTGTCCATATAGCACCCACTCCTCTAATCTTTAGGGACAGAATTCTCAAATAGGATTTTCCATTGCAATCTATCTTATTCAGACTATGGTATAGCTTGTATGGAGCAACGTACTGACACAAAGCTTCCCTGAAGGCATACCCTATGTTCAGCATATGCAAACAGTACTTTTCAGATGCTGGTAATTTGGCCCAAAAAGCTTTTCTTTGGAACAGGACCATATATCTACTAAATGTCAGGCTTATGTTTCATATCACTCAAATACTGGAAACCTTCAAGGAAATGGTTAGAAATATGTAGCAAACAAAACAACATGCCTTTTAAAACTCTTATTCACTTTGACAAATTTTCCCACCAGCTCCTTTTGGAAGTAGCTTAATCTAAAAAACAACAACAAAATCCCCTGCAGCTATGGAGAGTTTCAGCACAAATGATTAACTTTTTAGTAAAGGTAACAACACTTGTTACATAATTTTTGACAGATGGTTTGCAGCACGCGGTCCCCCAAAAAAGAAGGGGAGAAAACAGGGGAGAACAGAGAGGGTTGCTGTGGAGGCCCTCAGAAATGCATATGCTGGAGTATGCTTGCGAACAGTCTCTGATACAGGGAAGATAACAGAAGATCAAACTATCTGTCGTAAGTAGAGTGATCAAATTTAAAATGACTCTGAAGTCCATCAGCAAAGGGACTGGGACCCCTTCATTATTTTGTGAATCATTTTGATGAATATGCTGATGATTTATCCTTTTCATTAGGCAAGTTAAGAGCTGGACTGCCTCAAACATATACATACACACGCATATATATACATATTTATCACTACCACTTTCATGTAAAATGTTAGGACCCTGAACACATTCCTCGCTGCTTCTCCTTATTCATCCTTAGCTAAAAAAATCTTTAATATATGGCCTTTCTGGTCTCTGATGAATCTAATAAGTATGTTAATATAAGAAACAACAAATTTTTATTAGTAATTATCAGCTAAACTAGTAACAATAACTTATTTCAAAGTTATATAACAGTGCCAGACAGTAACTATTTTTATAAAGCGTTGTCCTTCTAACTCCTTGCCAGTGATATTTAATGGGATGTCCAATTTTTTTGCCTACAGGAAAACCATTTTCCATTTTAGCTGCTAACAAGTACAAGTGAATATGTTGTAAATAATTAGCAACTTTGAACTTTTGGGTCCCATTATGCACACAAGTTATCTACTCTAAAAAGCATCATATAAACATGCCAAATTATTCAACCCTATGAAAAATGCTTTTCATCTGAATTGTAAGTTAAAACTTTTTTCTGACTTTAGAGAAACTGGAACTTGGAAAGATAAAACTTAAAGCTTGATTTTTCTTTGCCCAGAGCATATGTTATATAAACACCAGTCCCCAAAAGGTGCCAAGAATTGTCCTTCTGTTTTTCTAAATGATCATGTGTGCAGTCTAGCTGAAAAGACTCATCGATTATGTCTACATAAACAACAAAAGCCCTTAGAAAAAATATCTAGATCAAAAGCCTGTCAAACACTGAACAGGAAAGAGAAATCCTGCTTTAAACATGGCCTCTTTCAAGTCTGAATTCAATCCCACGAAGTAAAAACAAAGGATTTCATAATGAAAGGTATTTAAAATTACTTTATTTTTTGGAACTTAACCAGGGATTCTTTCTTCCTATATGCTAATCTCTGCGTTTCTTATATTGTGATGAATTCTTAAAAATAGTCCTTGAAGTTTTAAGCAAATACAGGAATTGTTTATTCCTAATTGTTGCTCACAATTCTCAATTCCAGTAATTTCTATTAAAATATGGCAATAACAACTTACTGACATTATAGGTTTCTTCTTTGTCAGTGACCTGACAATATGCACTATTAGGATGGGAACAGAGCCTAGCACTTTGCATGAGATGAATTTGTTTATCTTTTTTCATACCTTCCCAAAATACAGACATAGAAGCTAGGGAGGAAATCATACATCCTTGCAAAAATAGAACAGACTACTATTGCTTATCCTCTGTAAATACCCTCTGGAATTCATAATTAAAACCTGTAAGCAGGCTAAAATACAGAGTCAGATTATTTGAAGACTGTTAAAATTTTCTAAAAGAAACCTAATGTATATGAAAAATGTAAAAGATAATATAATCCCCCTATTTGGTTTGCTACTGTTATTAATTGTTAACGTGAAATGGCATGATTTAGAGTACACCATTAGCAACTTGCACAAGACTTACAAGTAATTTGATTGTCTTCTGTTCATACATATCAATAATAATACAAATGTAAAATACTAGCTACATACTTCACCATGCCACTAATTCATCCGTCTCATACAGTGCAGGAAACAACATCCTCCTTGCTAGACTTTGGGAACTGACTTTTGTCTTAGGAAACATCAACTAAATTTGATAATTCAAAGCAGTAATTTTGCAATAGTCACATATACAAACTGCTAATTGAATTTATTGACTGATATCAGTCCATAGGGTGGATCAGTTTATATTAGAATATGTATATTCTATTTTTAAACTGTTCAGTTAGATGCTTATCTTTAACATTACAACCAACAAAAAGATAAATGTATCTGACTGACCTCTCAAACAACAGGCAGTCAGTCAAAAATAATTTCTGTAAATAAAGGTCTAGACTAAAGAATTAATGAGAATTAGGTTGAATAAGCAGAGGGAACTGACTTTTCACATAATTTACCTGACAGGAGACAACAAATCTATTTTCTATTATAAAATACAGTATCAAAGTCAAAAGATGTGGCCAAGAAAGTTAAAGAGAAATGGTATACTCAGCAGGCCACTGTCACGCTCATACATTGAACTCTAAATTCTATTAGAAGAAAATCAATTGGTTGACAGGAGTATATACTCAGAGCAGTATTTCAAAAGATGCTCCAATATGCCTCGAATACCTCTAGTCAGCGATTAAAGTTATGCACTCAGAAAAAGTAGAAGTAAAATACTAAAGAAAAAGAGTCTCTCTCAAGCATAGTCTCTTCACTGTTAATGTGCTTTCCTTCTAGCACTCAAGACGCCAGTTCATCATGGACACTCCTAATACATTTTCTCTTGCAGTATTTTCCACTAATCACATCCAAGTATTTCATATGGATTTGCCTTATATCTGGAAAACCTGTACCTACTTTTGTTACACATACACCATGTTTCTGGAGCATACAAAAGAATTATCGCTTTGGAAAGAAATAAATGAAATAGATCCAACTTTAATAATTTTTCAAGGAACAAAGGTTGTAAAATTGTTTTCTACTGGAATGTTGAACTTATCAGAAGATCACACACTCAAGCCAATAGCATTTGTCTTTGCTGTCACACAGAAGAGAATGAGTCACCTACAGTACAACAGAGTCATCCTGCAAATCTTTTAGAACTGTGTGGCATCTGATTAAACTAATCCACATCTTTCTATGACGCCAAAATAAACAATCCCTTTCTCACAAAGTATAAACATTGTTCCTATAACTTTCCTTTGAAATGCCATGAAAAGGTTAAATGACAAATCATTACTTACCTTGACTAATGAATTGCTCCATGCTGTCTTTGAAAGGCTGGAGGTGCTCTTCTAGTGATAGCTGATAAACTTTTGCTGCTTCTGTCTCACATGCTGAAATTGAAGTAATAGATTAGTTTAGAATGACACATTATGGTATAGCTATGTATACTCTCCAGTGACATAGCTAGAATATAGGCTTCAAACCTACAAAATTTCAAGTATAAACACTATAATAATATATTCAGAAGCTGTTATGTTCCCAGTCAAATGTTTTTGACTAAAATAAAAAGAGAAGACGGCCATGGTAACTTTCAGGTTAAATGACCATTACTGGAAGTAAACAAAAGAATCCAACTGTTTTAAAGGAGAAAGACAATTTTATGAGTATGAAAGTTATGTGAGAAAAATTATAAACTCAGATCCCTGGCCATGCTGATGCACCTGGATTCAGGTGAAGCTACCTGAGTCCAGAAAAATCAATTTCAGGTGCAAAATATGCACCAAAGAGCAGGAAGGATTTTAATTTAGTCAGTGAAACATTTATGAGGGCTTGATACCTGCTAAAAACACAGATGTGCTGAAGCATCTTGCATCATTCAAGGATAATTGTGCAACATGTTTAAGGTACACTAATATAGTAGTTAACATAGCTTAAAATCCACGACAGACCTTGGACAGACTGGTTCTCACTGTTCTGGAGTCTCAGGCAAAGAAGCAGGAGCCTGAAGCAGTCTTGACATAGACTAGTCAAAGACAAGTTGATACGATCGTGCTCCCACCAACTACCCAAACTTACTCAGTTTGGGGCAACAGAAGAAACGACACTACTCTGGGAGAATGCTAAGTTCTGCTCCGTTTTACAGTGCAGATCTTCAGGCTGTGATAAATTCCCATCATGTTTCAACACAAATGAATCCTGCTCGACTCTGCCTCAAAATTTCCAATAATAATGTATGCATACAAAAGTGCATTATCCTCATTTACTATCAAGGATTTGTCTCAGAATTTGTCTGTGTTTAAATGCAGAAGAATAGTTAGGTGTACAAAAATAATGTAGACATTTAGGCAGAAGAATGTATTATCATTATGATCTCCTTTAAATATAAAGAGATGTCTACAATGGCATCAACCCAAATATCTACAAATGAGGATTGCAGTCTGTTTTTGATCAGCTCCTGACATCTTAGCTAATTCAAAGGAAGTACAGATCTTACAAGGATATATGCCCAACCAAGGATCTTGGTCTGTCCCCGTGTCAATAGCTTACAACTGCCCCTTTTCAGTCTGTAAAGAAACGCAGATATGCCAACTTTTATATTCACTTTCCGATGAAAAAGGAGAACACATGTAATACTGTCATAATTAAATGACTAATCTTCACTCGTTCACAATATTGGAAATTCTTCTATGGTCTGTGTGTGTGCACATGGGTGAACAAGAAATGGTTATCATGGTTAATGATATCTTTGTTTCTTCAAATCTTCTTTTCCCTTCACCCAAGGAAAGACTAAAATTGCTGGTGCTCAGAAGAAGAAGAGTTCAGGTCCATCTCAAGTACTGATGAGATTCTTTGTACAACGGATGAAAATAAACTCACACATCTATTTTCAGGATAGTCTACAGCAGGAGTGAATGGAATTGCTCATGGTATATTTTGTTCCTATGCAGTTACCAATCTACCAAGAAACGGAGCCTAAAAAAAACTAGCTTGAATAAGCAGTTTATGAGAATTACATTTAAGATCCATGTCTGCCTGTCCTATAATCCCCTTTTGTATATGTGTATACACACACACACACACACACACACACACACATACACACACACACACACACACAAATATCAGTATCACTGACATACAAGGTAAAGAACTAGAGGTGATTATTTTTCTTAAAATATGTATCTGTGCAAAATGCTGGATTTCCCAGAGAACTGGGAGTAGCCTTGTGTTTTCAGTCAGTATCAGAATAGTTATTGTTCACCTACTGTATCAGAAATTTACAGAGGGAGCATATGATTCAATTCAATTGATCTGAATGAAACTTCAGGCAAATGGTCTTACTTCAACAAACTTAAATCATCCTGTTCCTCAGTTGCACGTGATGCATAATACATTTAAAAAACAAAAAAAGCACAGAATATTCCTTTTTTGCTTTCTGTATAGAAAGTGAGTTATCATATGCAACATCCAACTTTCAAAAGCTGTTGTTATCATACTGCTATCAGTACTATAATCTGCCAGTTTTGATAAAGCTCATGCTTCATACAGACTAGTTCTTGGATGTTTTCTTCATTAAAGAATTCACACGCTTATAATCAATTCCTAATTTCCTAGTTCTACAGAGCAATGAGTTAATCATGGACTCTCTTCCCAGCCTGGTGGATATGACACTTATTTATGATTTTTTTTAAATTTTCTTTTCACCGTGTCTTAATTCCCTCCATTTGAACAAGATATTGTTATTCTTCCCTGTAACTGGAGAAAGCCAAGCGCTTTTCATATGCAAGGAACACAAAGCACTAGATAGTTACTAGTATTTCTATCCAAGTGAAGGAATAAAAAAGGAATAAACATCTATTTCAAATGTATACTTAATAGCTTAATAGCTTGAGTGGTGTGGAGATAAAACCCACTATAAAAGCGTATGAGAATGCCAAACTAATTGTCTATACTTGATTATTTTTTTTCTCAGTTCCATATTCCAATTCTACATATAACAGCCCAGCTAAACATCCCAGATATCAAAGGACTAGGTTTGGCAAAGAGACTGTGATGTGAGGAGCTTTCAAAAGTTTGGTCTGAAACAAAAACTCAATGTCTTTTCTGATTTCCATCAACTTAGCAAAGGATGTTTTGAGTCTGTATCATATCTCTGTTCTCATAGGATCTGTTATTCTCGCACACTGAGAAACACACAAGAAAATCTTAAAGCAAGGCAATCCACGTAAGGCAGTTCAACTTATTTTAAGTCAGTTTTAAATTCTCATATAGTGAAAGAATTGAAAGATGTTCAAGACTCCATAGGTGAGAGTCATAAAGGCACTAACAAAAGCCAAACACTGTTTAAAAGCTTATTGCACAGCCTGGCATTGCCAAAACAAGAAGAAATCAAGAACAGAATTAACTTCTGCACATGGCTTTGCAGGGTCAATGTCTCAAGTCCCTGTAGCCCTACTACCCAATTCACATGGACTGACTGTATATTTTTCAAAGACCTCAAGTCCTAAGCAAGGGGTGGGAAGGACACATTCTTCTCTACATCAAAGGCACCAACCCTCTCTGTTGTTAAAAACATATGAGCACTACCACAACAGTAGAAGTGATCAACGGTCACAAAGAATCACAAAACGGCTGAGGTTGGAAGGGATCTCTGGAGATCATCTAGTCCAATCCCCCAGCTCAAGCAACGACACCTAGAGCATGTGGCACAGGGTTGCACCCAAGCGGCTTTTGAAGATCTCCAAAGGAGACTCCACAGCCTCTCTGGGCAGCCTGTTCCGAAACAGAAACTTCAAAATACATATATCCTCCACAAAAATAGTCTAGTCTAATACTGTGTGCTTCAGAGGGCTGTACATGATGCTCTTGAGAAGCAATACCAATGCATTCTTGTGAGGGAAGCTTCCAATGTTGAGCAATTCCTTGCACAAATTTTTAGCTTTTTGACTATACATACACAAACCTTTCTGATGCTCCTTATATGGAAATCAATATAAAAATCTTTACTATTCAAAACCAATCTAAAAGTTTTAAAAGAAAAAAATCCCATTCCAGATGTATCTAATGCCTCAAAAATAGTTTCACATCATTTCATGTGAACAGATGATCAACGGCGCCTTAGGCTTAAAGTCATTATCCTTGGTCAGAATAATAATGGGCAATATGATTTTTGTTTCAACACCCCAAAAACATACAAGCTTCATGTCACGCCCAAAAGCAACAAGAAGAAAGCAAACAGAACTCGGAGCTATCCTGGGACGGATAATTAACTGAAGAGCATTTGGGTGTTCTGGTTAACCACATATAAAACCACATACTTATCTATAAAAGTCCTATAGAATTTGGGAGGACTTTCAAGACTGTTTAAGATACTTAAGGGCATGAGTTACATTGACAGCTAATAGACTATGTCTTTAGAGACTTTAAAAGAAATTTTGAAATTATGTCCCTAATTTTCAGGAGTTCTGAGCATTTAGACTCCTAGAGGGGATGTTCAACTTGCCTGCAAAACAGGCCACTCTTTTCACAACTTCCTCAGTGCTTTCAGTATTCCCTACAGCTACAACCTGTAACTTTAAAAGAAACTTAGGCTTTACCAAAAGGGAACAAAACTGGCCTCATCAAAAGGCAAACTCTGATGAACTCAGCCACAAGTACAGAAAGAGCTCTTAATTTTCTTTTATTTATTTTTTTGGAATTGTAAAGACTTGTACTAAGAATTGCTGAGTCTTCAAGGGCTTCTATAGACAGCTCCTTGTTTGGAATTTTAAGGACAGTAAAATATGACTCACAGATTGACTGAAAGCCTGGCTTTAGTTTACATCTGGTTTAGGTTTAGGAGTCTGCATACAGCATAGCTGCAGCAATTAACCCTTTCAGTGACAGCTGAAAAAACAGCTAGAACTTGTGGAAGTACAGCTGATGAGTAGGCAAAGGACTTGATTTGGTTCATACAAGAACTGGTCCTGCGAAAGTGACTGTGGAGATAACTATAGAATTGTCTAAATCCATATTTGTTTCTGTATCATTTTGTTACTGTTTACCTTGAGAAATTTGACATTTTATCATAAAAAATGAAAGCATCAACAGAATATGGATCTCCACATCATATCGCAGATAATGTTTTCAAATAAAATATTTAACTCTTATTTGTGAAAATGTGAAAAATCTTCATTCTGATACACATCAAAATTACTGACAGACACATCAAAGTACCTTAAGACACTAAGTTACTAAAGACGATGTAAATTCAAACTCTCAAACTATACGATTTTTCCCCTATTTTATTTCTTCTTCCTCTCTCTCCTGGATTGAGATCCATCTCCCTGTCCTCTTCTCTTCAAATGCATCAGAATATAAATTCAGTTAGACATTCAAAGAAATACAGGGTTTGTGGAAAACCTCTTCAGATAGACATGATTTCTTCCACCATCCATGGTGGGATGGCAGGGAGAAGGGAGAAATTTCACCCCCAATGTACAACTTCCAGGGTTGGTGCCTCTTCCTAGCTTTTAGTCGTAATCTTTACTGAGGCAAGAAGACTTTTTTTTTCTCTTGTGGCCAGAATTTAAACAGTTAATAGTTACCCAGGTGAATAAGAAAAGGAAAAGGACCATCCTACTATTTTTTCTCTATCCACTATACCTAGTCCCACATGCACATGACTCCAAATTAAACTTTCAAATGATTTTACTGCACAATACCACGTTTCCAATGCGCTGATTTAAAAGGCCGGTATTTAACCTGAGAGCGCATGCCAGCCCCACAACTAGGATATCTGAGCTGAAGAGATTATTTTAGATGATAGCAAGAAGCACAGAAAGATTCAGGAAAACAAAGGTCGTTTTCTAAGTCATTGAGAGTTGTTTTCTTTCTTTAACCATACTTTTAAAAATACAAAGTGTTCTGCACATGCCTAACATTTTATGAGCATTTGCAATTAGGTCTATTCCAAACCAGAGATCTCTGGGCCATGCAACACGGCCTATTATCAACACAGATTTTTCAATGTGTTTTAAGTACTCACAGCAGAAAAAAAATCATGCAAATATTTGTTAAGTTATCACAATTATTTCTTGTAATTAGTTGGCAAGAAAAGACAATAAAGTATGGCAGCATTCTGACATACAAAGTAGTACTGGCTTCTTCTTTATTTTTGATCAATCTGTACTATATGGTATCATTCACTGGCTTGACAGTTATTTTTAATATCTCTGACCACAGAATCTCTGACCACAGAAGTGCTTTATAAACCAGGTAGAAAATAATAGAAATGAAAGCATCTTTTTAAGTCTGGAATGATATACCAATAATAATAAATACAAACACAGGACCTAATCACTATGAGCCATGCATCACTTGTGACCCTGAACGTCCAATTTTCTTTACATGGTGAGTTGATTTAAGTCATGTGGCAAGTGCTAAAGTTTCTACTGTGGAATGACATAAGGACAGAAGTCATCACTTGGCATGATTGCATCAAGGAAGGTTGCTGACAGCCAGGAGAGATCAAAAGCAGATCAAGTTGCTTAACAAACTATATGTCACTGAAGTCAAAAAGGCTAAACTGAGAATCCTGGAGAGCTGTGAAATTTGGGGGCAACAGACGGAGCCAAACTCACTTGGTTCGGTAATCAAAAGCTTTATCTGTTCTTTGGTTTTCTACTTCTTTAAACAACTGGTATATAAACTTTACCCATAGCGTGTTAAAAAAGCAAAACTGAGAAATTTGGAAATTTGGTATGCAATTTGCAAGTTTGGTTAGTATATCTTCCATTATAATAGGAGAGGCAAGTTTTCTTCTTCAATTAAAATAAATAAATAAATAAATAAATAAATAATATTTCTGCCTGATTAGTCTTGAAACTCTCTGAAAGCCTTTTGGATCTAAGCTTTTAATCTGACATCTTAAGAGACTTTATTTTTTATAATTTACTGCAAGGCATGCAGTTCCTAAAACTTAAAAATGGATAAAAACCTCTGCACTCACAAAGGAAAACAGCATCAAAGTTTTAATATCAAGTACTTTTTTTTTTTTAAGCAAATCAACACAGCTACTCCCTTAACACAAATGCCAGTCCAAGCCTAGAGCTGTAAAACACCATCACAATTATTTTACAGAACCATAAAGGTGATTTACATCTGCAAGTCTCTCCATATGTTACTGACTTATTTAAGTGGAAAATACAGTGTTGCTAAAATAAACTGCTACTGTTATGCTTACAAAGCAGCTTTTTATAATAATCTTTCTGCATTTTTTATTGTTTTTTGTTGATTTTAGCTTTCTCATAAATTTATGAAAGCATTCTTTTGGATTGATGTCTGTCTTTGAGAAAAGCAATGATGAAGAGTACTTAGAAATAAAGTATCTTCAGAAGCTTTTGTTCCTGGGTGACCACACAATTTCCTTCACTCATTTTACTAAATATGATCCCACTCTGAATGGTTTCCAGTACATTTGAAGCCAACCAGGGCATAATCTTATTCTAGTGACTTCAATTGTAATTAAGTGTAATTTTAAGCTTTTCACCGATAATTCAAAGTAAAAACGAACCAACTAAAAAGAATGAAATCCTCTTATGAAATCCTCCGTCATATCACTAATGAAAATGAGGCCAAGTTTACACTCTACATCCACAAAAATGCGTCTCAGTGTTAAACTGCAGTACATTTCACAGACATTTATATCTAGGACTTACGGGAATGACTGGTCTTTCCCAGGAATATTCAACTTGTTTAATTTCCCTGACTTCGGAAAGAGAGGATCATAATTAGGTTTTTGTCAGAATTTGTTCAGCAACTTACATGACCATTCTAGCTCAGTTATTTAATGAGGGAATTCCCCTAGTGAGTCATAAGTTTTAGAAGTCAATTAGCAAATCTAATGACATTCTTAAATGCAGAGGTAAACCACCTTTGAAGCTACTTCATTCACTTAGTTAAAACTGTATTCCAAATTTGCTTAATTTGTCTTAATGAAAGAATTAAAATTACACTAGTAGGACAATCTGGCTATTGGAATTGCCAGAATTTCACAACCATAAGTTTTTTAATAAAATTATTTTGAATTTTCCTTTGTAATGAAGTATCAACATAAAGCATTTTACATCATACAAGGCTCACGATAAAGCAGTAGAACTGCAGACGGTTATCGAAAGAGTCACTTCATATCCAGGCCTGGACACCCAAGGGGACTGGTGCCATTTCCAGACAAGTTAGGACTAAATGGAATGGGGAAAGTCATGGCATCTCCAGTTATTCTTCACTTTCACTAACTAGAGAACAGAGTGACAAGCACTGATAATCCACGGTAAGGGTTGGAATTGGAAGTACAGAAATAATTCAACTGCATTCTCATGTCTGAATAATGCATGTAATTTCTATTTTTGCACAACACTTGCTTTGATCACTGTGAATTTTAGATTTATTCAATAAAATGTTTACATCCATGCAAAAAGCTTCAAATCTAATCTAAAAATATTTCAGCTTCTCAACGCAGAAAAACATTTCTGGTGAATTTATTGGGGATAATTTTGTAGCAAGTGATCTTGACAAAAATTTAAGTATTAACTTCAAGTATATAATATAAATTATAAAATATCCAAACAACAAGAGAGTAGAAGGGATGGTTATATACTATTTTTTTAACCACATTTTGTTTTGTTTATAAAGTCTTCCATTGTAGATTGCTCAGGGAAAAACAATTTACCAAAAACTGTTCCTTGTTCCCTGGAGGTTCCACTTCCAAAGCTAGCAAAACAACAGAAATATTAAGATCATATTATTGTTTGAGTTGAATCCTTCTCTGCAAGATTTAGTATAATGCTACATACTTGGACATTCTGTCAGAGAGATGCAAAAGCAAATATTAGTAAAGACGGTGAGGAAGATTTTTCAGCTCTTCCACAAACTGTACCTTTACTTAAGCTTAGTGCTTAGTTTCCAATGTTTTGTGCAATAAATTTACTTGAAAAAGTCAGAGAAATATATCTTATTTTAAAATAGAAAATTTATTTAAATAAATACCATTTCACAGGCATAAAAAATACGATTTCCTTTGAATATTATATTTTATCAAAGTTAGTTATTTCAATTGTCTTTAACCATATGCCATATACTTTATTTTTTTCCTTAACTTTTAAATAGCATTTGGACCTATCTTTTTTGCCCTGATCCACAACTTCACCATTCTTCTTACAGTGAAAGACCTGCTGAATTCAGTTTAGGGATATATGGATATATATCTATATATAGATATATATGAATGAAAACAAAAGGGAGAGGTTGTTTATCTTAATAATACTTTCTCAATTTATCTACAGAAAATAGAGAAGTCTTGATACAATGATCAGGAATAATCAAATCAAGGAAACAAAATCCGAAAACAGGAGTCAAAATGTAGGCAACTTTTTATACCATCATCTAATCTCTCAGACTGAAGAGAGGCATATAGTAATATATAGGTAATATGTAAACTATATTCAGTACCTCGCAAATCCTTCTTCATTTTGCGAAGTTCCTTTTGAAAATCTTCAAACTTCATTTGAGAAGCCTGGAAGAGATCTTGTGGCTCTGGAAGAGGGAAACTGCATTGCTCTTTTCCAGCATCCTGACAAAAACATAAACAAACACTGAGTGGTGCTCATTACATTTTTTAATATATTTATAAATAATTAAAAGCACAAAGAGCATTTGTACACAGCATTTGGGCACATTTCCTCATCTTGACTGCAGACGAAAACATTTCATACATTAATCTTTTCGGCCTTGTGTCCAAAAGGGCAAAATTAATTCTCACTCACCTCATCAAAATTACGCAAATAGTATGAGACCATGTAAGATAGAAGACTTCCACTGTTGTCCTATATAGAATAAAATAAAATTTGTTATGCCATTGAAAACCAAGCAGACACATATTTCTGTCAGAAAAAGAAACAAAGTCAGAAAGGATCAACCAAGTATAATCCTTGATATATACAATATTTAGGGTAAAATACTAAATAAAAACACTCTGAGTTGTTTTCTTCAGTAGAAAATCCAAAAAATCATTTAGTCAAACACAGTAGGAGAAAGTTATGTTATTGTAAATGTGCAAGTCAATCCTGATTTTTGATTTTTTTCCTGATTCTGAAATGAATCTTTATATTTCAAAATTTCTTCAGGAAACAGAGGCAAAGAGAAGTCAATTTTGGGTTGATATATGCAACTTTTTGGCAAATCTCCAATCTCTTTTACATTCACAGGATGAGTAAGGAACAATAAACACACACAGAAAATTGTTTTAGTAAAATGAAAAAAGTTCATGGGCCTTAGTTCATCACTGTTGGATTTGTTTTCTCTGTTTTTTACTTCTGTAATGAAACTTCAATAGAAAATATTTGATTGAAAGAGTATTTTAGATGGAATTATGCTCTTGGATGAAAAAATATTTTAAATAAACTTTTCTCACTGATGAGGGACAAATAAACTGAAGAACAATATTGGAATTACAATGTTAGTAGCCACAGTATTTGCAGGAAATCACATCTTGCTAAACCAAATTTAGTGTGCTTAAATGTTCTACTGAGACAAGTTTGAAAACTGGTCATGTATGTGGTCTCAGCCATGCGGTTCAGCTAAAGTAAGCTGGAGTGAAGACACTGAGTCATGTCTTCATTCACAACATCGCTTCCTTTGCTTACCAAAGGAACAAGCCAGTATGCCAGCACGAAGACCCTCCACCCCTTTAAAGGCAAACAGCTGCCAAGGTCTCTCATCTCAGGGTAAACAACAGTCTCCTCGTGTTAGCCAACACAGCAGCTAGAGCACGTGTATTTAGTGAGCAAGCAAGCAGTCCCTTTCTACCACTTTCAGAACAACAGATCTTGACAATGAGTTACTAAAATGCATGTAGGGACCACTTCAAATTCTTAAGGTTATTGCTATATAACCTCTCTCATACCCCTGTCCACATTCAGATGACTCTTTCCATCATGGCCACAGAAACACAAAGATTATTATTTTCCTGTAAACAAAAGCAAATTTGAACAGAAGCCCAAACTGAAGCCAAAAAGCTGCCAGTAAGAGGTACTTCAGCTTAGTACTGTGCAAGAAAAGACTACTTATCATCCTCTTTGCCCAGATGAGTATACCAGAGAAATCCTCACTCAGCAACTATTTTTGATAGTTCCATGATCTGATGTGATAATGCATACTCTGTAATCAATGCATATGTGAATGATGAATTTTAGCTTATCCAAATGCTATTCAATCATTTTGGAGACTGGCTATTTTTCTCTCAAGTCTTTTAAGCCAGTATTGAACCATATGGTTAACTTTTCTTTTAAAACTCTTGCTGAAATAAACTCTTTATATATAAGGATCATAGCATTGCCTTTGAAAGAATTAAAAGTTAAAACTATTCAGTATACCAAATGTCAAATATGTATCAGATGAAGAAGTCAGATATAGTTAAGGACATATTTGTTTTTATATTTATGAAAAGAAACAGTTCATTTTCATGTTTCCACACAATCAACTCTAGAGATGTGATCAGTTATATATAGGTTAAAAAAAAAAAAAAAAAAAAAGCCCTTAATTGCACCTTTATAAAACACCATATATTCAAAATGGAGACAAAGTAATATTCTGAAAGAATTAAATATTCCAAGCTTTACAGCAACTTCAAAATTAACTTACACTGTTCTTGACATCTTTCAGCTTTGGCAGGATATCTAGTCCAAACCCATCTGCCTGTCCTCGTGTCCTGTTTCCACCATTCATATAATTTCCAAAGGCAAGAACCAAACCCAAGACCTGCATAACTCCTGACCCGTTTTTCAGTGTCTACAGAAGAGAAGGGAAATGCTTTGTTCAAGCTCTCAATAACGTTTACTATCAACAACATTACTGAAAATATTTGAGTCAATTGGGTATACTGTGTTTAGAAATAATTTTTATATTAAAGTTAAAATATAGGGAAACATCAAATTTCTAATGTAACATATATAGATACAGTAATGCCCATATGTGATTTGTTGTGAATGGAAAAATAATAGGAAAGTGTGAATTTCTAATCACATAAGACTACTTGGTATCTAACAGAGGTAAAGAAAAAGAAAGTAGTTATTACCTAACTGATGTTGATTCTTTGAACGATGTATTTAATTTGGGAACAGCTTCTACTATACATTCCTCAGAAACCCACATGGATCAAATGAAAACTTTAATCAATAAACTTTAAATGGTAAAGCAATTAAGCAAAATACATAAGTATTTTCACAACTGAGAGTTATTTTATGAAATTTGCCTTTAAAAGTCAGATACATTTTGCATCGGACCGACTGAACTGGAATCTCTATCAGCTAGAGACAACATTTCTGTGTCTAACTCATTTTAGTTATTGAAGATTACCAAATTGGACTCTTTCAGAACCCAAGCAAAGACAAAGCGAAGTAAAAGAGCATTAATTTGGAAATAAGTCACATGGTGACTATGAAGGAGGAAGATTTTACTTTGCCAGAAGGACAAGATTTTCCAGAGACTGATATACACTGACTACAAAAACATGATGTTATAGTTCAGTACCAAAAGCCAATCTTAAATTTGCTTTGATGTTGAAGTACAATCATAAAATGTTCCATTCTGCAGGACTGCTATCCTTCAGATTTAATGAGTACTTAAAGTACATAAAGAGGAACTTTTGAAATATGAGTACAACTTAACAAGATTAAATATCAGAAATTTAGCTCTACCTTTATACAGAGCACAACCTACCTCACACAGTTTCTGTAACAATTCAAGTTTGCGACGAATTGAAGAAATGCTTTCTGAAAACGTTGATTGGAACAGGATGCAAAATACACGTTCAGAAAAGTTGGGAATTAGTGAGAGTTCATAGAGGAACCTGCAGGAGTATTTAAAGAAAGTGATTTAGTTTGCTCTCAGTAGGCATATACATTCTCCCCCCTTACCCTCCATCCTTATAACATCTCTAGTTAGTCTAGTCTAGTGTGGAAAGGTTTCTGAAGGGAGCATAAGTGCTCTTTCATAAATTTGTTCTTACTGTTCAGGTTTATCCAAAGACTTGGCATTTTCTTTTTCCTTCGATGCCTTGCTATGCTTTTCTATTTTTTCTAATTCATCTGATTGTGCTCTCTGGAATAAAGAAAACAAAGTAATTAAAGAGTGTTAAATCCAAACCTAGCTGAACATAAGGGATAAAAATGCCTTTTTCTCCAGGCATTCGCTTATGGTAAAACTACTTAGTTTGTGGAGTGATTTTAAGAATAATTCCCATCTGATGGGAAACAGAGCATCTTCCAAATAATATTACTGATAAATAGTAATCTGCAAAAAGTTTATGCATTGAACCACGCATCGAGACAGTAATCCTCATCCCCACTTCCTTTTCCACGGTTGTTTATAGCCTAGGATCAAAGAACTGCCTTCTTTCTTACATTATTCTTTCCAAACCCGTTGGGTTGCATTCAAATGCAATCTAATCATGAAATATATATACATATGCTTTTTTAACTAAATCAAAATGGATTTGTGCCACCTACTTAAATTTAAATTTTATTTGGCATTTAGAAAAAGTTGATTTTTAAGGAACTACCATACACACAATAATTAATGAGAACTATCGCATACTACTACTTCTCTGGAGTAAAGTGATTTTTCACTTTTATCTTAATACGCCACAACAATGATATGTATATTGCTTAGTATTTTGGAGAACCCTTTGGTACACTGCATAGTCTTTTCTTCAGTATTCCAATCAGGAGAAACAGTGTCGATTCTGTGCTCTATATTACTATTGTTCCATGTTCTATGTTCTACCTATGATACTGGAAAATGGATGGCACAGAAAGGAATGAAAATGGAATATAGATTCCTCCTTCTTGCTGCGCTTTTTTTGTTGTTCCCCCGCCCCCCCAATCCCCAGTAGCTTTCAAAATAGATTGTGGAAAGATTGAAAACATGAATCTGTGCAAGTAGGTAAGAAAAAAAAGTAAATATATTTGCCTTTAGGTCTTTTAGAAAAATACTACAATTTTTCTTAACTTGCTCCACAGGAAGAGAGCAGTGGAAAATGATATTACAACAACTTATGCAATGTCAAAGCAAAAGATAGGCTGCACATGCATTCTTACTTGCAGGCTTTTACAAGTTTAGCACAAGAGGCACGGAACTCTCTAAAATCCTACTGCCCTGGCTTTATCAGGGATCTAACACTGAAAGTCAGATCCGGATAGTCATTTTGAGGTTATTGAGGATATGTTCTAATGTGAAAAAGGGAAATCATGATGATGTGGCCAGAAAGGTGAAGAGATTGAAAATTCACTTAGAGCAAAACTGCTTCAGAGCTTCTTTTATCATTTCAAGAGGTCCAGAAGTGACCGTAGGCCATCTCCCTCCTCCATTTTTAGTTGTAGATATACTTCCAGGGTCTCTGCCTCTAAGATAGTCTGATCTTGGCTGTAAAATACTCTGACAGATAGAAAATATTGTGAACAACTGCATTCTTCACTTTTCATCAATAAAACTTGCTCCTGACAATAAGATGATTCAGTTGTATCTGTATCAGAATCACAGAATGGTCAAGGCTGGAATCTTCTAGTCAACTATCCAAATCAAACCTGGGTCACCCAGAACAGGTCAGTCACCCAGGACTATGTGCAGTTGGGTTTTTACTATTTCCAGTGACAGAGCTCACACTGAGTGCAGTGAGTTTGGACTCAACTCTGCTTGTAAGATACACTTAGAAGAAAGCCAGGCTCCCTTAACTACATTAACTCTATTATTCTTTTAATCATGACAAAGAAAAAGAAAAAAAAGTTACTAGATATGCCAAATCACAGAAAACCTTGAAGAATCAAAGAAATTAAAAACAATAAAAGCATGCTTAATAGAAAAAAATATATTTGACTATGTATTAAAATGGCTTTTGTTTTATGAATGTTTTATGTTTTTTTTAATCACTTAAGCTACTTAAATTATTTACTTTGAGACTTTCATTAAACTTGTATTAAATACTTAATTACTAAATTATTTAAATTAAATCAGTATTTTCATGGAAACATCCAAAAACATATTGAATACTTTTTGCATTAAAATCCCAACATACTCTTTGATTATGAGTACCTTTGATTAAAATCAAATGTAAAGGATAGTGTTATTAGCTATTATAGCCATATAAAATAATTTTTAACAATAATCTAAATCAGTGGATTACACTGATTACAGGATGCTGCATTTAAAAAATAGTAGTATAAGAACAATATATTTTTAACCCCTGAGGTCAACTCACACATCATAAATTTGTTACAGTATCACCCAGTATGTCCCCTTGCCCAAGCAAAATCAGAACTCCACTCTGTTCAAAGCTTCTGGTGGAGGAATGCGCAAGTTCTCCAATAGTCTATTTTAGCTCTTCGTTATCCTCAGTATTGGATATTTTTTTTCCTAATAGCTTATGAAAATTTCACGTTGCATGCAGTTCACTCCTTGTCCTGTCCAACTGCTTTCTTTGATTCAATCTGTGTTCTCAGGCAAACATCTCTGCTTTTCTATGGACAATTCCACTTCATTCACTCCTTAGTTACTCTGGCTTTCTAGGCTTCTGACCAAACACAGCGTTGATCTCTCTCCTCTCTTCCAATAGTCCACACCTTTCTCAGAGTACTACTCAAAATAAGGAATTCCTCCCATCCTACTTAATGGTGTCTAGTGTGGAAACATTTTTAATACAGTACTTAGGTATATAGTACGTTTTTAAATAAAACATTGCCTGGTTCCAAACTCCTACCAAAAAGTTGAGAAGCCAGTCACTATAACCTTTCATATAATTGCAGACTTGTACGATTAACAGTACTCTCTTTTCTAAGCAGCTTTTCACATAGCTTTTCATAGAGCTATTTAGCTTATCTCCCCTAGGTTCTTTTTCTTTTTTTTTTTTATGAGAACATTGTGTGAAACAGCGTCAAAGGTCTTTCTAAAGTCAAGATACATGTCATCTTCAGCCTTTTTTTGTTTTTGTTATTACTCATTTCAAAGCCTCTAACTGATATATTATGAAATGAGATTGGTTTGGCACAAGTTGTTCTTGGCAAAGCCATAATGGCTGTTACTCATCCCATCTAATTGACTGAAGATAAGTACTAGGAACTAATTATTTGAGCTGCTATTTTTCTAGAAATACAACATGAATATCTACATTACCATACAACAAAGAAGATACTAATTTTAAAGAATTTTTTCAGTGTTTCTAAGTTTCCAATTTAGAAGCTTGCAGGTTCTGTTAGGAAGAAAGGCCTAAAAGCTTTTGGATTTTATGTTAAAAAAAAAAAAAAGAAGAAAAAGAATAAACTGCTTTTATTTTCAGAGCAGTGAAAATAGAGAAGCCCTGGATGAGAACTACTGATATTGGAAAACTGAAGGGTATCCAGAGAGGTAGTGTGACTGACTCTTAAAGTATACTCTTTTCAGATAATCTGAAAAGACAGCACTTCAAAATATTTCAAAATAGTTAAAGAGAACATTTTGGTAAGGAACATAGAGCTAAACCGTTATTTGTCAGTTCTTTAGAAATATTAAATCATTAGACTATCTCCTCTTCTGGCCTTTCACACATAGTGAAGTACTAGAGTGCTTATCAAAACAATGTACTATACACATAGATGATACACTGATCAAGTTGAATGTTTCTCTACCAAATCCCAGGGGCAAAGGTTAGGCATACTCACTGTTTCTTATTCTAACATTGTATATGTGAAGAAATAACAAATAGTAGAAGAACAAAGGCTAAGTATGGGAAGTCCAAGTAAAGCTCAACAGTTATGGCTTACAGTCTTGGCCATGCTAAGAGGACCAAGTATATGATACATGTTCAATGTTCAGAATCCAAATTGTATTTCAATCCACCAGTACAGGCTGGGGACTGACCCACTGGAGAGCAGCTCTACCGAGAAGGACCTGGGCGTCATGGTGGACGACAGGTTGACCATGAGGCAGCAGGGTGCCCTCGTGGCCAAGAAGGCCAA